>OY720639.1:67105987-67434298 GCA_963169105.1 Ceriagrion tenellum
GCCTAGCAGGTCGAATCCCGCATGTACCTACTAAATCCTAAGGATATGTAAAGCAATATTTACTTTTCAGCAGGTTTTCGTCAAGCCATCGTGTATTTGTTATGCTTTGTCTACAGCCAGTGCATTTGCGAGTATCGTAACAGCTGATTCTTTCGATGGATTACGAGGATGATAAGCGCAAAACGGCTTTATTGAACATCAGCCAGGTATTTCGCAGCCGGTGATGATTTTACGCAAACTGGTGCTCAAGAAAAATTGCATCATACTCCAAGAAACTTGGCATCCGACAAGTCCTCTTGAAAAGCTAATTTTTCAACTTCCATTACAAAAGGTGGATGTTGAAACTCGCTATAATGGATTTTTGAGGTGGTAACTAATTTCAAAGTCCGACTAAGACGATCGTAGTACAAGGCCAATAGAATCGGTCAATTTTCCTGAAATGAGACGAGTTAACAACCCGCACGCTCTCAGCATATATTTCCAGTCAGAGCGGAGTCAATACCTTGAACTAATTACCCACTAAACGAGCCGACCAGAGAACGACTCTTGTCTCGCGGAAAGAGTCGACATTTACACACATTTTACGACTTGCACACCTAATGTTGCCTTTTTTTCGCGACACGGTTGCAATTAATTAGGAAGTGGGAACCAAGGGACATAAACCTGTGGAGCGGAAGTCGAAGTTTTACTGGTCATTTCAAGGCGATTTATCGTGTAAACCTGAGCATGTGGCCACTCACTCGAAGCTCAGCATGCTACGGGCGAAGCAATAGAGGCCATACGATAGAACATTTCAATCATTGTAGAGGATTAACGACGTCCATTAGACTGCTCGATTTCTCAAACTAATGGTTGAATTTCGAATTATGGATTTATTCCATCATCATTATTATCTAGATGTTTCATTGACGGGGATGGGGTTCGTAATATGACTAGAGCATTGACTTAAAATCTCGATGCTCCGGGTTTGAATACCGGCAGAGGCGGAGATTTTTTTCGAGGATTCTCGATCACCAATGAGTCATCATTTAACCCTTTGAGAGCGGCACGACGTGATATCACGTCATGTTTGTCTTTATGCTGGTTCTAATGACGTGATATCACGTCAAGGGTACCGTGAGTGTTCCAGCTTTCCCTAGGGGGCCTAGTGAAAGTGCCCTAGTGAAAGCTGGAACACTCACGGTACCCTTGACGGGATATCACGTCATCAGTACCAGAGTAAAGACAATCATGACGTGATATTACGTCATGCCGCACTCAAAGGGTTAAGGGACACTTCAAGAGCGATACTTTGTTCGTCGAAATGAACATTTATATGTGGTCTCCTTGTGACCTTACATTATGTGCCGGCTAATACGAACGCTGGATTTCTCGCCATTCTTCCTCTATTCCCCAAAATATTCTTACATTTTCACCAACCAAACCATCAGTTCTCAAACTCTCCCCCCAGTTGTCGGTCGTATACTCAATTAACCAGCTAACCTTCCGTCGGCATTGATAAGTTCGATGACAGTCTCTGTGTGGCTCGCTCTAACCCCTAATTACTGGCCAATTTTGTTCTATCCTTCTGAAGAATCATATGCTAATCTCAATGGTTTCACGCTCAGCTTAATGGAAGTTCATTTTGAATAATGAAAAAGTAAACTTCGTTTGATACCACCATTATTTGAATGTAGACTAGGTACCTGAAGATGATGCCGCTGCATCGAAATTAGTCGTTTTTACCTTAAAATAAATTGGTGGAAACAAAGAAAGTTTTATTTTTCATAATTCATGTAATATGCTCTCCATTATTCTCATCTAAATACTCCATAAATGCATCTGCGCAATTTCATGCGTGAGCAGTTACGAGAATACATTCTCTGATTTTGAACAGGAGCTAATTCCAGTCTCTTAGTGAAAACATCATGTGGGTGGAGATTTTCTTATCCATAAGTCTTCGCCACAAACACAAGTTTCCTTCAAATACTGCGAAGCCTAATGGAATTTCAGTAAGTTTGCTCTCCTGCAGTTTAATTCTTCAGCTATAAACTCTCGCAATGATTTTACCATTCTTTCAAAAGTGAATGCGGTACCATAGTTGACTAACATATTAGTTTTGGAATTCCCCTGCCAAGTTGATTCACCTGAGATCAAAAGGTGTCGGGATTGGCAAAATATTCTTTAACTCAGGGGTGTAAAACTAAAAATACGGGCGCCAACATTGATTTGACGCAGAATCTGATATTCATGCCGAGAGAACACGAATCGGACAATTACTTATTCACCGGAATGTAAAACAAATTCTCAAGCAACCTATAGCACAGCCATTCGACCTTCGGATACTGCAACGGACGATTATGGCATTCTCGAGAGGGCTGAGGGAATATTTGGCACTCATTGGGGCGCGAGTAATGCCGCACATGCCCGGCTTGCGCACGAGCGCGCAAAATTGCATCAGTCATTACGACGTGCGGTCGTCAGAACTGTACGGAACGCACGCATCGGAGTGGACGTGCACTCACACCTGGGCCATGAGCTAACCGTGATTTGAGTGCAACTCGTTGAGAGCACATGACGGTGTACACGCGAAACGGCTATCACTTGAAAGAAGATGTTCCCCAAAAGTTAAACAGATCCAGGCGTTATACAGTTGAAGTTCATCACGGATGATTAACTAAGAGAGGTACTTCTTTGCTCCGGCTAGGCCACACCTCGCATACGCCGCGAGAAATTGAGACCCTGTTCATAAATACATATTTAACCAAAAAAACTCATAAAATACAGCTGCGTGCTTTGTTAAAAACTGCTACGATAATGCAAACATATAGTGTTTCACCACTTTTAGAGGGATTAAAATGGTAGCCCCTAGAGACTCAGAAACTACACGCTAGGCTTAGGTTGTTTGAGAAAATCAGAACTGGTTTGTTTCAGAGCGACACAGAGAATATTATCATGACGTCTCACTACATCTCTAGGTCTGACAGAATCGATATAATTAGAGAGGTACATTGCCGAACAGATAGGTACAAAAGCTCGTCTTTCTGCGCACAATAAGCGACCGCAATAAAAACTGAGCTCCATTAAATATACTCCCATAATACATACATCACCATTACACCTCCCAAAACCTTATCCCTTACATCTTTACATGGCTGGTGTCCTAGAACCCCCTTCCACACGCCCATGGCAGGGTAGTATGTAGATGTATTCCTTAGATTACCTACCTAGCCACACAAGTGTGAATGATAGGTTTTACTCCGTAATCTCGGGTTTATCCTGGTAGCATACAACCCACTTGACAAAAGGGTAGCCTAGTGAGAACCATTACGCAGGAATGAGACGAGTCAAGAGACGTGGACGGCGAATAATATCCCGTGGGGAGAATACGAAGGATTGTCCAAGTTGCAGTGGAAGTTAAACGGATTTTCCAAGTGAATATCAATTAAAACATAAAAAGACTCATCTCCGTTAAACTAAAGAGGAGTGATATTCATTAGGAAGTGACGACAATGAACAACATACCCCCGTTAGAAATGCAACCAAGAAGTTTACCACGGGTCGCGAAGATTACACTGCGTTTAACTAACCATACAGAAAAAGTATGAGTTTGAGCAGAACTCTAGGCTTTCTTGGGCAAGCAAACATGTCACTCTATTCACAGATGTCAAAGAAATTGTAACGATAGTCGTCGGTATAAACGATCAAGGCAGTTTCAACTGGAAACTTAATTATGACAAAAAATTTTAAAATGAAAGCTATAGTCCACAATATCTCCTTATAATAAGGCTTTGTACTTTCAAAGATCTAGCTTTGAAAACAAATTTCGCTAAGGTTGTTTACAACGGTGACGCTTCCTCCTATTTTCCACTGAAAAAAAATTCAAGGCGCTTTTTTTGAGAGGAGAATAGCTCTCTGTCGGGCATATTTAAAAACATTTTATGGATAAAAATACTTATCAAATTAACTATTAGACTGCCAGTCAAACGGCACAGTTATAAGAAATCAAAACCAGTTAGAGTACCCGTCATGGGGATGAATACTTGACAGAAAAAGTGGTTTTGGACATTTGTCTCAGTCTAATGTAGCCTACAAGATGGCATGTCTACGGCTAGAATAACTATTTATTCAATGTTTATTGGTATTTTTCGGGTTCTCCCCGCATTTTAATTACGGTTACATAAAGTAAAAATTAAATTTAGGACCTGATGAAGCCGACTGGAATGCCGGCGAAACGGTCGCCCACAGGATGGTGCAACGCTGGGAGAATCCGAAATATACCAATAAACAAGAAATCCGCGGAAGCCTTCGTAACTATCTATTCAATGATTTACTTGCCGCGACCATCCCTCGTTCCCAATTTCAACACCTGAGTAAAACGATTTGAAACGCTTTCAAAACGCATCGTAAACGTTTAAAGCGCTTTAGTAAAGAGGGGGAGCGAATGACCTCGGGCTTGGAAAACGAAGACTCCATCTATGAGGACAGGTAATGGCGTGACCCCGTGTGCCGCCTTTAAGACACAACTTATTCTGCTCCTTTCTCCTCACTTGCCCCCCATCCCCTCCCCCCCCCCACGACAGCCAATGACCTCCACTGTCAACCTGAACTAGGCGATATGCAACGCTCATCGATCGCTTCTCGTGCTCTTCGTGGGAGGGCGGGTTACGTAAAAGTTCCGGCTATAAATCTAAAGTTGAGAGCCGCTCGGATCTTCGTGAAGGACGATCGGAGGCAGTTCTCTTCCGGAGAGATGACCACGATTTATTTTGCAGCACCGAAGCGATAATCTTGCGAGCACAAAGAGCGTTTTCCAACGCTTGTCAATTTGCTGACGACGAGTTAAAGTGGATTGATGAAACGGTTGCTGGGATTAAAGCGGAGGCACTCCTTTACACTCTTCTCATAAACTTTCAAAAGGGCAGTGAAATATTGCCGTCGTCATACATACCCTATACACTCTTTTGGGAAAGAAATTTTAGAGGGGGCGATGTGGGGAAAGCTTGTTCTTTCACCGAGGCGGAAATCACGCATCCACTTGATTACTGCCATCCGGTTAATGTGGCGAACTCATTCACTATGGAAAAGAAATTTAAAACTCTGATAGAATGTGTAGTAGCCAAGAACTTCGTTATGTTCTCATTTACTTCAATCAAATTAATTGATTGTGTCGTTATGTTGTGGAATGACGAGGAGAAATAACGCATAATAAAAACGATGTACAGTTCCACTATGCTTAAATGCTGTCTATAATGGGTATAGCGTCATTTTCAAGACAAACTGCTTGTCTTGAAAATTACGCTATAGACGTCGAAACCGATAGACATCATTAAAACATAGTGGAACTGTACAACGTTTTAATTATGAGTCACTATTTGTTTTAGTTTAAATGAATTTCAATGTATCACATGCTTTAATCATTTATAATTTATTTACTCCATTTTCATTATGATCAAATAATATGGTAACAGTAGTACCAATTTCATCGCAGGAATTTGTGGAGAGCATACAGTTTTCACCTAGCTTGAGCATATTATTGCAGATAGAGAGAACTTAAATCCTGAGGGAATTTCTTCACGGCAAGCTAAATAATATAATAAAGTATAAATTACACTTAGAAATTTGTCAGTGGTAGTAGTGGATGGACGAAATGATGAAAGGCTAGCTGATCGCAAAAAAATTGGAAACACGGTCGATATTCACATGCTAAACACCTCCAGTATATTGGAAATGGAAGTGATGGCTTGAGTGCTTACTTCCCGTCTCATGGTCCCACGATCGGATCCCGGCAGACATGTTTAAATAGAATCCTTATCCCTACTAATTCCCTACTGTTTCCAACTGACCCCTGCTATGTCGAGAGCACCTAATATCCAATACTCCACCCGGCGGATAGGACTTTAAATGTGGACGATTTGGCACCTTAGTACAAAGTAGGCTAATGCCTATGACTTATATCTCTTTATTCATGTTCAAGGCTGCAAATAATCTTACCCCTTAATCTCACACATATATCCTTAATTTCGCAAGTTACATCAGCCACCAGTCGCCTCTCAAAGTAACCAAACAAATATTTCGTTTTTGATAGCTGAAAAATGAGCGAACGGGATAGATTTCCTCACGTTAAACCTAATATTACTAATAAGTTTAACGAATCCGGCGATATCTTGTGAAAATTGACTGTAGATATCATGATCTCAAAATAACAGATGCTTCGTCAAATTTCCACAATTTGTTAAACAATTACTATTTAAACACCGACCTAGGTTTCGACACAACTCATGTCATTCTCGAGGATATATCATTATACCAAGAAGGATTTATCATCATACCAAACGTTACTAACCGCGCAAACCTTCCTGCGTTGGAGGGAGCCTAGGAAGACCATAGCCACACCAGCTGAAAACATTGATCAACTTCGCATCTGATCACCGAGGCTTCGGGGCACAAATTACGTCATAGGAGATCGGGAGGAGGGGGTGGGTTTGACCTAGCGTGACTAGGAGGGAGTAGGGCTAGATCGAAACATTCTCGCTACGTCACATTTCCCAAAGACCACGAATTATAAATGTACATTAACCAGTTCCCGCACGGTTAAGCAGCTTAACGGAAACATCTGCAATGTTGGCTCTTTGGCGTAAAAAATACTCAGGTTTGTCGCATCGAAAGGAATATAAAAAAAAGACTCCGCAGAATAAAAAATAATGATTGCAGTACGTCTGGCAAAACGCTCTAGGGGAGTTGATGCACTTCCGGGGATGAGGAAGAAATTGTACCGTAACATGAGAAGTAGAACGGGACAGTTGGGATGAAAATAAAGAAGGCGTCACAGGAGAGCAAAGACAAAACTAAACGTTGACTGATTATTATTCGACGGAAGTTTTGGCTAGAAAATTTTTTCAACCTAAAGTGATCGATCGGCACCCGATTTCCAGCCATTAGTCCTTTCTAATATCCATGGATTAAGTTCAAAGAACGAAGAAGGTCTAGGCAACAATTAGAATGGCTTCGGCTTGATAATAAGGGTCAAGGCAAATAATAAGTTGCACATATTATTTATTCAGTTCAAAAAATTCAGCCCGCGTTACAGCTTAAAGAATTAGGCACTATAGCTAACGACCTCTGCATTAACCGAAATGGGGAAACCCATTGAGGTATTGAGAAGGCACTGAGTAATCAAACTGAAGCCTTACAACTGAAATAACAACCATATAGTTGAACCCTACTCTCTTCTAACTCTCCTTAGAATTGAACGTCTCAAGAGACGCATTAGTAGATGTAAAGCAAGATTATCCACCTTCTGTTTTAAATTTAAGGCAAGTAACTCTTGAAACATTAATAGGCTGCTTTGATTCAATTCTACTCTATTTTGCTAGAGTTTTCGTCGGAGATGTGCATGATTTTTAATATAAATAATTAAACAAAATACGTAAGGAGGATACACGTTAAAGAAGTCAGTGCACGCTGATGTCAAGTAAGTTATTGATGGAAAACATGGTAAAATTACAAAATTAGTGCGTCATCCTGCAAGCGCTGTAGGAAAATGAGGGTCAAAGATGGCGGACTGGCTTCAGCTTCTAGCATTGGCCAGCATAGCAAGTGCCCTCTCCATACATCTCAATGATCCGGGCCCTTTTACTCAGCCAGTGAATTTCGCCAGGCGTTCGAATTTGGTTTCGGTTCACGTCCGTTAGTTTTTGCGAAGTGATCAACATGAATATTGACAAGATTTCCCATAAATACAAATCACCCCGAGCAGAGTTTTAATTGAATTCGAGCCAATTAAACACTCCACTGCTTAACTAAACCGCAAAGGAGATTGTTCGCAATACTGTTCGCACTCACATCGCGTTCTCTTCCTGGGAAGAAAACAAGTACAGCGGTTAAATGGAGGACAAAGATTAAGAGTGACGAGGATTAAAAGCTTTTTTTTCCGAAAGGCTCGCTCTGCGCCAAAAAACAACGGTGTCAGTTTTCCTCTGGAATAATACCTTTCGCATTTAAAATGGAAAAGAGGCAGCGATTATCCTCGAGAACACCTGCTCGGATAAGAGGGCCGAAGTTAACTACAAGTGCGGGCGTAACGACACTTCCTTTTTCCCGAAGGGACTGGCTCTTAAACACCCTTGACTTCGCGGAATAAGGGACTGGGCGCGAAAGGTAACCAAAAGGAGGGATTGCATCATACAGAGGCACCCTTCTCGAGCACTCCTGCCGCTCTCGCCGAGTGACCTCATTCCGATGCGAGAAAGACTTGCACGGAGGGAGAAATTAGCGAATGATTTCCAGTTCACTTCGCCGGAGGCCCCGGAAAATTCATCGCAAAAGGGTGGGGGGGATGGGAGTTCCGGTCTACATAAGGCTAAAAATCACGCCTCCTGAAATCGCTCATCGCGAGGTGACATTACGGACTAGGTGAGAAATGAGGGTTGTTTTATGAACTGGAAGAGGGATTTGCGAATCGTGAATTTCTACAAAACAATATAGCGGCGTTTATATATTTATATATACAGTGCAAATGGCGTTTTATACGAGAAGTGGGAACTCAGGATTATAACTCGATCCGTCTCCTCCCATTACCCTATGCAAAACCCGTTATCCATGGCCAAAATTTGACGGTATTGAAACGATATTTTTTTCTTGTTTCTGGGACCAAAAGTGTGCAGCTACCCGATTCTTGTACCAAATCTGACTCCGTAAAAATATTATCCTAACATATACAGCCGTGGCCTCTCACTAAAACGTGTAGAGGACGCATTATTATAGCCGAGTTTAATAAAACTTTTTAAATTATAATTTGTAGGTTCTTCATGTACGCAGTCTCACATCGTTCGGTAATTGTGACGGTCTCAATATAAGAGCTCTTTATATCTAAGAGTTTTAAAGCATAACATATTATCATTTGACGGTAACCTGAAACAGGCTCTCCTTCCAGGCTACCTAAAATTACGCCCAACTTGTGATAATGAATGCTAATTGTGTTGGAGTAGTAATAAAATTTTTAAATATTACACTTAAAAATAAAAAGCTTAACTTCACACCTATCTATACTTCAAAGAATTAAAAATTCGAATCGATTGAGGAATCAACTTTAAATTCGATTTTTTTCTCATTCCAAATCGAGTTTCCGAGCTATTTCCGGAATTGGAATTTTATGGAAATTTTGTTCAATTTGAATAGAGTTACTGAAAATTTTCTTAGCACATCAGCCTATTTGGATTTATGAAAAAAAAAATTTCGATCTGATTCGAATCCAATACCTGAAATATATTCTGTACGAGCCGAAGTGGATTTAAGAAACATTTTCTGAATCCCAATTGCACTCAATCCCTCATATGTTTCAGCCCGATTGGAATGGCATTCGAGAAATATCCTTTGAATTATTTGAATTGAATTTTATTCATCGAGTTTATTTGATCGATCTGAATGAAAGCGAATCTGAATCTTTTTCAGATCCAGATTGAATGAAAGAAACTCGAGAGAAAAAAACAAACTTTTTTTGTGTACGTATCACGGTCTTCCAACGCCTTGAATCAAATGTTGAAAGAATGATGGTGCCAGTTGGGCGTACTCGCGGAAAATCGCGAACCATTCCACTATAGTTTGTTTATTTTCGGCAAGTTTCGAGGATGCTTTTGTTATTTTTTCACGCGGCTCCGTGACTCAAAATTCGATACATTATCATTCGTTGTTTCATAGTTTTCCATCTTTCGGATGCGAGAAGAATTCACTTCAGCTCGAATCAAATCGAGTTTTATCATTTTATATTCGATCGCATTTCGATTGCTTAGCACGGCCCTCAAGATTCACTAGAGGAAAAAACGGAGCTGCACCCGCCGCCTCATTTCCAATGTGACATGGGAAAACGATTATTATAGTACTCGTAGGTCTTGTTGTATAAAAGTTACGAGTTTAATAGAAGAATAAGGATGGGAATTACTATCAGAACGCAGGTTGAAATTTAGGTTAAACCTTTTAAGTAAGGTCGAAACAGATTTGTTCACAGATAACGTTAGATATATATTGAGAACCCCTGCGTATTATGCTAGGTTTGATCAGATTAACAAGATTAGAGAGATAGATTGTCGTACCGATAGATTTAAAATGTCATTTTTCCCTCGTACTATAAGAGAGAACAATAGGCAGCGTAGCAAAGGGATAGAAATATAGTTAGAGTAGTCTGTAGTGCATGATGCATGTAATAACAACCAATAATCCCTTTCTCATTATGTAGATACTAACCATCTAGCTGCCTGTGACCATATTTTTTAGCATATCTCCCTTAAATATCCTACTTGCATGGTAATAGTGCATGTTTGGTGATCTTCACCCCCTGCCACACACCCTCGTGGTGGCTCGCAGGGTATTACGTAGATGTAGGTCGTATCGATTTAGTCAAGCTTATTAAACTGTGAAGAAAATATTCTGTATTACTAGAAGTCACTGATTCATATTCCGGATCGACTTATCGCATGGCTGCCGAGGTATTGCTCATGAAAATCGACCTTTTTACTCCATGATAAATGGAAAACAACGAAATACAAGTACTGAATATCAAATAACTAAAGATTTATATTCAAGATACCTATAGAATTACGGAGGAAGAGATTAGATGTATTTAAAGCGAGCCTCGAAATTTCTGGGCGAATGACCGCATATTTATTTTGAAGGAGTGAATATAAAATAAAGCTTTAGCGTAAGAATACATAGCAGGGTTCAAATTACGGCTATACCGAATGAATCAATCGAAACAACATATTTCATGGCTTTAATAAATCGACCTATTTCACTTATCCCCAGAATGAAACACACACTGAAATGTTATAAATATATTTATTTTTGATAAATTAGATTTTTAACCTTCTGATACATGCAGATTATTATTACTGCCGTAGTAGGCCACCGGCTACCTTAAGTAGAAACTCCGAGAATCAATGAGGAACTGGAGAGATAAATTACGTTGGTCGATTCCTTTGAAAAGATTTCTCAAGGTTATACAGTCTACTCCAAAGAAATCAAAAGTGAATGGCGTTTCATAAAAAATTCAACGATTCCGTAGTTTTTTCTCACATTTCCGTACAATCGCGAACGTTTACTTATTAAAATTGTAGATCGGTCGTAGCGTACGTGAGTACAATAAGCAAAATGTCCACTCTATTAGATTGTTGGAAAGGAAAGTTAAGAGTATTGGTGCAAAAAGGCGGATCCTCTCTTTGTTGCTAAAAACAATTTACCGAACGAGTATGGCGAGAATTATCGGTGGTTTCAGACCTGACAGAGTGGAAACGGAACATAACTACACAATGAAAAATGACGAGCCACTTCTATGGTGATTGGATTTATTTGGACCTGTTTCGCTTTTTACGGCATCTTCAGGTAGCTCTTTCCGATCTACGGACCTTCACCTGAAGATGCTGTAAAAAGCGAAACCGATTCAAATAAATCCTATCACAGTGGAAGTTTCGCATTTTTTCAGTGCAGTCGAGTATGGAGTGAACAAAATCAATCTACGCGATATAAATTCTGATGTCTTTGGCTAATTATATTTCTAATTGTCTACCTAAATGCATAGATTATTTTTACTGGCATTTCAGGGAATTGTTTTAATATTAATTAATTAATTTTAATATTAATTAATTAATTTTAATATTAATTATTAATAAATTTAATTAATTATGTTTAATGTTTTTATATTAATTGCTTTACCGCAAGACTTCTCTTTAGCTGTTTGAGCACCTGAAATTTAAGTCTACTCGCCCCGATTGCTTTCGATGGACGAAATATGTTACTGGTCCCCTTCGAATGCCAGATTACGCATTTTCATATGTCCAATATTTATTTCAACTATCGATCCGTATGATTTCATCTGATGACATTTTAAATAATCCAAGGAACAACCGCGAGGTCTTAAAAGCACCTACGAAAACAATAAAATATGACAAAATTTTCTGTAGTTGATTCATGATCTAATCAAGAATGAAACAATGCTACCCAGTATCTGAATAATTTCACTCAAAGGGTATAATTAAAGCGTATGTGGCCAAGATATCCTTAGCAACGTATTCTCTGCCCGTGTGAACGGCAAGAGATAAGCAGCAAGATACCCTTTCAAAATAACAGGCTGCACCAGATCCTATCGACTCTCCCTGAAATGACGAAAGGGCATTGCACTCCTCCTCCGCGCGCATAGGCGAAGACGCGAAAGCCATCGGTTAGGGGAGACTTCTAATAAATCGCAGGGGAGAAATATTCCATCGCAGAAACGTCGTCATATTTCATCAGAAAGAAGAGTGGTCATAAAGAGGCTGTTCCCTTTCATCGAAATCCATCGTGAAGGAGGAATATTCTGATGAATTGCCAGGTCAAGAAACGCCGGCGAGGCAAAATCGTTGAGAGGGTTGTCCCAGCTCAATATCCCGGGAGCCACGATAAGATGAGAAGGGGCAGGGTTCTTGAATTCGAAGCCTCATTGACAATGAAACTCTTTTCCTTAATTATCTCACGAAGCAAAATATATCTTGAGATATTTATGAAATAATATCAATAACAACTTTTATTAGTGTCTCCAAAAATCTGGTTCACACCCTTAATATACTAATTACATATTCGACTGTTCTCTTCTTTAATGCTCCCTACTTTTAACTGATTTTTTTACAGATGACTCAGAATATCGCCAAATTAATTAAACTATGCAGTCTCCACAGCCTTTTAAAAATTTTCAGAGTGTTCTTACATTTTTAGAAATGTTTTTGGCTCTTTAATGATGAAAACTTATATTAATATCCTATTCCACTCTACTTAATGTCACAGGTGTGACAAAACTCATAGCCTCGCCAATTATAGGCACAAAACAATGATTAACATTATGAAACACATTAAATGCTTTTGATAACTATGAATAGATAGCTTAAAAAAAGAACTGAGCGCTGCATATATTGTAAATCGTGTAAAAATTGTCTCAAAAATAAAAAAAACCTTTCCTTGAGTAGGTAAATGATTAAATTTTTTCTCAAAAACGTTTGTAGATCTTAATAAGAGACAACTTAAGTATGTTCAATAAATACGACCAAGGTACCTTGCAGATCGTGTGTATTGTGTGGGAACACCCAGCCGGCTTTTCATCAGTGATCTTAATTCACCACTATGAATAAGAATCTTCCGGAAAAAAAAGTTTCACAAAAGCCGTTGGCAATACAAAGACGCTCATCGGATGATTTTCCGCTCTTTAATACCCGGGTACTTAAAACACCCCTCGCTCTGCGGTGAAACAAATATTCGCACAAGGGATTTTCCATTATCTTGCCACTCCCAAGGATTATAAGATGATTAATTTCGGGAGCTGAGTAGCCGAGGGGAAATGAGAACATTGATTGATTGCGCTCAGGCTACCCATTCGGTTCTTTTCTCCCTGCTACTAAGACTCTCCCCGAGCTCACGGAATTGAGAACAGCAGGGGTCTACCTTGGAGGTGTGGAACGGGAGGGGGAACAGCTACGACCACTGATTGATACAGCGAAGACCCGACTGCCGCAACTGATTTTCACGTGATTTCACGTACAGCAATAAAAGCGAAGAGTCGAGACTGAATACTGGTGAGATACAAATCGCATGATATTCTTAAGGCCGCTTACCACAGATCATTTAATTGCACAAACGAATGTATCAAACCTTTTATGAAGGAAGTTGTATGATTTGTGACGTCGGGATCTCTCAAATGATAACAAATTCCCTTGGAATATTAATTTGGCATTGCCCCACTTTAATACACGTCTCCCCACTTCAACGTTCTTTTTTAACAATCCTCCCTTCTTTTAATCAACCACAACATGGCAATCTTTTACACATACAATAAACAATATAAAACATCAACATAGATAAACATACATTAACATATAAATTAATTCCAGCAAAACCCAAATAACGAACAAAAATTAAATAAATCAAATAAAAATAAATAAAAATGGAATTAAACAAAGGCAGGCACGACGTTATAGATTGCCTGAATGACTAAATGGCAAATAGAACCTGCTCCAATCTCATTCATTTTCTTGTTCAACCCTGGTGTATATGCACCCGTGCGAGTGACTTCGTACCACATCATTTGTTAAATGCAATGTTTGAAATTTCTATAGTACATTCATTTGTGCAATTAGATGTACCATGTAAAGCCGCCTTTAGAGAAGTACTATCAAACTTCGAGATAATACACTCAACTGCTGGACTGAAACGCTGTCAAAACTAACGCATCCTAAGAAATCCACGCGGTTCCTAACGCTTCACTTGAGAATAATTGAAACGATAATCTATAACCCAAAAAACATTTTTAGAATCTTTGGTAGAAATTTATAGAAAATCCCATGTGGAGAAAAGAGCAAATTGTCGCTCATTCAACCATCAACCCATGTTATGGCATGAACATTAAAATTTGATTAGATTCGATGAATTTAAGTATGTTCATACAATTTTACATTTTCTTTCATATTTCCCTATTTAGGACCATAGAAGACATTAGGTCCGTACACTATCACTTAGCAATCCCATCTTTTCTGAAATTTATTTGGTGGGCGTTTCCACAGATTTACACAGACAAGAGGATCTATAGATAACTCTTCTGCTACTTTCAACTGCTCAAACTACTTAATTAGCAAATTAACGTAAAAAAACTAGACATGATTCGAGAGACTAATTGATTCTTAGCACATGCCTATTTCGTAATGCGCCATCGGTTTAATACAAAATTTGAACTTAATTTCAATAAATAAAAAACAATTGTTATAATTATTGCTGAATTAATGCAGAATAACTGCTAAAGAACATAAGATTCAACTACAGAGGTTCACAAAGTAATGATTGAAAAAAGTGCTAAGTAAACTAGACGTGAAGGTCGCGTTTGCTTTCCCAAAAGGGTTAACAAAAAGTACCTCAATGAATTAACACAATTTTTCAATGAACTCATATAAATGCTTATACAGCCAAGCGAAGAGTAACACCGTTTTTCCCGCATGCAATCAAGTCCTCGAGCGAGAGTTTTAGAGCCGGCAAATTTCTACCTCGCGAAATCCCCGCGAGGGAAAACGAACACGCACCGAATTGCTCTCCTCCTACTACATTTTTTTATACATCCCGTAGGCCAATCTGAAATTGTAATGGCATTCATTATTGGAGGCGCTCATCGACGCGGTAGGAGGCTGGAGCGAAATCCAAACAAGCACGCGCCCATCGCGGACTCCATGCGAAAGGAATAAAAATCACATACAGAGCGCTATTCGTTGTCCGCCTGGTTTCTTTTCGACATCAATAATACGCTCTGGAACGAGGGAAAAGCCAGGGGGCGATGCGTTCGAGAATTTTCGGGGAAATTTCTCCCATCCTCCCTGTTTTTCTTGACGGTCAGTCACCGGTAGGTTTAAGGTGACTGGGTGACTGTATAATCATGAGTCATCGAGTAAACATTCTGTTAAGTTATCAAGCCAGTCGAAAATAAATTCTGGGGCCACACTTTACTGCGGTCCTCTGTTCATACGGTGGATAAAACCATGCGTGTTTTTCAATATAACTGATGTAAGAATTTTATTGTAACATTTTCATATTATTAAAAGCATTGTTAGGATTTGGGATCACGGCGCGGAATTTGAAAGTCAAGCGAAAATCATCGATGAATACGAGTTTTTTTCATTAAAAATTGGCTTCACTTTTGTGCGCCAAGATTCCGCCTACTCTCTTCTCAGACCACTAGTGCTGTCTAGCTAAATTAATAACCATAGCACGAATGGTGAACACCATGAATATAACTCCATGCTTCGGCAACCATTCCAATCTCCAAATATAGGTAGGGAGCCTACAAAGCCTAGTTCAAAAGATGCACTTCTTGACAAGCGTTTCATATTTCACGCTATAAGAGAAGCACAAACATATTTTACCTTAGCTTCCAATTTAGTCAATAGCTAAAATAGAATCCCTGTGGTCAAACTCCAGCGTTTGTAGAGGCAAAACATCATGCAACATGGATTTCAATTGTAGTAAACCAAACTTTGTGTCTTCCACAATATTAATTATTAATAGTACAACCGGTTTCGGCAGTTGCGCCATCATCAGGTACACTGAATTAGCATCCGAATTCCCATCGACGTTAATTCAGTGTACCTGATAATGGCGTAACTGCCGAAAACGGTTGTACTCCTAATAATAAATCTGTTGAAGACACAAAGCTTTGTTCACTACAATGTCGGCCTTCCACTCAGTGAAACCTTCATCTTTTGAATTCATAAATTTCAATGTGTGGTTAGAAACTTAACCACGACGAACAGCGGTCAGCGTGAAATCTGACGTAGTTTTATGAGGAAAATCAAATCGATAGCCGAATATATCGAAATCGAAGCACCTCTTTGAACGGATTTTGCTCGACTAACGAAGGGGCTACACTTACTGGAGATAATGTAATAAAGCAGAGAAAGATTTTTAGACGGTGAAAGGGCAGAAACATGAAAGTATAGTGGGAAGGGGAAAGTGCTTGTCGGAATCGGATTAGGAGTGAGTGGCTTCGCAGGTTCGCTGCCACCTCGAACTGTTCGGTGCAAAAAAAGGGTTCCCTAAATCCATTAAATGCAGCATGCATTTCTCTGATTTCACATTTGCGGTCCTCACAGGTGTATGAAAGTTGGATTATAAACAGTAGAATGAACCGCAGGAGTGAGTCACCTGCTCTAAATTATATCGAGTTCCACCCGGCGTTAAAACTGCTCTCCCTCAATTCCTAACTGGGAACGGATATTATTGAGGAGAAATTGAGTTGCACTTTCACATGCACGCAGACGTAAGGAAGGGGTATAGGTTCCTGGACTATCTATCTCTCTTCCCTAGTGCCTTCAGTTTTAATCCTTTGAACATTTTCCATTGCTAGACTGTTTAATAAGACGGGTATTGATGTTTTTCTTTATACCAGGAACGTTTCGAGAGTCTCTTTATTCTACACAAAAATTCCGATGAACAGTTTATTTCTATTTAAAACTAAAATACCATTCTCTTGGCACTAACCATAATGCACTGCACTGCACAGTATGATATATGGGTGGATGTGAAGCAAAAACTGCGATGTATGAAGTAATGAGTTACTAGAATCACCGCGCCAATGAAAGACTGAGAGGTTTGCCAAGCGTCCCTGCTGTTAATCCGTGCCAAAGATGTAACAATTTTTGAACAGCAAACTGCACTATCTTGTAATTCGTGTAAAACGGCCTTAAAACAATGATGTTTACGTAATGCAAACAATGCATGTGAGGTGGGAACTTTATTGAATGGCAGGAAATACGTAGCTACATTGAACTACTCGATTCTAAAGGGAAAACATGATGGCAGGGTATTTAGTGAAGTATTAACTACGAAAAAGGGCACAGCATAATATTTTGTCGGACTTGTTGGGGCAACAGTCAAATAAGCGACGTCGTTATCGGCTCCATAATCTTTCTCAGAGCAACCAAATGCATCGTTTAACAGCACACCTGGTCATATCATGCAGCTCTGTAAAGTCCAATATTTGCCCCCGCGGAATATCGCGTAATGTCCCTGATAAACTGCGCATATTTACCTCCAGATTACGATTCCCATTTCCTTTGACCAAATAAATAACGGGAGTGCCTTTCCCATTGCCCTTACAAGGATAACAGGAGGTAAAAACATCTCTTCCAGACGCCATTTTCTTCGTTCTAGTTATTTATATTCGCGCACACATCCCGGCAGTCTCATTTCCGCCAAATCCAACCTAGGCACTGGCTCACAACAACCTTAAACCATAACAACCGGCTTAAAACAACCTTTTCGCTTATATTGACCTACCGTTGAAAGCGACTCCGACCTGGGGAAACGCGAAAAGGTGAACGCCCGCCATTTTAATACACACTCGCTCGAAAAATCAATCCCAACAACTATTTCAATTAGCGCCATTTTACGGCCGCATCCGACCGGCCGGCTACGCGGCACAGCAACAGCTACGCTTCGCAGAGCGCGAGAGGTGGTGAAGGGGGAGTGAGGAGTAGAAAGGGGAAAAGGTGAGGTGTAGGGGGGGGATTAATGGTGTGAGAGCGCCACTACAAGCCTCTCCTCTCCTCTCCTCTCAACCCACAACCTCCTGTGGCTGCGCGACCCACAAGCTGGCTGCCTGGGGGGAAGAGGAGAACGAGAGAGAACACTGACCTACAGCAATGGGCTCCTCCTCGCCGACGACGCCTCGGGAACGCGTCGCCGCGATGCGGAGGATATCGAGCACTGACGACGAGCCGGGCGAGACCACGGCTGCGTCCGAGGGGATATGACGATGCGTCGACGTCACCACGAGATAGGTGTGCTTGGGCTCATATCTACATGTACGGAATACCCTGCAAGCCACCACCATAGGGTGCGTGGCACGGGGTGATTCCACAATTCCATAACGGACGTGATCTTTTCTACCATAATAGTATGGCTATAGTAAAATATGCTGAACGTCGGGAAAAAAATATACTGCCTCAAACTTACGTAAAAGTTTTAACCTAGGTATGTATTTCCGCTTCGATCAGAGAGAGGTTCCCGTCCTAATTCCTTCAATAATTCGGTATCACTGATGAGTTTATGGTAGCGACTTCTAACAAATCTTACTGCTCTCCGCTGAATTCGATCAACTTCTGTAGCAAGTTCCATTTCGTATGGATGCTGTTCACCGACAGGTGCTTCCATCTGCAAAAGGTTACTGCGAGCCGTCTTCAAACTCTTTCGGTTCACGTAACCTTTATAATTTATGGAGCCCTTCCTGGTATTAAATTTAATGTTTACAAAAATTCAGAAGTCATGCGAAAAAATTCTATATTCGTTTCAATATTCTGGCAAATAGTGACTAATGCAGTGTTAGATAAATCACAATCCGTTGAACCCAAGGCTTCCACGGTCCACAGTTTAAATACCACTGGTATAGCCAAAGGAAAAAGCAACATTTGTGTAGTAGGCAAGGTTCGAAGTTTTGTCAAGATGGTGAATTACCGAACTTGCTTCATCGGCCGGCATCACTGACAATAATTCTAAATATGATACCTATCAGGCCACTCTACTCATGTAACATGGATAACATAATCCATTGTACCGTCATGCTAACAAGCACGATATTTTTATCGTACCAACTAGATTACATAGACAGAAACGATACAAAGGGTGATAGTAATCGTAATTGTATCTAATTTGTTACTTTCACGCAAATAATCGACAATCTGGCTTGAAGATATTCATCGGCCCCTCATACATGGGCGATAATTATTGAATCTCGATATGATTGTAACATCTGAAACCTTAATAGGGCAGTAATTATCGACTAGTCGATATGACGAGAATCGAAACCAACACCAAATACACAACTATTAGCCATAACTTCACGTGGATGCACTTCATCGACACCTCGAAATTGATGATAACACGGCATGGTGATCATCACGGAGAAGTAGATATATCATAACTAAGCCGATTCCTATTGAATCGAGGGCCAAAATTTAAAAGTAAGCGTCACGCAGTCCATGTCGACCGGCTCGAAAGCCGGCAATACCCCTCGCCAGCTGCGGAAATATTCCAGCGCGCCGAGGGAGGTGCCGTTATCACCCCCGCAGAGCACACGCTTTCTCGAGGCGAAAGGTTCAAGGGAGGATCGGAGCGTGGCCCCCCTAACCCAAGACCCCCCCTCTTCCTTCAACCATAGAAACTCCCGGGACAGGCTGGCACGGGGCCTCACAAGGAGTTCGATTCACTCGCGAGCAAACAATTGAATCGCCTTGTGTACGTGGGCTTCACAATCTGGCGTGGTCGGCAAACCGCTGAAGACAAGCCACGGCAGCGCACATAAGCCAGCTGGGAGAGGACTTTTTTTATTTCAAAATGCAGGGGAAAGCGGTTGGAGTCTCCCGATCGTCACGCCCCGGGGGGCCGGTGGGAGTGGCACGGCAACAGCGTGACAAAGCGTGACACCAGGATGAGAGGGGAATCGGGCCGAGTTCAGGTTCACGCGAGGGCTTCACGAATTTCGCACCGTGAAAGCGATGCATATCATCATAATGCGCAGAGATCTGTGCTGCGCAGCTGAGTGTGGAACCAACCCGTTCATTACTGGTCAAATTGATGCCCCGAAAGGCTACTCAAACAGACTGTTAGCTAAATATAATCGAATTGGCGTTAGAGAGCACTAACATTACAGTGGCAGATTATGATGGGCGTATATGTTGAAATTCGAATGCTGAGACGAAAAAGGTTATACTAGAGCGAGGTAGGCCACTGAATGAGTAGAAAGCCGGAAAGTGATCTCCAACATTCAACAAAACCTACCTTAACCGGTAGAAGACTATTTTTAAAAACCAAGCTAGAGCTAAGCTCGACCGATTTCGGAACATACGCCAAAGATGCGTCCAGGTTTCAACTACACATGGGTATTACGTGCACTAACAGCTAAGATTACATCGCAAAAAATTAAATAAGACCTTTATCCTCAATACAGCATCACAAATCTGCAACAGGATGTCAAAACAAATACTGCATTACAGCAACTTTTAATTCATTCAGTATCATACCAGCTGATTGATAAGTTTTTTGACAGTACTCAATTTAAACAACTGTTAACCATTATTTTAGTTAACCAATCTAAACTCCAACACAAACTACTGAGATATCTCACAAGAAATCTTAACTACTTAAAACTTAACTTCCTTGAATTTTTGCTAAAAAATTATCTGTAATTACAGGAGTTCTATATTGTAATGAGCTTACGATACGCCCTAATTCGACACAGAAACGGTATTACCTAGATATGGACTAAAATCGACGGATTTCGGTTGGTACATATACAAATTGCGCAGAAAATATGAGCTTTGAGTGCTCCAACATTTAAGACTGCATCGCAACAGCTCAAATGAGATGTTCATCCTAAGACAAACAGCATCCACGCCCGAAGCAAGGTTTGAACCCGCGACCGTTTGATTTACCAGGCTATAAAATTACCAACCTGGCAACTGAAACAATACGATCTGAGTTTGCACGAAAAACCACTGAACCTGTACCTTCTTGCCGCGATCCATTCATTACTAGCTTCGAATTCGGATCGGTACACTCTCTTAAAACCGCGAACAAACCGCACAGCGGGGCATGAATAGGCAAAAGTGACCTAGCGCTGGTGCGGAAGGCTGCTGGTGAACATGTGAGACGGAGCGTGACGCAGGGAGGCAGGGCCGACGAAAAAACCGGAAAAAAATGGAATGACGTAATGCGCGCACGCCTTGCGAAGCCAACAGTCGCACATTATCACGCGAAGGCGTCGGTAGAATCTACTGTCATGACCACGGGACCGAAAAACGTTTGGCAATGGCACTTCCGGCATAGGAAAACTTTTTGGCAGGCGAGCAAGTACTAGAGAGAGATGGGGAGGAGAGGGAGCAGCGGAACAGCTGATCTTGACGCGCAAGGCAGGGGGGTGAGAGCAGGGGGAGGTTAGGAAGGGGTCGACCGTGGCCACGGGGGAGGGGGGGGAGGAGAGGTATGGAAGGGGTGTGTGAGAGGAGGGGGGAGGGGTCGAGCCGGCGCGCGAAGGTCAAGAAAAAGTAAATTGTAAGGTTTTATCGATTCGCGAGGCGAGAGCTCTGCCGCGGGTTCTATGGCCTGAGAATGGAAGGGAAAATAGCCAGGGACGGCCGGGTGGGCAGGTGAAGCGAGGCGGCGACTGGGGTTTCGTTCACCCAAAAGGGGGCGGGTGGAATTTAAAACCCTGAGGTGATTGGGAGGAATGGGGGGGCGGGGAGGAAGAACTTTGGGGAAGGCGAGGAGAAAATGCTCAAGGTGTGAGAGAAAGGTGGCGAAGAAATGGATCGACCGAACTCGAAAGAACGGACGAACCTGACCTACCATTACATGGCCACTTGGTTCTTTTGGAGAGACGAGACCCACAACCGAGGGCATTTAGCGACCATGCCCCACGTTTGCTGCTAATCTTGTTCGAGCGAAATTTCATTTCACTAAAAAATTCAATAAAATTTGCCTCATCATCACGAGAAAAAACTCGTTTTTCCGATGGTAAAAATATTTGCCACATCCCATCATATTTTTCGAATTATTTGCCAAAAATTAGCATAGGGGAGGAATGTTCTAGCATATTCTTGGCATGTTCATGACATGTTTGTGACATGCTCTAGCATGGCATAAAAATATTAACCACGTGCTAGCATATTTATCGAATTATTTGCCAAAACTTAGCATTGGGGGAGGCCTGTTCCAGCATGTCATGTTCATGGCATACTCTAGCATGACACTAAAATATTAGCCAAGTGCTATCATATTTTTCGATTCATTTGCTAAAAGCTAGCGTCAGGGAGGCATATTCTAAATATTAGAATGAGGGGAGGAGTGTTCGCTGTTAATCTTGTTTGAGCGAAAGGCCAAGCCACTCTCAAAAGCCAAGACGTCCACATCCGACAGTCAGAGCAATACACCTGAAAGTGACCCCAGTAGAAACCAAGTCGGCATCGGTACGTCGTCGGAAAACCTCCGCCACTTCCTGGATTCGAACCCCATTGTTCCGGTCGAGAACCCATAAATCTAGCAGCTAAATCAATCCGGTCCTTTTGCTGATGGAATGGGAGCATTGTAAAGATGGATCGAGGAAAGACATCCAACGGACCTGAACTATCTGTTGGTTTCTGGCGGATTCCCTCACCGCATGTCAATCTGTACGCCAGAGATAAGCGGTTGCATTGAAGTAATGTGACGGGCATACAAACAGAAAGGTGGTAATGGCCGAGGAATGCGGAGATAAACTTGAGAGCTTGACGACATAAACAGAAGTGGCCCTCGAGTTAATTAGCGCATAGTATCCACGACGCCCGAGGTGACGCATCTCGGTAAATCACCTCTGATGCAACGACTCCCAACCACGAGGATCAGTGTAAAGAACACGGAGATGGGAGACGAGCAATGGATACACGAAATACAAGCCGACCGCTGTATTAAGGTTGTATACTCTCAGGGGGTCTATTCTGCATTTCCTCAGAATTCTCGAGACTAGACAGTGACGAAATTTTGACGTCAGAGCCTCTTACAATTCAAAGGGGAGTATTCAAAAGTCGAGACTTGACGTCACATTCACGGATTTACCGAGGTTCGACCGTGTCGATTCCTTATTGAATAAGGCCCCTGGCTAGGAACCCAGTTAGTTGGATTCCCATTCGGAGTATGTAGCTGAATTTTCCTCAAGCCCGTATTACACGTTACTGCACAATCTGATGCCTGTGTACAAACGTGCATCTCAATTTTCGCCGAGTAAAGAGGTGAACTGAAAATGCGCATGCGCGAATGCATGGACGCGAGATGGCAAAATAGCCCCGGTCTAATTCGATAACCGTAGCACGCAAGATTGAGAGAAATATGCGGTTTGAAATTTCGCAATTTCTCGCCTCGTGTAAAACTGGCTTTTGAATTAAATGACTTAGCTGAGACAGAGAGGGATGAATTCGGGAGATCGATTACACAAAAACCAAAACCAATCACTTTTACTAACAAGTATTTAAGAAGAAGCACGACGTAACTTGCGCACCTACATGCTACTCTGGGAGCCGTCGCACAAGCGAGTGGCACGGGGAGTAAGAACACCAGCCATAAAAGGGGAGTGAATTATGAAATGAGGGGGAAGGTGAATAGTATGCTAGCAATGTGCCTTATGCTATTATCACGTTCTTTTAGTCATGAACACTACAGTTATGTGGACAGGAGAATTAAACTTAAATACACAGTCAATAAATATGAAAAACTGATAATACTATAAAGCAGCTCTGTTGTAATCAGCTATGAGGGAGGAGATACCTCAAGTCAATCCCCAAGTCCAAATGTGAAAATCAAACCCCAAGTCCAAATGTGAAAATCAAACCCCAAGTCCAAATGTGAAAATCTCCTTTAATTTGACATACAATCCTATGAGAATTCCTAAAACTCTTTAAAATACCTTTTCCCTTTACAAATTACCTTCAAAACTTTGAAGCAATCTCTCAACTACGAATCGTACTGTGAAAACCAAAATAAAGTAACTTTTGAGGAAGATCAAATACCAAATTTATAAATAAATTTCAAAATTACTTGGTAATTTTTCACAGTTATTTATTCTTAGTCGAAAGGTTACGTCGCAAAGGCGACATCATCAGGTACATGGATTCAGTTCGTTGCAGAAACCGATCAACTAAGACTAAAACAATTTGGAAAAGTACCAAGTAATTTTGAAATATATTCAGAATGGATTTACACAAAGTAAAGTCTGTCACCATCGAATTTACAAAATTTTTATGTGAAAATCTCCCTTGATTAAATACACAACACCCTGAAAACTCCTAACAGTCTTTAATGCACCTTTGTCTCTTCCAAGTTATCTACAAAACTCCGGGAGATTCCTTTCCTGGAATCGTACTATGAAAGCACCGGAAGGCCTGCACTAGAGACTGTATACCTTAACGAAGGAGGTAACGGAAGACAACTCACCGGGACAGTCGGCGGAAGACAGGAGAGGAGGAATAGGAGAAGAGTAAAAAAAAGAGCTTACGTCTGCGGAAAACATGCGGAGCACGAGGGAACGAATAGGAGAAAAGTGAAGATGCATCGAAGAGATAAGGAGAACAGGAGGAGAGGCTCCCGGGTTGGGAAAGGCTTAAAGAGCGGGACAGACGAGGCCCTCTGGGCGGTTCGCAAAAGGGAAAGGCGTGTGCAGTGGAGGGAACAACAAAGGGGCGAGTGGACATTTGGGCGAGACGACTTTACTTACGAGAAGGGCGAAGAGATTAGGTATTGCAGAGGGGGGAATGGGGCGGGGGGGAGGAGTGAGAGAACAGGAAATGGGAGAGCTGACGTCGAGGGACTGATTAGGAAAAAAATGAGGAGGACATGTTCGGAGATAGGAGGAGAGAGTGGAAGGAGATATGACAAAAAGAACGGAATCCAGAGAGAGGGCAAGGAAGAGCAGAGAGCGAGAAAGATAAGGCAAAGAGAGAAAAAAGAGCGGGGCAAAATAAAACAATTTGAATTACGAAGAAACCAAAGAAAGAAACGGGGAAATAAAACGACAATACAAAAGAAGGGAGTGCAAAGCTACGTTTCAAAAGAAAATTAGAAAGATGATAAATAAATTACTCAATTATGTAAATGTTAGAATACCAAACATAACCAACATTTCAGAATTACAAAGCAATTGTAAGAACTCATTGTTAGAAAATCAATGATAACATAATGAAATGACTTGTCATTTTCCTGAATACATGCATATGAGGTAAATAGTGTATAATTTATTTTATGTATAATACAGTGTAATAATTAAGTGTACTCGCTTAACATGTAATTTCACAATAATTATACTGATGTAAGGGAGTGACGGAAATTAACTTCACCAATACTCTGTATTATTTTTTTAACTACACGAGCACCTCCTGGCGAGCCAGTGGCTCAGGAGGACTTACACTGTATTTCACAAATTTCTGTATTGTATTAATTTGCACGTTGGTATGGATACCTGTATTTGTATCAAATTGAATAAAAAAGTGGTAAGTAATTCATTGAACGATAATGAGAAACGATGAAGAAGAAAATTAACTCTGGGTATGCAGAAAAACTATCATATATATAGTAACATATTCACACCCATACGGTCATATTCGGCTGGCGCGAAGTATTAACGAATAAGCATGAATGGACTGCAATTTAACATGAAACGGCCGAATTTTATTTCGGCACGGAAGGACTCTGATAAGCTGGAGTAATCCCTTCATAAAGTACAACAGCGAAGGAGGTTGGAGAAAATCAAATCAAATGTTTGGAAGGATGAAGGAGGAAATTTATAGTTCCATAAACCTAAAAGGGTCATTGAGGTAATCAAATCATTAACTGCTTTAAACGCAAGAGTGCTCCAAATTTTTTCTACTAGATGAACGACACGAAATAATGGGCAGAGGAGCGTCAAGTCTCCAAAAAGTATAATATACCAGTAATCGTGAATATGAGCTGGTAATACATTTATTCTTTGACTTGTCAGGCGAGCAGATAGCCAGCGCATTTGTAAATAGGAAAAAATACAGAGAGCATACCGGTGTTGGAAACAGCTGACTCCCAACGGAAAGGTATCAAAATGGCTTCATTTTAAAGTCGCGTCTAAAGAACAGTTCACTGCACTGGCGACATTGAACACTCATCAGAATGTAACACTGATTGAAACATTATTAAAACCCGCCAACATCGGAATACAAACCCGCAAACCTGGCTTCGGGAGATTGTGAATTTAGTAATTCCAATCACCCAACGCTTTCTCGAAGGCAGACGAAAAAAAAGAACCTACTTACGAAGAAACGAAAGGCTGGAATTCCAATTCGGGAGAAAAAAACTCACGCGGGAACTGAAGATGCACTTCATGTCTAGAATTCTTATTGTGAAGAAACGGAAAGTTGTTCCCCACCCAAGATCGCCGAAGCAAAGAAAAAAGACCCATCCCATCCAGCAAATACGTGACAGATAGAAGGAAAACGTTACAAAAGATTCATCAAATGGCGGAAAAGGGATGAAGACACCCTTGTATGAGGCGATGCTTGACAGGGGGAATGGAAGTCGGAATGCTTGTTCAAACAAGGCAAGTACTTTCTCCAATTCATGCTTAAAGAATTTTATCCCAAGACAGCATAGTGTAAATCACTGTCTTGCGCGAATACGTGAATAAATGCATCACGAAAAGGACTGGTTATTGAGAACATTCCTTGATTGTTTTGTCACCGGTAAAGGCGATTAAAAACAAAGAAATTCGCGGATTTAAGGAGACGATTGGTTTGATAAAAGAGGGATTAATGGATTAATTAATTAATGGGGATGGACCAAAGCCGGAGAGAGACCAAGCGCCAGGATTACGAAACTAAATGCGCCAAAGAGTCTACAATTTAACATCCAATCCGACGGACAGGCTAAGTTCGTCAGTACCCTCCAATGTAAGCACTTGTGCAGTGATTAGAACTGCAATGAAAAATCAACTCTGCGCAATATTTCTCGCATTTGCTTCTGCAAGAACAAGCATCACCAAAACGATCACGTGGGGAATATCTTGCGGGGAGAAAGGCTAGCGTCGAGGGGACGTGCAGCCGGAATCTAATAAATTTGACTCCACCGAAGAAAATAATTTCCGCAACAGCATTGGTCAGATTGGAGTTTCCTTCATGAGGTACAAGAGAGATGAAGGTCGGAGAAAATCAAACCAAATGTACGGAAGGATGAAGGAGGAAAATTACCGACTTTCATAAGGATTCAAAACAAAAAAGGGTTATTTAGGTAATTACACCTTCAACTGCTTTAAACGCAAGAGTGCTCCAAAGATTTTCTACTAAATGAATGACACGAAATAATGAGCAGAGGAGCGTGAAGCCTCCCATTAGTATCATACATAAATAATCTTTAATGTGGGCTTGATAATAAATTTATTCTTTGACTTGTCAGGCGAGCAGATAGCCAGCGCAGGAGAGGAATAAAGGCCGAGAGTAAACCAGTTTTGGAAACAGCTGACTCCCAACGGAAAGGCATTGAAATGGCTTCATTTTAAAGTCGCGTCTAAGGAACAGTTCACTGCACTAGTTACACCGAATATTCATAATAATTTTACACTGATTGAAACATTATTAAGCAACCTCCACCATCGGAATTTAAAACCCACAAAACTGACTCCGGGCGACTGCGAATTTAAAAAAGTCAGAGGTCTAGTAATTCCTATCACACAAAGCTTTCGCGAAAGTAGACGAAAAAGAACCTACTTACGAAGACGTGCAGGGCTGGAATTCAAACTCGGGAGAAAAAAACTCGGGAAGAAACTGAGATTTTCTACTAAATGAACGACACCAACTAATGAGCAGAGGAGCGTGAGGTCTGCCAAAAGTATAATATATAAATAATTGTGAATAAGAGCTGGTAACAAATTCATTATTCGACTTTTCAGCAACATCAGCTGAGCACTAGATCCCGCAAGCGTAACCGCAAGTTTTCTCGCATTCGATCGCGAAAGTTGAAGCAAAACGTACAAAGGCCAGAGGAGAACGTGACGGGAGAGAAAGGCAGGCATGACGGAGACGCTGTGGGAGAGAGGAAAGGAAGAGAGAGGAGGGAGGGGGGGTAGATGTGGAGAGGGAGGGGGTAGCACGGGAGCCTACAAGTCTTCCATGGCGTCCCCGAACTAACCTACCTTCCCTCCCAACTCCTCCTCCTCCTCCAACCGCTGACTCGTCCGCGGCCGGCTTTCCCTTCTCCGCGAGATGGCGCGTTGGCAACAGCTGATAACAATGCACGCCGGTAGAGTGGCCGAGAGGATGCCGGGAAGGTTAAGGAGGGGAGGGGAGGGGGAGTGGGCTAGGGGAAGGTGGGAATCGCTTCCCCTCATCTCGCAGAGGTGGGGGGAAAAAATTCAACCCTTAAAGCAAGTATGCAGGGACCGGTAAAACTATTGGCGTCGAGAGCAAGACCCGGCTTTTACCGGCTGGGAAGGTTTTTGGCGAAACGTCAACTTTACCGGCCGGCTATGACACAACGCATAGAGAGACAGGTGGACGGGCGATGCCACTGGAATTCCCCCGGGAGGTGGTCCTGGTGTCCCCCGGGGGAGATCCAGCAGGCCTCCCCACTGAAGTACATAGAAAAAATCCTACCTCACGATATCGAAGGGGAAGATATCATATTTTACCCTCACACAATGAAGAAAACGCAAAATAAAACAAGTATACCCTCGAATAGATGGCTATAATTATTCCTTCTTTCTGCACACCATGATTGACAATCACAAAAACAGATAGAGACACCAATCCGTCAAAATATTTCAAATCTTTCGTCCTTTTTCTCTTTCGATTCCCGAACCGGCGTTTTTTTTTCAAGGCTCGTGCCCCAACATCCCATGCTAAACGCCCAACCAGGGGTGCGCCAACGTAGGTGAAGGGAAAGCTTTGTATACATATCGGAAAAATAGGATTATGCTCGGATGAATGAACTCGAGTTGCCGGTTCGATACATTCCGTCCCCGAGTTACACCGCTAAGAGTTTTATTTCGAGTGGGCCGGTTCGAATCGTCCCATGAACGCTCTCAAAATTATTATTCTTCCACCAACCTCTTCCACGGGTAAAAATCCAAGCACAGCGCCGTCCCCTTATTCCGTGCGCTTTTAGTCTCTCTCTCCGTGCTGTTGGGAAGGTGTTGGGAGTACAGTGACGACCTCGGAGCGCAGAGTTACAGCGGCAACTGGTGCAGCTGTGAGGAGCGGGCTTCTCTTTGTCGGCTCCCTCACCCCACCCCGCCTCCACCACCCCCTCTGCCTCCCCCCCTCGCCCTCCGTGCCCTCCCCTCAACCTCCTCCTCCATCCCTCCAGCTCTCCTCTTCCTCCCTCCCACCTCCCACTCTCCTCTGCGCGACCTCCAATGTTCCCCCTCACTCTTCCTCCCCCCCCCCATCTCAGTCCCTCGACCACACCACCGCCGCTCTTCTCTCCAAACCCTCCCGACGCGTTACAGAGGTCTTCTTTCCCTCCGTTCCTCGATGCGATGTTTCTCCCCTCACACACTGTCACGCCGGAATCGATACTCGCGACGACACCGCTCGCGAAAGTCGCGGAGACATCGTTCAAAAAGGCGAAAAATTAACACATTTCTCCTTGCACTCACTGTCGCGTCCAGGATATCATCCATTTTTCCAAATTCGAATATTTTCCTCGAGACTTTCAACCGGATCAGGTAGTGAATAACAAAAATGACAATTTTGACAATGACAGCTGTGATAGGTTGAGCCGTATTTTTTTCCCCCGCGAGTTTGAGATTGGTATTCCAAGCCATGCTAAGATGAAATCCTTAGTCCCCATTTTAGTTGTTGGTTAACAGGAGGATTTCTAAGTCCTATTGGGTGATCCTATCTCAATATCAGTTAGAGTAGTAGGGAAGCTGAGTTTGTCCCAGGATGATTGTTCGAGTGTGATAGAAGTCTGGGGGTGAAGAAAATAACCGCAGAACCTAATAACGTTTAACAAATCAGGCTAAACCTTGTAGAAATTGGTTACTTAAATAAAAAAAATTCAAGGTGAATGACCTAATAATGTCGAAACCTTGGTCGGTGTGTGGCAATGATACTTAATGTGTATAATATTACTTATACATATTTGTAAGTGTAAGCCACCCAACTGCTTGTATATACCTGATGATACGCATGATACGCTGAAACCTAGGTCGTGTTGCTTCAAATGAAGTGTGGAATCATAACCAGGTGTTTATTCATTCATTGTGAAGGAGTTTCACCGAATAACGCCAGAGGCAGTATCTTACATGTGCTACATCATCATCAGGTGATGAACTAAATCAACATCATCAGATAGTACATCGAAACCACGGTCGAATTTAATTATATCTTAGCGGAAAATTGCCATTTCTGTCGCAGGATCTAAGTCTTTCCCGGAGAAAGTTTAGGATGAAGAGTTCTCGGGTGTCCAACCGGGTTATGGTGTTGAACTGCAGCGACGTTCCGATGACGTAGTCTGCCATCGTCGTCAGGGTGGATGTATGTTGCCAGAATTGTCACATATTTATAGGGTCACATTTTTGGTCAGGTTTGCTCTGATTGGTCAGTTTTTTGCAGCCATTTTTTAGCATTCTCAGTGCAGGTTTCCAAGCACTGTTGAGTTGGAAATCTTTACTTCGGTTCAAGTTATATGAAGTTCTTGGTTCAAGTTATATTTATTACCCACAAGAACGTGGCAATAAACATTTAGCAGAAACATAAACAAGTTATGTTTATTTATATATGTAACCAATTTTCACAAGGTATAGCCTGATTCGTTAAACTTTATTAGGTTCTGCGGATATATTATACACCTCCCGGCTTCTATGAACTTCGACCTAGCCATCCTGGGATAAGACTATACTGCTCTGCCACTCAAACTGATATTGGCATATCACAAAATAGGCCATAGAAATTCTTTTGTTCACCAACAACTACAACACGGACCAAGGATTTCATCATGGCCGGACATGGAATACTATTCTCTAACTGGAGATGAAAAAATACGGCTCAATCTACCACAACAGAGATGACCTGAAGAACAAAGTACTTGAACCCAAAACATGGACGCCAGGTGTCAAAGGCTTTGAGGATGATGGAAAGACCGTGGAAACGTCGGCGGAGAAGGAAGTGGAGATCCTGACCTGCTCGGAAGTCCGAAAAGAAATCACGTCAATCATTCGCCGGTAAAGCATCAAATGCTATACCAAATCGTTCATCAACAGAATAGTACAGGATTCCGAAATTGACCCTTGGCACAAGAAACTATTTATGCACCTGTACGTGACACCTGTACTCGGGTCTATATAACAACAACATCGGATTGGTAGCACGCCGGCCAGAACTACCAAGGTCAATGGTTCGAATCCAGTAACCAGAGTGTCCACCAAACCAGAAAAAAATATGCCGCATAATTACTAGTTTGCCTTGCCCAAAATTATAAAAAATCACGCATTACTTATGGACTTATATTTTGCTCTTCACGACTAATATTTTGGTAGATTCATTATTACGTAGCTATGCGTTTACTCACTCAAGTACAAACCCCATAAAATCGAAATTATTAACTCTGTTAATAAATGTTAGTTAAAGATCAGCTATATGCGACAATTGGACGTAAGGCAATACATATTTTCTAATTTAGTCATATTTGAAGTGAAGAGGATACATCAAACATTAAAAATCAGCCACACAATTCCCGCAGTTATCTCGCTTTTGCCTCTATAGTGAACAATTCCGCAAAATCCCCGCTTTTCTCGTTCATACCGAATGGCAGACATCCTTATTTCAGGGTGGCAGTCCTGCGTTGGACTGTGCGATAGGGTCTTAGCAGGAGTGAGATACAAAACCCCTGAGACTGCAAACACTATGAAATCAGTGATCGCCTAAAATATTGCCAACATCTAGTCAAGGATTATTGGCAACTAACTCACTTATGTTGTCCCCGCGAAGAAAATCCAACCTCTTTAGTCCTCGTTATGTTTTTCCACATGGTTCAGGTATGAACAAAAATCTGTCAGATCTATTTCTATACATCTTCGTATAGCACTCCCTAATTACCTCCCATATGTTTTCCCGGGCACATGCCTAGTCGATGCCGGGAGCGTTGGCTAGCCCTGCGAGGGGCGACCTTAGAGAAGCGCCCAGATCCCTTTAGCGAAGAGAGAACCTTGAACTCTAACCTTGCAGCACTAAAACATTACATCAGGATATTACAGAAATTATTAAGAGAAGAGACGATATCGCACTCATATTGAAAGTAAATTTCTTCATTTCCGATACAATGCCGAGATAAGTAAGAATGATAAAGTATGGTGTCAAACTCAAGACGGCAAATTTCGATCTTCAACTCTCCAACTCGACATTGAGGACGAAATAGAGTTTGACGTAACAGATCGATACACATGTCATTAGTTCGCATAATCAATTCATGTGTTGGCGGCGGGGATCGATACGCGAGCGCATGTTTTCATTGCTTTTCTTTGAGACATAACAGCGTACCGCGAGATCGGATGAAAATAGTACGCCGCTGTTGCTAGGGCAACGTATCGGGGAATCCATCAATGCGTTCCCATGGAAACACAATTGCGAACGAATTCTGAGAAACTGGGCCCCGGGAGGAATAATTAATGAAGGCATTCATTTAATTCTAGGACTATTATTATCGGGATAATTGCGAAACAACCAACGCAAAGCCGTGGGCATACGGGGCCAATTTAAATTCTTAAATATTGGCATGGTAATAGAGGAACCATTGAGATTGATGATATGCATGCTATGCTGACCAACGCTAGAAGCTGAAGCCAGTACGCAAACCCTCATTTTCCCATAGCGCGGGTGGGCCAACGCACTAATTTTGCAATTTCACTATGTTTTCCAACGATAACTTACTAAAAATCAGCATACACTTGCATCTTTAATATGGATTATCCTTACATATGTTATTTATTTAAATTAATTACAATCCGCAATCCCGATTAAAACCTGAAAAAATCGAATAGAATCCATAGGACTTCAACCAATTTATGTTTGATGAGTAACTCGACTTAAATTTCAATCAGATAATGGATAATCTTCCTTTTAATCCGCTAATTCGTCGATTCCGTCGTGCTATCCATACAAAAGTAAGGAAAGAGCAGGGTTAAACAATATTGTGGTTATTTCGGTAGTCAGGCTTAATTTTGATGACGTAGAGAGCCCTCTCCATGCATACCTCAATGAGAGAAAAAGTTTTAAAAAGATGGATAGACCAAAGACAATCTGTTGCTTAGACGAATAAGCCATGAATTCCTTTTTTTGAACTTTAAATTAATCAAATGTTGCAATCGGAGACACCAAAGCGTGCGAAGTAATTACTCTTCGTCTTTTCAGTTACGTGCTCCAATGTTCCAAGCCAAGATCGAATTGTCAAGTGCACCGGAACTTCTCCTCGGGCGCGTTATATGACGTGAATGTTTGGATCGCCGTGGGAGACGACGAAAATCGTTGACGGCAACACCAGACTCGGAGGCACCGTCGCGGCTTGATGCGTCGCCAGCCGCATCGGGACGGACGAAAATAACGATGCTCGCAGCCCCGTCCCCGCTGACATCACACGCTGAGGGGGGAGAGGAGGGGGAGGGGTTCAGGACTCGAAATCAGATCTTGGACGAATGGCCAACCGCAGAAACGATACAAGTCTCCTAGAGAGTTACGATGCCTTTAAGGAGGAACATTTATTTTATGCACGCCCGATAGCCAAACATGAATGAAACGTGTTTTGTTGAGTGAAATTTCCACTATTAAATTGTTTAAAAAAATACAAATAGGTCATCTGTCACTTAACGAAGATATGTTGGTTTAAAAATGATGAGTTTCCACGCTGAAATGCATTATTTCCCGGCAAAACACCCATGTGGTGGCTATCAGGGTAATAAGTAGAAGTATCTCGATTGCAAAGCTAAGACATCTATTCACATATCTCTTTTGTCTCAATTTTTGATGATTTCTTACTTTCATCGATAATATAACACGAGTATTCAGGAATTTCCAATAATTGCATTTACAAATGATATGGTACGAAGTCACTCGCATGGCTGCAATAATATCGAGGGTTGAAATTTCACCATGAAAAAAACATTTGACTAGACAGGGATTCGGAACCCAGATCTCCCAATTGCCGGTCGTAACTGGATAACACACCTAACCCGTAATTGGGAGATCCAAGTTCGAGTCCCGGTCAAGTCAAATTATTGTTTCATGGCGAATTTCAACCCACGAATATTCAGGTTTAAATAACATACTTAAGGTTTCCGTCAGACACATAGCAAACATTCTATGATAATGTTTCAGGAGTGCTGAGGGAAACGTCTGCTTTTTACCTTGTTTACCAAATTTCTTAGTAAACTACTGAAAAATTACACATTCAATAAATTTAGTTACATTTTTTTAGTCTAGAGATAAGTATACCCTTCATTCGGTCCGTTAAAAAATTATGATATCAAACATTATTGAAATGGTAATGCAGGCTTGAGTCAATATATTTACTAGTTTTTAGTAACGAGGTAAAAACTTCAGTTCTAAGTTCTGTTCTATAAGATTTCACCCTTGAGTTTTAGCATTACATTTTTTAAAATTACAATGCAGCAGTGAGCCTAAATTTACTCAATTCAGCAGATTTTATGTCTTTAGAAAAAAGTTCTTCGATGCGCAGATTCTTCCCTAAATCAAGGCACTCGTTCCATGAGCCTTTCAGAAACATTAACATTCCTTCTCAATTAAACTATTCAAGTGCGAAATTTCAATAATTCGCCTTGACTCGAACCCGGATTTCTCGATTTTCGGCCGCATACTTTAGCTAATAAATCCATCGAGGCGTACTATTCCTCTGTGCATTCTTGTGGGCTTAAAGGTTATTTGAGCAAAGTATCATTTCACTTAGAATTCAATGACTTTGGTCTCATTCTAAAGAAAAATATCTCACCCTTCCAAAGATAAGAAAATATAAGCCCCTGACCGAATCTCTCTCCGAGATTTATGGCAAACAATACCAGCCCATTTACATGGGACATGGTACGTGTATGCACTGCAGAGAGATTATATTAAAAAAAAGAGGAATTTCTAACACCAAGATCTCATAAAAAATTAACAGCGTGGTATTTTAGAAATTTTCTTAACTATTTTAGAAAATAAATCATATTTTCACCACGATAATTTTTTCAGGATTACAAAAAAACCTTCCGTTAGAACATGTTTTAAACCTAACGTGTGAAAAAATGACCCAAGTTATAGACTTTTACAATCCCCAGTTGATTTTGTAGGGCTTCACAGTAACTAGATGTACGGAACTGACTGACATGCAATGTAACGAAGTAGTCCAAAGCGTGCGCTTAGCGCCACAGTCCTCTACGTTAAAGCGTCGCCAGATATAAAGAGCGAACACCTCATTGGGCTCAAAATATGGTTTCAACCTCGAGGACTGTGGTGCTAATCGCACGCTTTTGACTGCTTCTTTTCACTACATGTGCGGCTCTCTCGAACATCTTGTTCCAGTTAAACACTGAAAAATCCACAGGGGAAGAGGGTCCATCGGTAGTATAACTAATAAACGGTTCTATAGAAGCGCAATCGAGGGATCCGGGTTCAGGTCCCGGACAAGATAAATGGTTATTGAAATGCCGCACTTAATGACATTTATGATTTATTAATCCACACAACCAAATACGGTACTATGGTTAATTACATCGGTCGATGTATTAAAGAAATAAAGACTATTTGTAGCATCAGGCGTAACTTTGTGGAATCTGTTAACATTATAATTATCTTGATATGTGGAAAAACAAAGTTAAGTGTTATCATTATAAAGACTATTGTTTCAATACAACTGATTGGGCCCGATAAATAGTGATACACATTAATACCAAGTCGCAGTGGTGAATATGCAGTGATCCGCTTCAGGGAGTAACTTAACTTGATGCAGGAGTTAGAACTAGACAGATGACTAATCTACTTTATTCATAATGACTATTGGCGCATTTGTTACAAGAATGGTAAACAACGTTGAAACTATTTAGAAAATGACGCTTAAAGTGATATAAATAACAAATTAAATCCTTAATGCTGCTTTCAAGAGGAGAAAAATACAAAAAATATGCTCTCAAAACTCAAGCACAAAACGAAAAAGAAATGTAGGGATGTTTCTGCCCATCTAAGTCAACTTTGTTAAGGAAAAACTGACTTGCATCACTTTCGCTCTCTACGGCTCATTAGTCAATGTTAGCAGAATGTAGATACCATAGGTGTATAATATTTTTCCAGCGTTAAGAAAATAAAAGGAATGATCGAAATTATGAACGTATGAAAATCAGCCATACAAGCGATAGTTTCTGCAACTCAATGAAATGTACCAAGAAATCTAAATAGCTAGAAATCAATGCATCTTAATTTCTGAACATAAAGTTGACACATTCAAACATTTTCACAGTTTTCTGGACCCGAAAATATACACTCAGCAACCACAAGAACTATAATTTTGTGAAAATCAAGTATCGTTTGAAAAGAAATTGAGGGATTGGTTACTTTTACAAAAAGATGTGGAAATATTTTTAAAATATTTCCGAATCCTCAATAAGGGTTCTACTGACGATATTTATGATTTCTTGTATCCTATTTATTGCATTGTAATAAAATATATCCGTAGGCTAAGATGATATACTTACACCAAGCAAGGGCACCCTCGGTACATTTAGTTGAATATCTTTTTATGAAGTTGTATGTATTCTTTGAAACTGCCAATACAAGGCAACCCCATCATAAGATCTTTTCTTTTGGGGTGCCTTATTTCATTTGATTTGTACATTTTAGATACAGTTGCTGGAGTAGAATAAATGTGTTGATTTAAAAGAAACATTTAATAAATGACTTCCAATACTTCATGGATCTCACGGCCATCGGATTCCATGCCTAAATGTTTGTGCAACCTGCCACAAGTCTTGAGACTATGCAGTCCGATTACGCGGCTCTTAAAGCACATAAACACCGTCCATGAATATTCAGAAGCGTTGCCTTGATTGATCACTTTTCTCGCTCTCCGAGTGGGAAAATAACAACGCACCGGCGCGTAGCGAGGGAACCGTAGGTGTCAAAAGAAAGATCTCTCCCAGGGATGATGAAAAATCCATACAGACAACCGACGAGAGGTTACGAATAATATCGATATTGAGAGACGCACCACTTTTATCGAAGGCTTGTGGATTAAGGACGGAGTTGCCGACGTATTGCATGTTTGGATGATATAAAATCGAAAGGTTTTCCAAGCAGCGACCGTCAGAGGAGTAACGCATCGCCGTTCCTACGCAAGGAAACACTGGTTTATTTTTACTCAATCCTCCTCCTTCCACGGCTATAGGTAAATGATGAAATTTCTCTTACGCATGCTCGCTTGGACTGTGACGCAACCTACAGGAAACCCAAGTGTCTTGGGTTCGAATCTCGTTGAGAACAAATGCTTCGTTTGGAGAATATTTTATAAAAGAAAATAATATTGAAGCCATTATAAAATGCAGTAGGTTATGTTGTGTGGGGCAATTGTGCTATTCTTCTGCTTTCTCTTCAGCTTTATCCCTAGTAGCTAGGAGTCGCAATTCCTCACTGTCCTTCTCCATTCTGTCCGGTCCTTTGTGTCCTCAGGTGTTAGCTTTTTCTCCCTCAGGTCTTCAATGATGCAATCCATCCATTTCCTCTTAGGTCTTCCTCTGGGTCGCTTGCCGTTCACCTGCAGGTGCATCATTCCCCTCTTCCCTTTTCATCACGCGCCCATACCACTGTCATCTTCACTCTTGCACTTTCTTCCAAGACTCAACTACCCCTCCCTGCTCTCTAAACCACTCATTCCTTACCCTGTCTATCCTTGTTTTTCCTATAGTCCATCGCAACATCCTCATTTCCACTCTGTCCCATTCCTTTTCTTGCCTCTTCTTCATGGGCCATGTCTCACAACCGTAGATCAGGGCTGGTCTCACAAATGATATAAAAGCCCTTTGTACTCCTTCCGATCCGCTTATCGCATAACACCCCGGTTGTCTTTCTCCTGTTCATCCATCCTGATTGAGTCCTGTGATTAATCTCCACTGTGTGTGGGGGGCAGTTGTGCTGTTGATTCCCCGAAAATGTACGTAATGATGACCGGTTCGATAGTACGCTGTCATGAATTATCAATGAAAATGCAAAATGTACACGATTCCCAAAAAGCACTGCACAACTCAAAAATTATATGGTCGCAATACTCGCAGACGGAAGGTTCCGTGGATCATTCTTCACAAAAATTGACTTCGCTTCATGGCTAAACACTTCTGAAAGATGCATAGGATTATGGTTGCATTATCTAATATTTCAAACTCTTAAGTAAAGATAATGAATATGATTGAATAAGCTCGTTAGGATGGGCTAACATTTCAAAATGCGGAAACTTATGGTCCCGAAGCTTATGTTTTTCCCTTTTGATACAAACATAACGTATATGAAATTTGGAGTCAATCAACTCCCAGCAACTCGTGCCGCAGGGGCGCCAAACTTTCAATTGTTAAGGGTGAGAATTGTTTTTTTTTCTTCCTAATCCGATAGAAATGGTAAATGTTGACACATTTTTCTCTGTGATAGGCATGTACTTCCTTAATACTAAAAATTTGATAGACCTCTACATTAATAAATTGAAGTTTATATTACCTACTAAATAAGGGTTATAAAAAGAGAAAAAATAACAATGCACGGCTCTTGGTGGATAAGCAACACGCAGGATACGTTTGCGTTTGCGTACAAACTAACTTTCAGGGCTATGGATTACTCGTGCCTTCACCCGGAAAACCTATTACTTTAGTCAATGGATACATTTCCAAGCCATAAACTGAAAACATAAGATTTTTTCCATTTTTGTGATCCGCTATATGCAATTTTCAATTTTTAAAACAACTGTTACATAAAAAAAATAGAATTAAAGAAGTGTGTGCATTGCGGGTGACTCCGTAAAAGTGAAACTCCGTGGCTAGTCCCGGATAGCTTAAAATTTGTCAGAATTAAAGAACTTTCCAATAAAAAAACACTAGGAATACACTGCAATTTAGGTACTCCAAAATTGTGTACTGCAGCTTCACATGGTTTAGAAAAAAAATTACGTTAAAGTATTTTGGTAACGCATGTAGAAGCAAAGAGCCCTAGCAATAACCTTTATTTCCGCTCTCATCACTTTGAAACGCTAATATTTTCTTTTGCTAATGGACTGAACCTACGGCTGAAACGCTAGATATATTGCGACTGTACATACGAAAGTACTCAGCGATTTTACAAAGGGGTCCACTATAAAGAAGGATATCGCAACCCCGGCGGATATTACTTCATAAACTGCGGGAAAATCGACCTATGTCAACTTTGTTCAACCCTGCTTTCTGTAACATTGTAAGACATGTAATTACAATGTATACCGGTGCAGATATCACCTTGCACCTATAATTACAGAGGAAAGGGATATAAAACTAAGATTCATGAGGTAAGAGGTAATACAAGGGGCTTTGAAGGAAGTTGAATGCGCTCAAAATATTCGAGACACCAGAAATTGCACGGGATACCGAAATATTTAGGGAAAGATGGAAAATTTTTGGGTAAGCATGGTTTTCAAGTGGCTAAAGAATGGTGCTGAGAAAACTGATTTGGCGGTGGCCCCCTCCAAAGATGAAGACTCCATGGGGTTCGCAGTTTACTAATGTTCTCCGTCAGAAAGAAAATGACCATTTAATTACCGAACCTATCTAATTTCACTCGACCTGTGCCATCAATGACTTCCGGTGAAGCTGTCACCATTCACCAGCGGCTACGAGATTATATCTATGAAATCTGAAAAAGTATTTGGCGTCAAGGAAATTTAAATCAAGCGGTGGTAACGGAACACGAATTCGTAAATATTACCCCTCGCGGAAAGATTCAGGAAGGGCTCAATATCGTCGAATCTCGATAAATTCCGAGGATTTTACGCTACTGTTTCGTCAAGATATTTTTCTCTCACGATTCTGCCATTTTGGAGAGTCACACAGAGACCGTGCTCGTGTGGAGCATAGCACTCTAAGCATCGAAAACATGGACCATTGGAAAATTTGACCAGAAGGGACTAGAAGCCTTAGAAACCTGGTGCTGATGGAGGAAGCTGAAGATTGAATGGACGGAAAAATGAGAAATTATGAAGTGTACAGAAGAGTGGAAGAAGAGAGGACCATAAGGAACACCATACAGAGAAGAAGAACAAGATGGATTGGACACACCCTCAGAGACAATGGATTTGTAAAGAACGTAATTGAAGGCAAAATTGATGGAAGAGCACCCAGGGGAAGACCCAGGAATGAGTTCATGGACCAAATAAAGAGAAAAGTACATAGGAAGAGATACCAGGAGGTGAAGGAACTAGCATTAGATAGGGAAAAATGGAGGGCTGCAGTCAACCAATCTTAGGATTGAACGACCAATGATGAATGAATGCAGAGACCATCCGTTTCGTCAGCTGCGTCATTCTCATCGAGTTTGGAGAATCCCGATTCCTTCCTGAATTAGGGGACAGGACAGCAGCACCGCTTCTGCGGGTTAAACGGCGTGAAGCCACCGCGGCACCCAGGTCGACGATCCGCCGATATCCGCGAGCATCGCCGTTCCTGCGCGAGCGGCATATATCGACGTTTCGCCGCCCACGTACCGGCCTTTTCCCCTTCCTCTCCTCCCCCGCCCTCTCGCCCATCCTTCTCTCTCCCTGACCTCGCCAATGAGAGAGGGAGCGAGACGGGCACGCTGCCGCCGAAGAGTGAAGCGAGCGTGCCCGGCAACCCGGGGGCCCAGAGGAAAACACATCCCCTCCCGTCCCGTCAAACCCTCACCCACAAAAAGGGGGGGGCACATTTTTTTATCGATGGGCTCGCGAATCATTCAGGGGTGGGAGTGAGGGATGGGTGAAGGGGACGAGTGCGGGGCTCGGTGAAACTTCGATGAGTCGTCGGTGATGCACGACATACAGCTGCAGTCGAGTTGCCATTATGAATATCGCAGACGCGCGATACATCGCATTTCAAGGAATTCGATAGCTCGCTTTTCGATACACTACTGTGTCTGAAATATGCTAATTAAGTGGTACGTGAGTCGCATAATGGTTGGGTCACGTTGCTTTTATGAAAATCGCGGACATACAGCTGCAGTCGAGTTGCCATTGTGAAAATCGCGGACGCGCGACATATCGCATTTCAAGAAATCCGATAGCTCGTTTTTCTATAGACTACTATGCCTGAAAAATGCTAATTACGTGGTATCGTGATTCGCATGGTAGTTGAGTAGCGTTGTAATTATGAAAATTTTCGCAATATCATGTAAATCGATTAATTCCATATATATCACTCAGGCAATCCTACAACATTTATTTGATATCATTCTTATGCAATGGTGCAACATTTGCATTCTATATCACACGGTTTAAGGCGGATGTGGCCTCAGGATCTTTTATTCCAGATTTTCTTAAAACTATAATACAGCATTTTTGAAGGGCGTTTTATCAACTGAACCGAAAATAAAAAGGGGTTTCCAGGTTATTTTTACTGTAATTCAGCCTTAAAAATGGAAATCTTTAATAAAGGCTCTTTTTACGACGGAATAAGTAAAAATATGTAGCTTACTATTTGTCTCAAGTCACATAGTCAACCCAAAGCCACCTTAAGTCGCAAAAAAAGGGTACCAGACTCGGCCCCGCAGTCAGCAGGGCGAGATCGACTCGCGACGCCACCAGTTCGAGCCGTCTCAGATATCCAAAGGAATATAAAATAATAAAAACGGATGAGCGCCGGAAGGAAGGGGAAAAGTGCTGGAAAAACATTTATTGATATGGCGAAAGCGAGAGCGCTTCAATTATGAATAGGGAGAAGACGGATATTCGAAAGGGAACGTTGAGGAAAATGTGGGAGGGGGTGGAGAGCGCGGGCGGGAGGGTAGAGCAGAGCAGAGGAAATAGTGTCAATACGGATCGCTTTCAGATACAAGTTGGAATCGAAATCAAATAGCGTGGAGAGAACGCCTGAGCTTCTTCAGTGACGCATCAAGATTTACGTTTTAGAGGGAGGACTCGGAAAAATAGGAGATTATTATACTGTCATTATTAGCGGAGATTTTCCAGTTGAAGAAGGCTTAAATGGAAGGAATAACCACACTTATTTAAATGCCGTAGTCTAATCTGTAGACTAACTTTTGCCAATGCTATATGTAGTCTGCAGACTATTTTTTCCGGGCGTGCAATATATTTTGCTAGAGCCAAACTACTATGGTAGAAACGATCACAGGAATAAGATAAGGGCAATAGACTGCAGAACCGATATATTTAAAATGTTTTTTTTCCACGTACAATAAGGGACCATAAAAGTTACGATAGATCAGTTCTAGGATACTTTGACCCTCTCCAGGTAAGATAGATTTTTGCACTATTTCTAAATATCTTAACATCATTATTAGCTACTAACCTCGCATGCATTTTCCGGCATGATATAGCTCTTGCATGATTCAATACCTTGTTGAATCATTTACCTGTCGCAGCTATAATATGCTGTAGTCGTTATCATAAGTAAGGTACTGCATGGTAGCATGTTCGTCCACGTAGCACTCTCTTAGTTTCTGGTCTCACCGTGTACTGTTTTCCTGACTGCTTTTGGCCAGCACCCAGCACCCGGAGGAACGTTTGCGGTACTGATTTCAGTTGGGATGAGGGGTTCATGCCTGGGGGGGAATCACCCGTGCCACACAACCTAGAGGTGGCTTCCACGGTATTTCGTAGATACAGATGATGTAGATGTTATGTTTTCATTCTTTATCTAAGCAAACGTCCAACCCTTCTCCATCCCATTCATAAAGGATCTTCTCTTGATTATTTTCTTTTATCCTACAACCTCCTCCCCTCTATCACGGTCTTCGGTATCGCTTAACCCTTCGTAGCACATTCCAGCAACCTTATCTGCTTCCTCCGAATCCCCTACAGCAGTTTCCTCACCTCATTTAACAATTTTTCATTCGTCTTCCTTTCCGTAAATCTCCCTTACTCCATTCCCTTCTCCATACACATATCAAATTCCTGTAGCATTTTCCCATCCTAACATGGAATTCCCTCACAGATGAGGTAAAAAAAGCCCCTCGATAAAAACTTTTCGGTCAAAGACCTGTAGCTTATTACTAAATGCCTCATAAACCATGCGCCACTTTATCAAATGCCTCTTTCTTTCTTTATATTTTCTCTCTCCTGGATTTTTGCCATTGTTTGTTGTGATTGCCTTTATACTGATAGTTTAATATGTTATCTATAATTTTTTTATTCTTTATTGTATTTGTTTGTTGATATCTGTACAATTATTTCCTAGCACTATTATATGTTTGTAGCATAAACAATTTAATCATGCAATATTCATGAAGTGGAGGGACTCAACTCCTTTGAGTTCATTTAGTGATTCCTCACGACAATTAAGTGAGTGTAGTGTTGTTTTCGTGTTTTACTTAATATTTAATTTGTTTTCTGAACTTAGAGGACATCACGTCCTGTATAAATAAATTCTTTTCACTCTTTCATTCGTCCTCCTCCCTCAGAGTCTACGTTGCGGCACCAAACGAAATAGGGCTCCATAAAATACTCTTTGACACCATTTTCTTGACATTCAAAACATAAGATAGGAGAGAGTTATTATGGATTAAAGAAGAGATCGATTGTAACAATGTAGCGCTATGGGATATAAGCGTTGAAGCCAATGAGAGTGCGCATTCAGCCACTCTTTCTGGGAGTATGGAGGCCAAAATGCGGAGAAATTCACAAAAGAATCGTCGCATTACAGAGGAAATAAAGCTATACTAGCGTCGCAATTGGAATTATACGTATATCATTAAGCTCAAGAGCAGTATTTATCGAGCTAACCGTACCCAAATCGTTGTTCCACCCCATCACGAATGATTGGATGCGTCCAGCACTACGCTCTCTTTTACTCGCCCTCAGTTGCTTTGATTTCTCTGACGCAGTCCGAGATTGAGATGTTTTCCCTATTATCCTAAATTATTTCCTCTTACCCTACACTACCACACTTTCCGTTCTTTCCTCCTCTTCCAGAACCCGTTATCCCTCATTATACCCTCCAATCATTTCCGCTGCCCCCTGCGAGTCTCACCGCTATCATTTCAACGCCTTCGTTCGTATTCCTTTCAACCCAGCTTACCCTCTATACCCTCCTCCGCACCCAAAATTTTCGAAGTTCCTTAAGCTGTGATCATCCCTCTTTATTCATGGTTCAAGTTTCCAAACAATACGACGCTCATCACCACTACAAGTCATCGATACCGAAGTATAGTTTTCTGTAGCTTTCCAATCAACTCTCAGGTAAGTTGAAAGCTAAATTTCTCCCTAACGTTACATGCCGCTCTTTACTAATATTTTCTTCACGCTTTTGCTCATAGCATACCGCGTGACAACTCCCTCCTCTCAGAAAACAATTCATGGGACAGAGAAATAATTCCACTCATTTCTTTGATTTTAGCATTAGGTTTTCTCCAAAATTCAAACTTCGTCTAAACCAGCATGAATGGAGATTAACTCTCAAAAATGTCTAATGTAGAACATTACCGGGAAAAAAAATAAACGTAAATACCACGCCCGCTGGGTTACTTATCGCGAAAAATAACGAAATCCAGATTCGTGCTCACGTAAAATTCCAGGAAAAGATGCCACACAATATTTTAGGATTATTAAACCGTTTCAGTCGGATCAATACGTCATTTTCTGGGTTCAATAATAAAAACTGCTCGGTTGCACATAAATATGTTGCGGATGATTACCAAAAAAATTCCAAAACTTTGACAAAATACCACCAAGTTAAGTCAACTTCTACATCTACATACTACCCGGCGAGCCGCCGCATGGACGTGTGGCAGGGAGTGTTAGGACACCAGCCGAGTAAAGATGTAGGGTTTTTGGAGGTGAAATGGTGACATGTATTACGGGAGTGTATTTAGTGGAGCTCAGTTTTTATTGCGGTCGCTTATTGTGCGCTGAGAGAACATGTTTATGTACCTATCTGTTCGGCAATGTATCCCTCTAATTTTCTCGCTTCCGTCAGACCTAAAGATGCAGTGAGGCGTCATAATAATATCCTCTGTGTCGCTCTGAAATACACCAATTCTGAATTTCTCAAGCAAGCTAAGCCTAGCGGGTAGCCTTCGACCCTCTAAAGGCTCCCACCTTAATCTCTCTGAAAGTTGTGAAATACTATGTTCGCTTGTAGCAGTTTTTAACGAAACGCGCAGCTTACTTTTGTATTTTATCAATTTTTAAAGTTAAATCTTTATGACCAGGGTCCCAAATACTCCAGGCGTATTCGAGGTGTGGTCTAACCAGAATGAAATAACATCTCACTTTTACTTTTTCACCGGAGGACCTTCCTATTATACGCTTAACAAAACCTAGTTTTTTTTAAGGCTGTGCCACATATATTTATGCGTATTCCCCATGATAGGTCAGAAATTAACGTAATTCCAAGATATTTTACTTTATTTGAAGATTTTATACTCGTCTTAAGGAGTCATACGCCAAGACGCCATGTGATTTCTAACTTAACCCGTGGACAATAAAAAAGTGTTTCACCATCGGTCAGAACCAAGGGGATGTGGATTCTCCGTTTCTTTCCTGCAAACCAGAAAGTACCCAGAGCCGATCCTCTTTCGCGGTGAAAAGTTGGCAGCTTCCAGGGAGTGCCCCGCATTTGATCTCTCACATAAGCACCCATCACATCCGAGAATACACTCAAGAGCGGGCCAACGGATCCAAATTACATCCGCCTAACCAAAGGCCGAATCAAAAGAAAGGGTCGAGATAAACCTCCTTCTTCGAGGGGTCATGCGCGGTTGAGCAGTGGGATCTCGAATGTTCTGCGATAACTCTTTCGCGCGAGAATGAAAACGGGTGCCTCGAAGCTTTGCTCGAATACGGGGACAGTGGAGAGACTGATTGGAGTCCAAAACGACACATTCGCAGTATCTGAGGTCATCTCCGCTGACCGTTGACAGCGAACGGAAAAATGTAAAAGTAACCTTTAATACGCAGTACTATGCCAGGCACACTGTGAGATGTTAACATAATTAGAGGAGTCAGGCCGGTTCATTTCCCAGCCCCCTAAGGTGTTCCAAGACAATCAGGATCCGCTTAGTATAAAATTATATTAAAAATGCCAATAGAGGGCTCAAAAATCTGGTAAATAAACCAATCAAATTGATACAAGATCTGGTACCTATAGTAACAAAGCCTATGTATGTATAAAAAGCAAATTAAAAACACTCATAAGAACTGAAGGCAATAACAATCATTAGCCTTGCTAAGAACTTAAAGAACAAAAGGTTCCGAACTATCCACACAATAAACTAAGAACAAACTTATAAATAACAGGTAATTGACAAAAAAACCACATCCAACAGTAGGCGCTCCAGTGTCACAGTTTACGATATTTTGAATGAGCGTGTCTGCTGGATAAATGTCTCTCGGGGATTCAACCGGGTAAGCATGTCTCCCGACGTTTCGGAGAACGACTTGTTCTCCATCCTCAGTGGTTCTGATTTTTATGATGACCCTGAGCCTGATTTTGAGAGGGTAAAAGAACGGTAAGTGTTGTGACATAGGGGAAGAGAAAATAATTTAGGAGAATACGGGAAAAATCTTAATTACGGACTGCGTCAGAGTAATGAAATCAAATGAGGGCGAGTAAAAGATGCACTTGTGTTTGATACATGCAATCATTCGTGATGAGAGTGGAACAATGATTTGGGTGCGGTAATCATGGTGGATACTGTCCCTGAGCTTAACAGTATATTTAGACTCTGTTAACTCAGGGGTTTATGATATTTGGACGCCATTTGGTCGGCTTGAACCACTGAGAAGGTTATACGTGACCACTTCATCACTTCCCAGAACATAAAAAGTTCTCGGGCGGAGAAGAGGATTCTTTCCTCGAGTTGATTGTTTACGCTTATCTTCAAAGGCAGCCCGTCGTCATAATTCAGTTCGATGAATGGTGCTCCTTGTCGAACAAAACGATGCTATCGACCACTTCTCCCAACTGGAGGGCCAAGTCTCAACGGAAAGTGTTCCTAACTCCTCAAGTCTTCGCCGAGCGCACAAAAAGAATATAGGGCGCTTTGTAAAATAAATAGCAATCTAATTAAGAAAATTGTCAAATTTTGGCAGCGCTTGCTAAACCACCACCTTGAATTGAGAAGTCAAGAAATCAAGTCATTGAGTGGGCCCGGAGAGTTAATTTGGAAGAGCCACCGTAATTAACAACCAAAACACAACCACTCCAAGGCATTCCATCGTGCGTTATCTGCGTGTTAAAATGGCTTTAAATAGCTAAGACGCCAAATCGGGAATACGTATTTTTTTCCAGAGACATCTTTCCGCTTTTATCTATAGAAATTACTAATAAGTATACATATTCAAAGTTTCACGCAAAGCTGAAAATAAACGAAAATTGCTCCCACCACGTCAACGCTTATAGGAGACCACAATCTAACATCCCATTCGGTGAAAGGAGTGCTGTACTCAAGACGCTCTCCACATGGCCTACAAGAAGGGAAGGGGATTCCAATGAAACATCTCCACCACCTTCAGAATTCGAACCCAGGATGGACGTCAATCCCCTAATAAAACAAGTTCATCTGTACCCTACCATCTTTGAATCCTGTGATCCATGAGCCTAGCAGCAACTACCTACCCTTATGAGTTAATATTTTTCGCGTTGCAGCATTTTAACGTGCGACCGCTTCGCCAGCATTCCATTCGGGATGAGAAACCTTTCCTTTAATAATAAAAGTTCCCCTGTACCCTACACCTTTGAACCCTGTGAGTCAAAAACCTAACGACAAGTACCCTTATAAATTAGTATTTTTCGGGTTCTTCACGGGTCGCAGCGCTTTAATGGACGACCGTTTCCCCTGCATTTCAGTCGACTTCAGCAGGAAGATGCCGACAGGAATGCCGGTGAAACGATCGTCCATTAAAACTCTGCAACCAAGGGTGAACGCGGAAAATACTAATTTACAAGAAAACCGTGGAAGCCTTCGTTACAACAAGTACCTTAACCGCCCTCCACATTGAAGGTGACAATGAGGATGCTTTTTCATTTCTATGCTACAACTCCAGATCAGAGGGGATAAAATAAGATAAGACACCCTGTCGAACGGCTCGGTGCAATACTTTCGAGTCCATTCGCTGCATTAATGAATACAAGAGAAACATTGGGAGACATGGTAGGGAGGTTATATCCTTAATGAATGACTGAAACGGAAAATGATACCAACATGTAGAAAAAGGAGCGAAAAATCATAGCATTGAAATGTTTCCGTATGGAAACGATTTCGCACATATGCTTTATTGTTTTCAATCCCTGCATTACTCCAATTTTTACGATTTCAGGAGTACATTTCACATCATCTACTGTCCCAAAGTGAAGAAGTCGACGTGAGTCAACTGACTGAATGATTTAGTGGAGGAAATGTCGATGTAATATCGAGGAAACGTGCTGCAGAAATCCCTCCCCCCGTTTTCCACATCACCCCACCCCCTGGCTCTCCTCTCTCTCTCCCCGCCCCACCCAGCGACCCCTTCATCCCCATCCCTCAACCGCTCCCCCCTCCCTCCGCCCAACGCACCGCTCCTCTCACCGCAGGGCGACTCCCCAACCGGTTGCTACCTCGCGAGCGGCCGGGTAGCGGAGCGACGAAAGCCGCCTCCGGGCCAAGAGCGCTGAGCTACCTCTCTCGCGTGGACGGCCGCTCTCGTCGGGGGGGGTGAAAGGAGAGATGGAGAGAGTCGGAGACTTGAACTCTTCCGGTGATTTCACATTGAACGTCGAGTCATGGCTAAGCGAAGCCATGCGGGGAGAATATTGACGAATGCATCGCGGGGAAAGGGCGGGGGAGAGGGTGACGGTAGAGTAAGCGTTAGGAGTTAGGAGTGAGACGTTGTCCTCATATGCAGAGAGAGAGAGAGAGGGAAAAATACCTTCTCATTATCCTCACCAGCCAACACCAACAACTCCCATTCCTTATGTCAAAGCGACAGGTTACACACGGGAAGACTTCATGCATTTATCTACTTGAAACTCTCATGGCGTTTATTTATTTATTGTGGGCATTGCAAGAGGACAGTACATCGGGTGGCAACGATAACACTGAAATCGCTTTAGAAAGTTTGTTTACGCACAATAAATAGTCAAACGGAAAAATTTTCTTAGAAATGAATATGAAATTACACCTAATTACAAAAATTCCGTGAGAAAATACTTGGTGTAGTTTGAGCGAGATTTTTCCCGTCATAATATGGATCATATTAGAAATTTTATTTGTAAGTTCAAGCAACCGCAGGAATCATGCAGTAAATATTGTAATATTGACGCAAACCTTCGTTTTAAAATACTGAAATCCGAACCTATTATTTAATATACAAGTATGAGGTGAACGCTTGAATAATTTCTTCACGCCGAACGCAGCAAACGCTTAAACAATCGAAGAATGTTTTACGATTCGTTAACAATGACTGCAGTGAGAAACTGATTAAATTTTGTAATACAGTTGAGAAAGCATACAAAATACACATTTAAATTTCTGACAAGATAAGCGCTTTGGCATGCCTCATTTCTTAGTGAAGTGTTGCTGGAGTCTATATATGAACCATATCCCATGAAAATGGCTGGTATTTTATTTTGGCAAATATGCATCACGAATATTATGATGGTAAGCGGTCGGAATTGGGTTATCACTGGAAAGATGAGATCTTTTTCACTATTATGAGTCCAAATTCATCGAATTTCATGTAAAATAAAATCTCTATCGAACTATTTTGAGAATTTATTAATTGGTTTGACCAGGATGGGATTTTCCCCACGCAAATGAAAGGAAGCAAATGAGCAAGAGAGGTTTAGGGGAACAAGATTTCCCTTGGCCGCCGAAGAGATCATTGGAGTTCCTCACTACCCAAGCAATATGCATATTATGTCATTATTATTCAGAAGCCAATCTCATATCCGTAGATTGCCAATAAATGATCCCGTTTTCCAGCATATGAGTGGCATTTTAGGCAACGGCCCTCCTCGATTGAACGTTGGGGGTTCGAATTTGGAGGATTGTGCCCCTCCTATTCGTCCGATTACAGTTGACCCTGTCTGCACGTGGTAGACTGCATGAGCTCATTGACTTTATCCGTCGCAGCAGGCAAAAATGCGATAATACTTCCACCAAACTACATTTTCCTGTAAGTTTATACTAATAGCTGTCGAAAGGGAGCGCTCAAGGACGCCGGAATGATATATAAGAGAAATTCGTCACATTATACACATACGTCAAGTATTTTAGGCGCGTTTAACATTAAAAAAGCCAATTTCCTCACTAAATTAGAGGGTTCCATCACTGACATGCGATTTGAATGATAAACACAATGACAGATATACTAAACCACTTGTTTCTTCTACTCGCGGCCGCAGCTGAAACATGGCATGCGCTTATTAGAATTATACAACATTATCCTGTATTCATCGAACACTTTCTGCATTCACGGAAACACAAAAACTAGCTGGCGTGCATTACGCCCCTGCCACAGGCCATAATGATAACTAGCGTAAAATAAATTTAGATGATTTATATGTTAGAATATACGTTGGCCACAGTATTTCTTCAGATGAGATCAATATCCCAGTAACAGCCATTATGCCTTTTCCGTTCACGAGTATCGATGAATCACTGAGCAAGAAATCAGATAAACACAGATATGCGGCGGTTGTTCGGTGTAACTGAGTCATCCATCGTGAGATAAATCTTTTCAACAATCGCTGTTGCGCAAGATAAGACGCTTCTTCCCCACGGCCTCAATTGCCTACCGCAGTAATAAAGACAATGGCGAGGAAAATCACTAGCCGTAGCAAAAGTTGGCTATTATCGCCTGACGCTTGGGCTTTAGAAAAATGCATTACGAGTACAGAGAGCACAATGCTCTTGGAGCCATCAAATATTCTGAGTCTACGGATAGGGAATCACGAAAAGAATGGACGACGCATAATTTCAAACAGAAGTTTCCACGTTGGGTAATTGACCATAATTAGAGGAATGCTAGTTATGGAGGATCCTGGGATTCGAAGTACTGTTTTCTTATGATACATAACATTCGTGTGGAGCGTAGCTCTCTATAGATGGGAAGCATAGACCATTGGAAAGGCTGACCAAAACAGACTCCAAGCCTTCGAAACCTGGCGCTGGAGGAGGATGCTGAAGATAAAATGGACGGACAAAATAAGAAATAATGAAGTGAACAGAAGACTAAAAGAGGAAAGGACCATATGGAATACCATACAGAAAAGAAGAACAAGACGGATTGGACACAACTTGAGACACAATTGATTTGTGAAGAACATAATTGAAGTCAAAATAGAGGGACACCCAGAGGAAGATCCAGGAATAAGTTCATGGACCAAATAAAGAAGACAGCGTATACGAAAGGTACCGGAAGGTGAGGGAACTAGTATTAGATAGTAATTTTAAGCTTGAACGACCAATGATGATGAAGATACATAAAATGCCCACTAAAATGAAAATACAGGCTTAAGGCTGCATTGTATATTCTTTAAATATTATATCAAATACTCCTATGGGTAAAAACTTACAGGAAAAAGCGTAAAACCGAAGGTTTTACCTCGTAACGAAAGCCAGCAATCACACTGACAGCCTCCACTGCTATTTCGGCAGGATTTGGTATCTCCATTTTTTTAACAAAATGTATATCTTCAGGCTTAAAACATGTAACAATGCATACTATATGCCTAATTTTGATATATACTGTTATATATAACTATTAAAAAACCACATTTGCTAAGAAATTTGGTAAACAGCGGAAATTTCCCTTGGCAACGTTGTCACATTCATCACACTAGGCCAGCTAAGTGCTCAGACTAAAACCGGAAGTCTGTTTTTTAAGTCTAAATACTCGTGTTTTATAATCGATAACCTACGCTGAAAAAGAAGAGACGTCTTCCCTTTTGTTTTCACCTCAAATTATCTTCTTCTCTAACAAAGAAACCTATAGTATCACCGAAAATATTTCCTGTCTTCATACCGTCAAGAATTTCTGTTCTTCGGCTATGTCTCCCATGTTCTCTTCTTCCCATGTTGTCACTTTTAATACGTCGCCCACCCACTTTTTCTACCTCCTCAAGGTTTCTCCCATAAGCTTCCTCTCTATCTCTATGTATAGGCCAAATTCATTTTGTTTCCCTCTTAATCCAAGTCATTATTTACGTTCTCTTCACAATAAAACATCTCAAACGCTCTCAGTCCACGCTAATCTTCTTTCCGCAGCAACCAAGTTTCTGAACCATAATTCACATTCGGGTCGAAATGTTTCTCAGGATCTTCGCCGAAATGTCCACGTAAATTAAATTTCTGATGCGTTTCACTGCTTCGTGTCCTAGCTACTAAACTCAAAATATTATTGGATTATCGGGACTTAAGAGAGGCATTCAAGAGACCAATAAGTTTCAAAAAAGGAGGAGATTGAATGATCGCATGAAATCTTTAAATTTTAGATATAATCAGGGTCTAATAGCCTTCAGAACAACAGAAATACGGTTAAGCACCCAAAAATTATTTAAATATATCACAATTAAATATGCATGGAAAACTTTCCCGCTAAAAATTAGAAAAAAACTACTACCTATTACTGCCTGTCATCGCTCCGTGTGGTGAGTCTGGGGTTATAATGTAGAAGTGGATTTATACGTGCTCCCATGGCCTTCATTCGCTCTCAAATAATTTTCCTGTCCTCGAAAGTAACAGCCGCCATAAAACTACCCTCCGTCAAAAAAAGAGGATGAAACGATAAATGTAGGGACGCCATTTTATTGCGGCTACCCCCCCAGCCATAATGCTCGTGCGGGCGGTAAACTTTAGGCGTAAGTGGTAAACAAACCTCAATCCCTCTTATGTCTCAGTTGAGAGAGAAAATTAGACTTTGGATTAATCCTTTGAGACAACCCCAGTAAAAGACTTATCGGCGGAACTGGAAAGTTGTTTGTGATGGGATACATATTGTCGATCCGTTTACAAACACAGAAATGTTGGTCAAGGCAGTCCCGACACCGAGATTGCATTGTCTCAACGTCGTGGTATTCGACGAGCATTAAGAAAAAAAAATCTCCTCAAAGGGTCGCGCTGCGTGGAAAAGCGAAACAATAAAAAATTGTCATGATGGCACCGGGGATGCATCAAGGAAAATGACTTGCGACTTATTACCACTCAACTTTTTTACTTCGCACTATAAAACACGTAAAGCCTTCGTAAGCCACCGTGTGGAAGCCATGGATGTGAATTACTCGTTCATTTTTGGTAGAAAAAAGCACGAAATGGGCTCGATGAAATATCCATTGCAAGCAATATTTATTATTAATATTTTTAAGAACTTCTCCTAACTTGACGTAGCCGCTACGAAGTCATATCTTTATCGCATCCATTTGAAAGAAAAATTGCAATACGAGGCACGAAAAAAGGGGACAAACACGAATTAACGATAGTCAACCCACACAATACTTGTGCTGTTTACACACAGGAATATGTACCGCTTATCAACATGAAACATGGCGAAGGCACACGGTCTCAGCTGGGCTACCGGTTAACAGTCAGTTCAAACTAGTAGAATGGGATATTCATTTATTTTTGCATTTGTAAATGATGGCCGGCATCGCTGTGATCCCCCTTAAACATGCTCTAGTGTTTGGTACAACATAGATGAAGCTCTATACATAAGAGGTAACCACACAAAGTCTCCGTTCGAGTATGTGTGGTTAACACTAACCGCAAGATGACCTAGCCATTGAGTAGAATTCATGTTAACAGAGGGTTTGGGTTCTGCATATCTGACTGTCGTTTAGTTGATATGTGCGTTACCAAAGTATTGGCATTCGATTTACCTTCCGAGAAAACCTTTAATCAGAGGTTATGAAGCCGGATCAGAATTTTCCTTACCCTTACGTACCTACCACCATTATAAGTAAATTTATTCCTGAGGACAAACACACAGGTTATTTAGTATTCCTGCTCATGGGGTAAAGAAAAGAGTAAAATCCACGACTATTGCATTTCTTAAATGTGCGAGCCTTTTAAATCGGATTTGACGAGTTGGATGTGAGATTAAAATACAAAAAATCAAAATGTTTATGATTACTGCGCACATATAATATTACCGGATTTATTTAATGAATTTAATATAAGTATAGTATAATTGGTGAGCAATCCTAAGATTGGTGAACTTCAGCCCTCCACCCTTCCATAATTAATGCTATGCTCCTTACCTCCTTGCAGCTCTTCATATGCATTATCCTCTTAGTTTGGTTCATGAACTTATTTTAGAGTCTGTCTCTGGGGACTTTTCCCTCTATTTCACCTTCAGCTATTCTTAAGTATAGATATGCATGTATATCAAGATAAGCACAGTTTTACAACAAATTTTCCGAGGGAAAAAAGACCATCAGCAGTCAAAGCCTTCTCAAAATCTAAATCCAATATAAACATTTTTACTACAATAAATTCTACGACGTCTCCAAGGAATGAAAATGATTGCCATTTAAACGCGAAATCGGCCACTTCGAGGCGATCCGTCGTAAACTTAAAACGATGAAAACAGAAATATGAAACTGCCGTAGATCATTACAACTTATCTATACACATGATCAACATCAATAATGCACAGAAGCATGAAATTTAATGCATCGCTGATACATAAATTTCGCACTATGGTCACGTTGGGTGAACCACTCCCAGCATCATGTCTACATCTGAGCTAAGGCGTCACCGATAGCCTACTTTAATCTATGTTCCTGTTGGACGAAGGATATCACGGCAAACAGTTTGAAATCGAATTCACTCTGAGGTTGGTGAAACGCCAGTCAAAGGAGCCGACGCATGAAGGAACATCTGTGCGGGAATCTGAGGCTCACCCTCCTACCCCCGTTGCGGTGAATTACTGAGGGAGTTCCTGTCGTTCCCACTGGACCCTCAGCCTTAGCCCTTTGCTATAAATACCGGGTTTCCCCGAACATGGCGCGTTGGGCGAGGCATTCCTTTGGCCAATTGTATTTCCCGGAGCAGCGTCTTTCAGCCTTTTTCATTCCGGCATCCAAACGAAAACAGCCGAGGGGGATTTCCCTCATCTTTATTTTAGGCCAGGAAACGAGGTTGGCAAACAAAGTTGAAGGGGGATATTCCGAGGGATTCAATGCTTTAAGGTAGTTTGGGCGAGATAGTTCCCTAGCCATAAGGGAGACCATATTCGAATTATACGTTTTAATTTCTGCAGCTGTATGAAGCATTAATAAAATATTGAATTATTAATGGTGCAATAATGTCCTTTAATATGTCAGAAATTCTAAGTAATTAAATACAAATATACACCAAGGTCTTTAACTGGACTCATTTTTGTCACGCGGTACGCTTAAAACTCCTTCACAACGGAACGTTTTTTTGTGATTCCGCGAAAAAATTTCTGCGGTGACTATATGACTTATTTTTAAAAATAGTTGAGAAAACATATTGACTACACACTAAGTTTTTTTGACGAGATCTGGGTGTTATACATTCCTCATTTTTTAAATAAGGTCTCTCGGTAGTGCATACATGTACCATTTCCCATATAAAAGGGCTGGTATTTTTCGTCAAATATTTCGACAATTAGTAGGGTAAGGGGCTAATATTTAGATATCTTCAGAAGAATGAGATATTTTTCATTAAAATGAGACTAAATTCATTGATTTCTAGGTCCAATGATATTTCGCCTAAACTATCTTAAACACTACGGACCGCGGGAATAGAAGCGGAGTCATATATGCCTCTTTGTTACCTCTGATTGAATACGGCGAGGTTTTCTACGGTTGACGGACCACACTAACCTTGAAGACAAGGCTAAAGTACTTGTGTCCAGGGTCGGTCGGCAACGACTGATGTTTCAATATCGCTAATCGCGATGAAAATTTTCCTTGTCAAGTCTGAGAGAGTCATTATTTAGGATCGCGACTCAAAGGGCGTAGAGGCGGTGACTTGGGTTAAAAGTCTCATGTGGGGAGCAATTCGATGTGATTTTGAGTCCCAACAAATATCATTGCCAGTAGAAATTCTCGTTGAAGGATGAACAATGAATGGTCGATGTCACATAATTCTTTCATCAACGGCTGCCGCATACGTAATTTTTCCTATCTGAAACATACTATTTCCAACCTCGAATAACTAATAGGCGTGTGGCTATGCAATATTCTCTAGTCATATTTGAATAATTGGCAATGGCTGCAAGTATCCGTTTCCTAGCGGTGATTGGTAAATTTATATGCAAAGCGCTCGGCGCCAGAACTATAAGGCCCCGTTTTATAATTCTTCCAGACCACCAGTGTTTATCTTAACCACTGGATGACAATAAGCCTTTACGTTAACTTAATAGCAACGGAAAGTCTGGGTTTTGTAAGAGACAGTGTTTGTTCCTATGAGTATTTTCAGCGGAAGATAGCGTTAACGTGGGTATTCACGCCGAGAGAATATTTAGCCGAAGATTACAAAACCAGGACCAAGGGATGTAAGTTTTTTTAAATGGCAAAATAAGAATTTTATTTCCTCGTAAATTATAACTAACTTTTATTTCCTCCACCTGCACTACGCGATGACGAAACGCGTTCGAGGAAAGGGTGAACTTGGGATTTTCAACTGAAAGACAAATTTAGATGGCCCTGAGTAGTTTTTCATGAGAACCATGATGAACATGTTGCTTTGTGTGAGGATATACACGTAAGATACTTGATGAGTACGATAGCGTAAATACTTCGAGAAACATGAATTAGATGTCCAGGGCACCGACTCAAAGTAGGCAAATGATTGATTTTTTCGGCGTAAAACAGCTTGTTTATCGAATTACACTCGGTTATTCGTCGAGTTCGATTCCAAATATTCATTCTCCATAATTTGATAAAGAACAAGTAACTTTAAACAATGAGGTAAGATCTGAGGCTTCCCCGGCGTAAGATATTGAGAAGTCCACCGGGTGAGAGACTCCATTGGAGCCGAAGTTTTGACGCCCGAATCGTCCATTATCTTCAGGGCAGAATCCAGGCTTTCCGAGAGTTTTCTGCCCTGAAGACGATGGAAGACTCAACTATCGAAACGTCGGCTCCAATTGAGTCTCTCAACCGGTGGACTTCCCGAACTAAGCTTCTCAACTTTAAACACTTTTCTGAAAGTCTATGCGCAATTTAAAGAACCCATTGTATAATTCCTAGACATTACTTGATTAACGAACATTCACACTCAGTCGAAGATTTACTATACATTCGATTCGGCTTCGGATTATTCCACATCGGTACAAAATCGGCATGGATTGATGAACCGTTGGCACGGTGGGCACTGGTTCAAATCCGTTCAAAATCCAATCCGCGAACAACCGAATATACTTTTTAACTCGGATCCTAAGAGCTATACAAATAGCGTTCTGGATGTCCCTCCCCAATCCAGTCCGAGTACGTTCATGTGAGAGTTCAACAACACAAATGGGTAGAGCTGGATACAGATACGCCTAAGAATCACCATTAACTAGATAGAAGAAGTTATAATCCTTCATTAAACTTTTAGGGAAACAAGTTCGTCAGTTGTAGGATTCACTCTCTTTTGTACGCCCTAGTATGAAGAAAATCATGCGGAGGGAATTGTGGAGATTTATACGACGGCGTTAAGAGATAATACAATGCCCTCCTGGCAGTAATGCGATTTGCGGGGCATGAGAGAACAATGCTAGTGATTTATTGCCTATTCTCCACGAAGGCTAACAGCATAATAAATCCCTTTAAGTTGGTACTTCATTATCGATTGTTGCTTTACCCTCGCTTAGAACTACGATTAGGAGAAATGTGGAGAGAAAAACACGCTATTTTACCAAAGAATATGAAGTTCTGTTGTCTCACTAATTGATATGTAGTTTGACTATTTCGCTAGGAGAAATACAACCGATATCAAACTCAAAGACAGCCACCGCTGCTGAAAAGGAAAAACAGCCGATATTTTTGTACACCGTAAAAAATTTTTCCACCAAGTAACGCTGAAGGCTGAGGCATGATTGGTTAGAGGAGCGACCACTTAACGAATTGAGTCCCATAAATATACAAGATCTTTGTAAGTGAGAAGGAGCGATAGATGTACATACAAAGTGAATAAATTAGAGGGGAAGTTAGGACACCGCCGCAGATATAATAATAGTTCGAACGTCCGCAATGCTATTTATTTCGGCTAGAGTTTAGAAGGAACGAAAATAAAAGGGGATGTCCGATACATAGATATTGGTTAAATAAACAGGGTAAGCGAGGAAGTGGATTCCTTCGCCTATAAGCCTAATCAAGTTACTAATGTTTTTCAAGAAGATAAAATACTACGAAAGAGAAAACAATGTGAAGACGTTAGTGTGGAGCGAGGCTCTCTATGCATCTGAAGCATGGTCCACTTGAAAAGAGGGCCAGGAAAGATTAGAAGCTTTCGAAGCCTGGTGTCGGAGGAGGGCGCTGATGATCAAACGAACTCACAAGATAGTATACGGAAGAAAAGTAGAGAGGAAAGGACCACACTACCATACAGAAAGGAACAGCCGAAGATCACAAACTAAGATTTCAGGCCTGATAGAGTGGAAAAGGAACAAAACTGCACTATTAAAAAATTAGCAACTTCCACTGTGATAGGGTTTACTACTAATAATATAAATCCTATCACAGTTGAAGTTGAAAGAGGAAGTTGCTCATTTTTTCATAGTGCAGTTAATAGCCAAAGAGATTGGACACACCCTGAGGCACAAAGATTTAGTGGAGAATATAATTGAATGATAATTGAATGGAAATAGAGAGATAAGGCCCCAGGGACAAATACACAGACCAAATGAAGAAATTACACAAGAGGAACTATCAGGGAGTAAGAAAACTAGCATTAGATAGGGAAGGATGGAGGGCTAATGTTATTCAATAGAACGACCAATGAAGATGATAGGTGAGTACGAATGGGGAAGATTAGAATGCTTTAATGAATGAAATATGGGCCTTATAGAAAGGAGATTAGGTGAAAAACGGCGTTTCCGGAGAAGGTGCTCGATTATGAGAGAGATAGGGCTGTTGCTTAAATTTACGTGTTAAAAAATTCTAGGAAATGGGACTGAAAATGACCACAGCGTTGCATGGTGGCTGAAGAAATAAACTGGTGAGAGGGTGGCCCCATAAAATTGTGTAAGATTAGATAAAGTTTATTTCATCTCCTTCCCAAGAAGAGGATATAATTATCGAAAATGTAAATGTAAATTTGCAAAACGCAAAAGATCTAGAAAAGGAGATCAAGAGATGACAGAGGGGCAGCGATTAGGGCGAAGTGCGGCGACTTGGCGGGAGAAGAGTGCAGCCACCACTGCAGCCCATAAGAATTCCTCCTCCGTCACCACGATTACAAAAATCAATGATACCTGGACTCGAGAAAAGAGCGAACTCAAAGGTGAGGGAGGTCAGAGCATTTCTGAAAGTTTCTTGGTTTTCTTATTATTCCTCATTACCGAACATCACTGTGTTGAGTACGATCTCTTTTCAGCAACTTTTGATATGTTTTCATTCCGATATGATTAGTATCAAATCTACAGACATACTAACTCGAATGATTTTGTTTTCACTTCGTAAAGGTTTTGACTGTTGGTATACAATATTCAAATTGTATAAATTGCGCAACCGTAAAAAAATTGCAGAAAGGTATAAAATATCTTCTTTCGAGTATGAATAGAAGATAATCTACAAACAAACGTATGCCACACTGTCCTACTTTTGAAGTTTCGAATAGTAAAAATAGGATTTTTAAAAACCCCTAGCACACAAACGAGTCTAAGAAAACCATATCGGTATGAAAACACCGTTTTGGGCTTCTTACCAACCATCTTTAACATACCTAGTTCGGCAAAACTACCACCTCGAATGAAATTATTGAAAGGTGGGGTGATTTTCTGGGGAGCCTTAATACCTAGCCATCGCGTTAACTTTTGGGCTTCTTACCAACCCTCATTAACATACATAGTTCGGCAAAACTACCACCTCGAATGACAATATTGAAAGTTGGGGTGATTTTCTGGGGAGCATTAATACCTAGCCGTCGCGTTAACTTCTCAAAACTTCAAAAACAAGGCAGTACTTATTTTACAAATACGCTCTGGTTTAGAGGACCCAAGTGCGTTGTCTTTTGCTATCAAAACTATCTGGACTTATTCCACTTTACATTGTTCCCCCATCACATCAGAGGCTTTTGGTACACCGTCCAACTGTGTTGGTTGCTGTCCCCAGTTTTCCTCGAAGTGGAGGCGGAGAACTTAAAAATCCTCCCGGAGCGTCATAAATTCTAGAAACTCCGCGCGCACCTGGACCAAAGGAACTGCCATCACAGAGCACGAATGTTTTAATTGGTTCGCGAGGTAGAGATTGTTGGCTTGGCGACTAATTGGTGAAAAATAAACCCCCACCGGCTCGAGCCAGCGAAAACTTCTAGGAAACAGTCCATTAAACCGTTTCCGGGGAAGTCGCGCGCATAAACTCGAATTTTCACGTTTCGATGCGAACGATTCGCTGGTCACCGCACGATGTATAAAGGGTATATACTTCCACAAAGGTATATATATCTCACGAGCCGCCGCAAGGGAGTGGGGTAGGGGGTGTTAGGACACTAGCCAATAAGGAGAAGAGGAGTTTGAGAAAAGGAATTGGTGCATAGATGCAAGGGACAAAAAATTGAACTCTTGTCTAATTTTGTTTTTGCTATGATTATCGACGGTGGGTCGGAACGTGTTTGCCAGCGCATCCCAATTATTTCCTCACTTCTACCAGTTCTACAAATGTAGTGCGCCGTTAACATATCGTCCTCCACATTACCCCTCAACTCGCGTTATCCGAATTTTTCAAGCAATCTGAGCCTAGCGTGTAACCTCAGAATCTCTAGCGGCCCCTAAAGTAGTGCCTCCAACAGTTGTTTGACACGCTCTGTTTACTTATAGCAGTTTTATACGAGGCCAGCAGCTTTTTTTGTATTTCTTTTGATTCGGGAACGAGATCCATCTTATCATAGTTCCAATAGCTAGCGGCTCATTCGAGATAAAGCCTCAGCAGAGCGAATTAACATCTCTCAATCACTTTGCAGTCGAGGAAGTTGGTGCGAATCGCCTACTAAAACCTATTCTCATCAATGCAATGTTTCGTATGCGTTTACTTCGCTACTCTAATGTTACATGCATACCATCACACCGCGCCGTTCCCTTCTGGTGTAGGCACAATGAAAAGAGATAAATTCTCTGCAATCGACAAGTGTGGACTTCGCTTTCCTAACTTTCTCAATACTGCCCAGATATTTTAACCTCTTCGCTTCAGAAACTTTAACACACTAACTTTACTCTCAACGTACGCCCCTCTGTTCTCAAAACTTCTAATACTCCTTCACTTCGGAGCCTCTTCTACTATATTATTTTTATGTTCACAATTTAAAATAATTCCAACCCTCCGTCATCCTTCTAGGCGAGAATAACACACATGTCTCTTAACACAGTTTATGATATTGATGGGTACAATTTGATGCAGCTATGGCGTGAGCTGTTCATTAGCGACTGAACGGGACAAAGTCTCATAAATTCTCCACCGTGTGTGAGAAGACCCTGCTATTTCCTTCTCATTACCGTCATAAACTTCAAACTAATATTTGACCGCCGTTTGATGGAGACAGGGAAATACATTTATCTCAACTGTGACATACGTGCATGAACTCAAGGGGTTTCAATTGTGTAATAATTGATACTTAAATACTTTTACACTCGTGCGAATGTGGGAAAAATGAATTGTCTACTTGTTTCCGCTACAAACCTTTACCTTCGTACACAGCTCCCTCCATACATTACATGGAAAAGTTCCAAGTCCAAAAGATCAGAATTGGGAAGAGGAAGGAATCATTTTATATCATAATATAATTCCATGTTTGCGGAAAAGGGGCATAAAAAACGTGAATGTAATGTTTAAAATAAAGGTATCACCAAGTCTGATTATTTTAGTGGTAAGCAAATTAGCTCGGCCGCGATTAAGCTTCCCATACGAGATATAATGCGTAACCAGTTAGTCCACAGTCCGGGAGTCCGCGGGTTCAAGATCGGGATGACTTTAATTTGGACACAGTAACCTACAATTAAATACCATGCGATTTTTTCAACGTCATCATTTCGCGAGAAATCGCATTTGGCTGGGCGAAAACCTGCTCTACTTACAATGAATAAATATATTTGGACGTATTTGGCGAGCGGCGAGCTCTGCCCTCAATTCATCAGAATTTTGCATCAAGCGAACCTTCCCCTTAAACGAAATATAAATGGCATAAAATGATTCAAGAGGTATCTGGAGAGTTTATATGCGTCCTTTCATTTCATACGTGCGAAAATATTACATTTCTATAAGAGCCTGACCAATCTAAAAGCATAGCGCGTAACCTCCTCGGCCCACTAGCACACACGGTTTTTCTCCCAACAAACTGGGCAAGTCATCAGATCATAATTTCTTAACAATTGTATACTTGATATTAATACGAGCAGTTCTCTACGAGCCTAATCACTCAACTTTGGGAAATAAAATGTTTAATACGGCGAATTTAACTATAACAGCATTCATTCAATCCGGGCAAATCTACAAAGCATGAAAAATCTTTTCTTAAACAGGTTAAGCTATGGCTGTTGACTTCAAACAATTCAGCGAATGAAAATTTCTAGAAATCGTTGTAGTCACCTTTTGTCAATCCTTGTATTAATAAATAAAATTCTCGTAATTATTTTTAAGCTGTCTTATCTCTAGTTTGTGTCAATTGTTTGCCACAACCAAATAAGTCTACAAATCAGAGTAAATCTTTCTTATGCTGGTTAAGCACCGGTTGTTGACTTCAAACAAATCAGTGCTTCACTTTAGCAAATCGTTGTAACCTCCTTTCGAAATTTTCGTATTTAAAATATTTTATGCATTAATTTTTATACTGTCACTTCTGTAGTGATTATTTTGTTATTAGTATTGCTTCTTTGTCTTGAAGGTGCCCCCGACAACAGGAGAATGTCTTAGGCGTCACCCAAAGCTCCTGTAAACTATTATTGCTATGTGATAATGTAATTATTGATCATATCAAGGGGCAATACATTATTGTTATTGTTAATGCAAACAACAGGGTAGGAAAGAATTGCAGTGCTGACTGTAGCAAAGGGCTCTTTAACCACATACTGGCTGGATGGAATTGAGAAATTAAATTACAGATAAACAAATAAAAGCTGCCTAATATCAATGCCGACGAAATCATATTGAAATGCTCGAATCACAATCCAAGTATATGGCCACACATTGCGGAGAGCGATGATAATACGACTGAAGCAACGGCAGTATAATAATTATGATAAATTTTTACCGAATACAATTTTTGCCTTCATGATACAACACGACAGGAGATTTTATCTGCGGGTCACAGCCGAAAAACAGCGGCAGCAGCATGCAGCGAGTGTGCTATCTCGAACATTATTAGTGGCACGCGAGATTCCGGGTAAGGTTGCTGACCCCACCTGCAGTCGACTCCATCCAACGCCTTTTACGAAAGCAGCGAGTGTGCTCGCCCTGCACCGATAGCCAGTCAGCGCGCGACCTCCTCCACATCACGCTCGCGGCGAGAATGGAATAATGAGGCTCGAGAAACGGAGACACGTCTCACGGCGAACTCTTAAAGCGTTGGGATCCAAACCTGGGACTCGAGGTCACGAAGCGAGAGCGGACTGAGTGGGGTCGATCGAGCTTGCTCGTCGTCAACCGCCACTGACTGAAGGCTAGTTCGCAACTGTTGTATTTGTGTTGGATTGTTTCATTTATTGTTTTGTAAAAAAATGTAAAGCGAGAAGATATTGTGTATTTATATTTATGTCATGAGATGGCCATGGTGACAAGCAGAGAGGTAAATATTTAGATAACAACAAAGAGCATTGTTGAGAGAGAGACTGAGATGTAAGACAGGAATAAATCTAAGTAAGACAACTTTATATAACTAATTGACTCAACAATATTACAGTTGAAACGGACCGTAAACCTTTGGTCTCAATATTTAATGTCTTCACAAAATGCCACCATATTTTGTTGAGGGCCTTCTCATGACATAAACCCATATAACAGCAAAGACCTTACGTGGTCAGAGCGATATTTGTGAACGGACAGATTTGCGCGATACATTAGTAATCATGTGCTTATTTGCAATTAGTATCGATAAAAATGAAAAAATGTTTGCTACTGATTTGGTTTATTCGCAATTTAATGCTATTTTATCACGTAGGCTTGAGGCACTCGACTAATATTTCGACATAGTTAGGTTAAATATGACAACATTTTCCTCTACATGCAAAACGAAACATTTCGTGTGTAGAGAAAACAAAAAAAAACAATTGTATGCTACTAATTTGGTTGCTAGGAAATTTAACGCTATGTTATCACGTAGGATTGTGACACTTGACTCACATTTCGAAATAGTACGATTAAATATGTCAAGATTTTCCTCTACACTCGAAACAATGCATTTCATATAAGATATGAGAGTCGAATGCAAATGACAAAGTATTACTTCGAGTAAAAAAAACTACTTGATATAAATTTTTACTACGATTTTCGCACAAACTTCGTATCCCAAGTCATGAAAATGCCCCGGTTGAGTCAAAAATTTTGAAATAATCATTCAGATTCCTACATGCGCGATGATTTTCAACATATTCAAAAATGTAATTAAGTGAAGCTTTGTCTATCAATTTTTTTTAGACTTACGTGAAAATTAATCGAAATGTGCACTCAAAATACTAATTATACTAAGGGTGAGTCGAATCCAAATGTCGATTCTCGATTCCACCGATTCTAAGGATTCGATCGCCTAAAGTCGATTCCGATTCCATCGATTCCAGATAGACAAATATTTTAAACAAATTTCTTTTATCACATCATATTTGTCTCAGTAATTTTGGGTGTAGGCTATCAATTTGTACTTTTTATGTACTACCTCAATAAGCTGAGGCTATATTTGCTATTTGTTAATAAATATACTTTATGAGCGACTTAATTGTCTTTGTTATTTTATTTCAGCCAATACTTGAATTTAAGTAATAGTCGTAGGCTACTGGTATATCAATACCCCACCTGTTATTAGGAATAAGAATCGATGGAATTGGAATCGAGAATCGAAATCGGAATCGAAAAAAAGTGGAACCGACTCATCCCTAAATTATACATACAAAAATTCGTTTTTTCCGCGCACAATAAGCGACCACGATAAAAACTGAGCTCCACTAAATACACTCCCATAATACGCGTCACCATTTCAACTCCCAAAGCCTTATCCCTTACATCTTTTCACGGCTGGTGCTTTAACACCACACGCTCATGCGTCAGCTTGATGAGTGGTATGTAGATGTAGATGAAGACTACTACTGCTCCAGCCATCTCAACTCTGTTTAACGTTTCGGTGAAGAGAAACGTTTAGTCAGCGCGGGGAGTGACGCGAGAGGCACAAGAGAGATCTACCTACTCGATCGACGCTGTATATCCATTTCTGTCGCTCCTGCCTATCAACAAGCAGTCTGCGGAGTGTAAATAACATCCTGTGAGTCTACGTGAGACTCATAGGATCTCATTTTTTTCTAGTTAACGTAAGCTCCGCGTTGACAACACTTGAAAGAGGTTAAAACGCGGTAGCATGATTAAAATAAACACAGATTTCCTCATTTTCATGTATATAGTAAAAATACTACTAACATTGATGATCTGCCTTGGCTACAAAAATGGTATTGAATAGCACTATTGAGACAAATGTCGCATTTTATAACCGCATAACTTCTGTGAAAATTTCGCATCTTAAAATTAATATTAGCCAAAATTGCCATAGAAACAAGAAAATTTCTATTTTCCCCACAGTTCATCCGTTCTTGCGTTTAATGCCTTATGATTTCAGGTCCGATTTTCAAATAGAAAAGCGCGGATGGATATGATTTTACCGTTCATATAGAAGGCTATTTTATTTTATAAGCGGCAATATTATGAATTAAATGCCAACCAAGTAATTTTACGGGTAAACCGCCTTGATATGATATAATTGAGCTTAGCCGCGACGCGATTTTAACGTTTAGACCTAAGGAATACCGTTCCGTTCACAGAAAATTTACCAAACGCAACTTTACGTAAGCTCACAGCTTAGCCCAGGCCAAAATCAACGTTTATTTATTGTTCAAGAGCAGGAACAGCACAATTATTGATACCTGATTTAACTTTAAAGTCTCAGCCAGTACCGGCAAAATCGACCTCGGATGAATTCAAGGTGGGATTAGATATACAATACCTCAGATCAGTCCACAATGCATCGCTGTTATTTCATTGGTAGACCTATAAGGATTGAATTGCTTGGCGTTGCGAAACGGAAAATTACTTACATTTGAATGCATGGTGAGTTTTAATCGCTCTGTCCCGAAGTAAAATGAGAAAAGCAGTCGCTTGAAATGCATGGTGAATCAATGGCGAGATCGATAAAATAACTCAAGACTTGATTGGTTGTAAATTTCTCTCGATGACGATTATTTCCGCAGTGAGATAAAAGAAAATGAACAACACGTTAAGGGCGAAATGCCCAACGGAAAAGTCATTCGCATTGACCGGGAATTTATCCCGAATCTCACATTACCGTGCCAAGTTTTTTTTAAAAGTCAGTTAAGCTACCGAGTCATCCTTATCCCATGTGGATTTTTTAGGGTTTTACGCTGGATGAAGAAGCATTCGTGGGTCATTTTGGGCATATTGTACTAATTTTTTAGTAAGTGGAAAAAGAATTGTTGGATAAAATTTCAATTAAACACGTCTGTTTATGCGTTGAAACTCACCGGACAGGAAGTAAAGGAAATTTTTAATAATAATTTCCTAATACTTTCCCAAGGAATAATTTTCTGATGAAAATCATGCATATTTTTTCATTAATCAAAGCATTTGTGACTTAAATTTTCGACGCAATATTGGAATTTTTGACGAAACTGCGTTGAAACATTTTTTCTTCGAACTATGGATCCGGCGTGATACGATGACATTTTCTAGCAACAATTTTAATGGTAAAAATATATTACCTGACGTTCAGCGAAAATTTGTACATATTTACTCAAACTATTACAAAATACAAGCCATTTTACACAAAAAATAACTGTAAAAATAGCATGGAACTGCCAAAAAACCACTTCGGTAAGATGAATTTTTAAAAAATATTATCACTGCACGGGTGCACCTCGGCAAATTTTCTCGCAAATCTGTGGCTAAGCAGAAATTGATACAACTACCTTAAAGGATTAAGTCCTGGGATCCTCAAATTTTGTCAAATAAACTACTCTTATTTATGCACGCAGTCCTGAAGATGAGAATGCAGCCATCGAATGGGAGAGTCTTCGAGTGGCGCGGCGGGAGTCGCGTCCTCCCAGCGTGTAACGGACGCGAAATAAAAGGCGAGGTAAAAGGAGAGCATTGACACACGAGCGGCGAACGCCGTGAATTAATGAACGAAGCCTCGCTACGGGTTGACGCGAGTGGCGGCACCGCGCCCGCATGCTAATCCAACAGGCCTAGGGTTCAACTCCCGCCTCGGGCGGTGAATCGAGCGTTAACCGGGGGCAGCCTGGTACGCGTTCCACGACGGTGCGAACAAATTTTATCCATGCATGCAAAATGCACTTCCTTGTCCCTGTATTTGAAAATAAAATAGAGATATATATGGAAGTCACACGAGAGATAAGAGACGAGGGACTTGCGGATACAAAAATACCAATTTTGCCGACGTAGTCAAAATCTACTCTAATACTATTCATCGTTTCTGTATTCGAATATGAAATAAAGAAATGAGGAAGTTTTATGAAACGAAGGCTATATGGGTACAATCTCACGAATCAATTTCGCCCAATGTAAGAACGCATTTGAATACTTTTTATCGTTCCTTTATTCGTGTATTAAAGAAAAATTAAAGGAGTCTTAAGATACGGAAAACGTACCGAGTGGAAACCTGGATTGTAAATTAGGCATCCAAACAAAAATTAGAAGTATCTGAAAGGTATACTCCCATGTGTAGCTCTTGTATAAGAACCTATTTGTTGCAAGTTGTGAGCCTTTATTTTGAAGGTGAATACCTCAATACGTGACTGGAAGAATGTTTACTTTGGAAGAATGTTTACTTTGAATATGATTGTTTATTTCCTGGTATGATCAGGTTCATCTGAGCTTCTATTGCTATTGTACACTCATGCTCCAAAGGAAATTATCCTGAGAGCAAATAAGGCATTATCTTATCTAATTAAATTTAGTTGAGCTTCCGCTCAATTCTCCTCAAAGAAACAATGCTTATTTTGACATGTGGTTGCGAAAAAGTTTTGCTAACTCAGAAGGGTGTCCGGCCGGAGTGGTGGGATAAGCCGTTCCCGCAGCTGGCTACCGTCAAGTCACAGCTCTGAGGCAGTTAGAGGGACATGACTCCATTCGCTCCTTCCCGGAGTGACGTACACTCCAAGAACAAGATGACGTTACATCGGATTAACTGAGGAAAACGCTCGTTCGGTCTCGAAAGATGCGCATATGGCCATCACTCTCAGCTGCGTTGCCAAATGAGAGACGGACGTTTTGAAGCACTGGGCTGCCTCTACAAATGAAGCAAGCATCTCACTGTCAGATGATTGATTGACGTTACATGGAGGGTCTTAGCACTAAGTGATATGGACGTAATGGTATGTCCTCCTATATTCTCTGGGAAGGACGATGGACTTAATGGGACGTCCATGGAATATCATTTTCGAACGGCAGCTGGACGTAATAGATTGGCTGCATTCTTACTCGTAGACCAAATTAGACCAAAAAGTGCCAAAATAAATTTTGACAGTAAATAAAGTTTATTAACCTGCATTTAGGAGAGTCTTCTTTCACAATCCAGGTACGCGTGTAAAATCTTCAGTTTTTCTGAGAGGCCCTTCAATTAAAAGCCCAGCACGCAAAGTGTTAAAGCAAGACATAAAGGCACAGTGAAACCAGTATTAAGCGGGCACCGCGGGACCCATGAGATAATGTTCGCCTAAGGAGGCGGCCGTCGAAGGGACAGAATATTCACGTTGTATATTGTTCTGGACATTCGTTCCGTTCCCGAAAAAAATCGGCCACACAGGGAGGTGACCGCTTAACATGGCCACGGAGGCAGGCTTAACTGTAATAGATTTGAAGCCTACGAGATGTTTGAGTTGCCAGGGACCCGCCGCGAGTAGCTAACGAGATATTTTCAATTATTTCCTCGTATACGCAAAAATTATTACCGTTCACGCTGAACTGTGGCATAGCATCTCACCACTGAGATCATCCAATGGGTTGGGATCATTGATGTGTATGGAGAGGGCATTTGGAAGTCAGCAAACTGTAGTCTCACAACTGAAAAACCCATATCGATTATCCCTGCTCTTTCATTACTTTCGTTTGCATTGCACGACGGAATGGACGATTTAGCGGATGTGAAGGAAGAAAATGGGTTATCTGTTTGAAACATTGAACTGACCATCTGTTTGAAGTTTGAGGCAAGTAACTCTTTAAACATACCTACATTGGTTAATTCGTGCTTTGATCTACTAGATTTTACCGCAGCTTCCACCGGGAATTCGGAACATTATTAGTTCAAATAAACATAAAATATACGTAAGAAAAATGCATATTAAATAGATAAATGCATGCTCATTTCTATCATTAGAGTTATCGCTGAAAAACATCGTAAAATAGAAAAATTAGTTCGCCAGTCCGTAAGCGCTAAAGGAAAATATGGGCTAACGAAGATGGCGGACAGGCCACGCCTAAGTCAGAGCTTCTAGCAATGGGCACCATAGCAAGCGCCCTCTCCATTTACCTTAATGGTTGGGATAATCGTTTGTCAGTGGAATATATCATCTTTTCCCAATTCGTACAGTAAAAACGATTTAAAAGTTGTATTTCCCACAATATCCCATTAGAAAATGAGCAAGGTAGTATTTCAAGAGTACAAATGCAGGAAGTAAGTTAGGGCATGGAGTCAGTGATGAGAGAATGGATGAAATGGATGGTCCGACAATGGACATGAATAAAATGAGCACGCTACGTTGGTTTGGCCGCGTTCAGAGGATGGACAAGATTCGATTAACGAAAAAAATTTATGATTGAGGAGTGAATTGAGTGAGAGGAAAGGATAGACGGAGATGATCATGGTAGTATGAAAAATACTCTACATGGAGTGGTGAAAAATACACTAGAGCAGTGATGGTAAACCTTTGGAGCTCGATGTTTCAACATTCGTAAAAAAAAAAACTCGAGTGCCTTGTCACATATACACCCAGAGATATGCATAATTTGGTGATATTTGTAGCTCTAGTAAAAATAGAGTCGAGTGTTTGATTCATTTATTTCTAAAAATGGGAATTTTACCACTAATTGGAATACATTTGAATGTAAGAAGTTCAAATTCTAAATTTTATTGCATAGAATAATAACTCAACGTGTCTCTATTGCTCTTGGGCGATGACTGTCCGTGAACTATGAGTGTCACCTTTGACACGTGAGCCATAGGTTCGCCATTACTGCTCTAGGCGGAAGCCTAGAGCAGATACGGAGAGGGCACTTCCTATGCTGGCCAATGCAAGAAACAGTAGCCGGTCCGCCACCTCCGTTGACCCTCATTTTCCTATAGCTCTTGCGGACGCACTAAATTAGCAATTTTACCAAGTTTTCCATCGACAAATAACCAGAAATCAGCAAGCACTTACTTCTCTAACATTCATTCTTCTTACGTTTGTTGTTTATTTATTTAAAGAAAAAATAATCCGCATTCACACCTAAAACTAGGGTAAGAGGAGTAAAATCCATAGCACTACGTAACCAATATATGTTTGATGAGTTACTTGCCTAAAATTTCAAAAACAGATGGTTGATATTCTTGCTTTACATTCGCTAATTCGTCCATTCCGTCGTGCTATCCATAGGAAAGTAAGGTAAGAGAAGGGTTAAGCAATATGGTTGTTATTTCAGCTACCAGGCTTTATTTTAATGACGTAGTGCCCTCTCAGTGCCTACCTCAAAGGGAGAGGCATATTGATAACCTTTGCAACCTATTACCGAAAATTGAACTTCTTTGACTGTCTTCCGAAGGAGAACGGCTTAACAGGTATGTAAGCATGTGGGATTGAAGCCAATTTAAATAGGAAAATGCAAAAAAAATAAAACTCATACGTTAAATTTTTGTGTCACAATTTTGCTCGAATATGAAAGACTGCTTTTTCAAAAAAATATATCCCTCCGCTCCACCGTTTTTATGATCATGAACGTGAGTTACCACATGCATGCACTTGCACCGAAAAATATACGATGCTCCTCTTATAGCCGAGGAGTCATCAGACAGACGGCGCAAGATTACACAGGCCTCCCGCGATGAAAAACATTAGTCATTTCAGAAACATCTCCAGTCGAGAGGATTCAAGATACCACGGCACTTTCCCCTACGAAAGTGGCTTGGATCGCCACCACCCACGTATGAAATATAACGACGCTCAACTGAGCTCGGGCATGTGTTATCTCTGCTCGCTTGAGTGCCCTGCAAATAATGACGAAAGTTTACCCGCCTCCGCGCGTGGAAAGCAGGCCTCCTTTTTATCCTAAACAGCGACTTCCTTGTCACCTTAAAAGATCCATCACGTCCACAATCCAACCCCAAGGATGACTTGATAAATAAGCTTAATTCCGGTTTCCCAGACATTTTCTTATTCAAATAAAGGTTTTTCTTTGTCTGCTAACAGGCTATCGGGAAAATTAAGTATTTTAATGTCGAGTCCAGAGATCCCAGTATTTACAAGCAACGATTGATGTTGCACGGTAACTTTTAATGTAACAACGCGGAGAATTTAAACGACTATTAACCAGGTGCACCACTTAGTGCAGCCACCAAGTGCAACTTTATCTGACTGCCTTCACGGACATTAGATATAAATTGAATTGTCGAGGGAGCTAAAGATTTTCACAGAGGAATTTTCACATGTAAAAATCTAGATTTGATATGAGAAAAGAACGTGCGGTAAGGGTCCTGAGGGAAGTCATCACAGAAATTCTCGGAAAGGATGTGTTGTGGAATGCAATGCTTTCGATGCCCGGACCAAAAGACAAGAGGAGATTAGTGACTTGATGAGTTAGAGACGCGAATTGAGATAAATGCGGAGTAAACTTGATGGCTTGTCAGTCGTAGACGGGAAGACAATCGGAAAAGTGTTTTTCTTTTTCTACCAGCTTGGTTCACTTACTCATTGCGTATTCGATGACTCAATCAAAAAGCCTTATTTTTGGGGCCCTACGTCTGTTCTACTGTTAGTTCTTTAGGTGACACGAAGTATAAAATTATTTCGCTTATTATCGCTGGCGGTAAAAAAATTAGTAAAAGCTATCATATATTCCACAGCTTCCATAGTTCCTGTACTTTCGTGGGTTTAGTCGCAAGCTGTTTAATCCCGCGCGAAAGTAGTGATTCGTTTAGTATAGAGATCGGTGGCATTCTCATTATAGTCAGCTGTCATCTTTGCAACTTCAACATAAAGACTAGCGAGGAGATAGAGCTATCACCTTAAAGTAGGTGAGTGGAGTGGAAAGATGCAAGCGAACTTATCAAAGATTTAACGACTGGTGATGATGACAGAAAACGCTGGATGGGAAGGGAGGTAAAGGATACTACTGTCAGCGCTGAAATTATTTGCACCCGAGTTTGGCTACGAAAAAAAAATAACGAAAAAATGTACAGAGAAATTGATTACACCATATTTTTCCTTATTTTATTCTGCGCTATTTAATAGTAAACTACATTTTTAAACGTAATTTAATATTTTTACGGCGGGTGTAACGTAAAGAGTACCGGTTTTTGACATTGCGCGGGTAAAACACAGACTTTGCTGCTTCGTAACTCAAACACAGGTTCTTCAATGACAACCATAACTACTGGACTGATTGAGCTGAAGTTTAGCATATAGATAGAAAGTATATTTAGTTGCACCGTAGGCTATATTAAAAAGCCCTCAGGGACCCCGAAGGCCTCCCCTGGTGGTCCATGCTAAGCATTGGGATCCGTGCAGAAATTTCATTTTTTGCTTTTTAAAAGTGCTTTTACTCAAGATAAAGGGCTGAAACTTTTTTATCGGTTGACTAAATAAATGAAGTTTCTTATTCTTTCAATCAATTTTCTTTTACGCTTCGTATTTATCTGAAAATCATGTTTTGAGCAGAAAAAGTCTCTGAAATCAACAACAGCATATTTCCTTGACAACCAGATATTTGATTTTCAAAGTATATTTACGCCTCTAACACTTAAATATTACGGTTTCCTGCAGGCCCACGATAGCACGTAGTAATATAATCTGTATGAGAGGTGCCCAGAATTCCAAGAGCCCCATTATAGATTGCTTTGGGTGGTAATCGATGAATCCAACGCATATTTACAGCTAGTGTACTCTTCAATGTCCATTCTCAAAGTAGCTCTCATAGGGGCACTGCATCCATGTAAGAGAACTCTTACGGGGTAAAGATACGTGGTTTTCTTTCTTTGAATTTCAACGGATGACTTCCGCTAGTGTTTCTATAAATGGTGGATAGATACGTTTGCTATGGATTGTGCCATTTTCAGTAACGCATTCTGTTTTATAGCAAAGGGCCCTTCGATAACTCGCGGCCTGACAAAATGCGAAGGAGTGCGGATTCGGAGCTTGCCCCTGGCCGGCAGAAGGCAGAGGCAGAACGGGAGAACGAGCGGCAGGCAAGCAGTCTGCCTGGCGACGACGGACGGCGGGTACAGCGCTAATTTATGGGTCTTCGGGGCGGAGTCAGGGGCGGTGGGGGGTTGGGGGTGGGGGGAGGAAAGAAGTTGGCGAACGGAGAAGGCAGGAGCGGAGAGAGAGAGAGAGGAATAAAAGATTTAAAAAAATAAAGACTTTAAGCAAGAGAAATATGAAAGAACAAAAAAAGAAGCGAGGAGATTTTTCCAATGGGATGTGACGGGCTTTAAGGGGGCCGGCGGGCGGAAGTGGCGTTCTTAATCGCGGTTGAAAACTGGGCAAAAAGCAGCGGTACCACCTCAGGAGCCCTCAGGAGGGGGAGGGCGAGGAGGGAGTTTTCCTTAATAGAAGTGGGCCTCTCGCAGAGTGTAACGGAAGGTGGCTGGGTAACACTTCCCCGCTCTCTCCCTCATCGAAACATGGCGGGGTGACGCCAACGGACGACATCGCGGTCTGCACTGCAATCACGTAGCAAGTCGAATTTGCGAGTCGAAAGACGCGGATCTTGGTAGCCTCAAGTGCTGAAACCGAAATTTATGACAATATTTCGAGTTGTTACGCATCTTCATACTCTGAGATTATTTATATTCATTTAATTTTTATTATTTATTGATTTAATTTTATTTGTATTTATTGGTATTTTGTTTTTACATAAAATTCAAAGATTCTTGCGACATTGAGCGGAATTTGTGCATGATGCAGGAAAAAATTCGCAATTACACACAGAAATTAGTAAAGTATATTGCGACCTAAGTTTCGATATTTTTACATCATCATCAGGTGATGTAAAATGATTTTACCTAGTTTCCATGTTTTTAATGTAAACATGATTTTATCAATTTTCCATATTCTTACATTATCATCACCTCATGATGTTGTAAAAACATCGAAACCTAGGTCGCAATAAAATTTCTTTCTCTGGATAATGGCAATTTTTTATTTCTGCATGATATTTTATTATTTGTTTAATTTTACAATTATAAATATATAATCCTTTAATTATAATAGTTTTATTTTCTTTCATGTGTAGTCCATGCTTTGTTTTTTTATTGGAGTTACATTACCTTTATACGTCTGTAGGGTTTCGCAGGTTTTTCACACTCCCCTTCATGTGTGGGTGTTTTCCTGCGGTGAGTTATTTCGTCAAGGATATCACCTCCTTATTTCCTTACGTTTTTCCCACAAATTTATACATCTTTCCTTACACTTATTTTGTGTATTTTTTCTGATAAGGCATTAGAAGGAAGAAGAGACAGCCAAAACAAGGTCGATATCTTTAGATGCATAGGAGTCAAAAGTAGCACACTCGCCAAAATGAAGTGCACTCAGGAAATGTCTGAATCAGGAGGTAAATTGCATCTACTTGTACAAGATAACCATACAAAGGGAGAGTCGCAAGAGTTTTAGAAATCGTCGTTTATGTCGCACAACGGTTCATCATGAACTCAATTTTTTAAGAGCGATGCAGGAGAATACAAGAACTGCGGGAGAGGGCACCAAAGTGCCAAAATAATTACGCATAAACTCTAAAGGAGGTTGCTTATATACGAAGTTGCTGATGCATATCTCTGCACAATATCGTCCATATATCCTTAGTTAATAAGGTCGATGTACCTTATAAACGCTACAGTCGTTATTTATATTTATACAGTCGTCTATGCCGTTGGCAAGTGCAAGTCTTCGACTCATTCTCAACGCTAGTTCAACTGGAAGCCATAAATGCGGAGCTGGATCTAAGGCATCCAAAATTCAAGCCGTGGTGCTAAAAATGATACTTCCCCTCTACTCTCTGTGAAAGTACGTCATTGTAGCTCATATGTGACATTTCACATCGCTATCTCATTAGGGCTTCGTGAAGTGACAGCGTTACAGCGTCTATTTGTCACCTTCCACTCCAAGTGGAGGACATCCATATAATAAACTCACGCCATTTCTCGCTGTACGGACATAATTTACGACTTCTTCCAAGTTGCTTGATAAGTCACTCCCTCAAAGTCATCACTTCGGTATTTTTTTAAATTATGCGCAGACATTTAGATTTGAATATCGAACATACCTCATATTATTCACATCGATTTTAGATTACTACTGTTTTTGAGGTGGAAATTTAAATATAATATCCTTTTAGTCATACATACTACAGAATGAAATTCATACTAATGCGGTTTAGCTCAAAGAAACCATCGTTGCTTTGGGTATCATAGGTGCAAGAGAGAAGAGAGTATGAAGAAAAAAGGTCCAAATGATGGATTTTTGTAAAAACACAGTCGATGTACTTACACACAAAGAGGACCGTGTAAAAGAATGGGCTAAACATGGTCACCGTAAAAATAGAGGAATTACTTCGAAGAATCTATTGAGATTGCATGTAGGGAACGGAGCCGCTCCCCTTCATTTTGGAGAAAAATACATCGGTTCGACACAAAATAGAATCCATCGTCAGAGTGGTTTTATTTTTATATTCGCACAACGCATCGATGTAAAATATTTGTTATATTACTATATTAATTTTAAGTAAGTAAAATCTGATTATGCTGATTACTGAAATTTAATCTTTGTGAAATTGAACAGATTGTCTCAAAAATTTGTCCAACCCACTATGCCAGCAAAAGTGAATTATTGGTACATAAATTATTTACGGGGAGCTTTCTCTACGTTTCTTCCTTAGCCTTCCTTAGCCCCATATCACGCTGAGTGACCTAGAGGTACCATATATAAGAGTTTTGTTTGCCTCTGATTAGATTTCTTTCCATCTATATCCCTTTGTGACATCAATTGTACAGTTTAGCAACGAAAACATCTCTTTCTCGCAACTTCTAAGTCCTGATTCTCCCACGAGTGGGGTAACATGTGAAATAACTGCACATGGTGGACGAAAAATATCGGTATATAGCAGGTTAAGAATTCTTCGTTCCTATACAAAATTTGCGCTTTCAAACAAAACATTAACGGGGTGCTCATTAGGTAATATACGATCAAAAATTAACCCAAGTTTGCTAAACAGAAAACTCCATGTGTACCACAACAACGTTAAAAATAAAACACTTCCTTCAGAAGCCTCAATTAGACACCCGTGACTCGGGATGAATGGATACGGGAGTCGGGAGGAACGAATACGAGTGTTCATCTCGGAACAAGCGGACACATCAACCGGCGACGGGGAAATCGTGTATTCGAAGCGTGACCGCGCCCGCCCGGGGCGACGAACAGCTGACGGCGAAACAATTGAAGATACGCAGAGTCACCACGGACGCTGGCAGCGAAATATTCTGCTGATGTACGCGGATTTCTCTGCAAGCGCTCGAGGGCGCCTGGCCAGCCAGTCCTCCCAACTCTCTGATCGTTATGAAAGAGCGGCCAGGTAATTGCTGGCACCAACCTAGTAACGCAAAGGATGTGAATCCCCTGGAGAAGGAGTGAGAACAACGGGCGGATGACACGTTTAAGGTGCCAGGAGCGGTAATCCTGGGTCACTAAATGTACATTTCTATAATTTTTCAATGTAATTCGAAAAACTACTTGGGCCAATTTTAATTTTATTACTATTTCTGATTATATGGCGAAAATCGCCATACAGTGATGGAAATGCCAGCATTACATTTTAGTTTTTTTCCCTCCATAAAAGCGTGTTAGACTAGGGATTTCGGTGCGGTATTCAAAACTTAGGCAAATACACTTGCCTCCCAATTAACTACGCATTAGGAACCCAGGAGGTTCATACGTACTTAACTGGGAGGTGCGTACTCACCAAAATTCATGTTCCGATTCTTAAATAGAATTTTTTCCCCCAAAAAATTGCTATTCATCTATTTCCGCATCAAATACAAGCATTAATGGCCAATGTCAATCGTAGAAAAATGCATTCCAAATGAAACTTCATGACATGTTTAACAAATAAATATGGAACCTAATTTTTTTCCATTTTGTTTTGGGTACTAAAACGGGTGCGTAATTTACGGGTAGGTTGTATAACGTTGAAATATACCTTCGATTCGGTGAAACACCTAGATGTTAGTTAGCAGCTAATATACGTCGTTTATAAGAGAATCCGAAAATACGTACCTTGGCCACTAAGAAACATATCTCAAGAGCAACAGAGCTACGCGTAAAATAATTCTAAATTGCAAAAACATGGCGAAATTCATTTTTTTCCCACTTTCATCAAAAGATATCACTAATAAGAAAAAGCATGTAAGGTTTCACGAATATATGTACGTAAGTAAAAATCGCTTCAGCCACCTTGAGGTAATTCATACTCATTCCAATCTATTCAAAAAATAAATGAAATCATGAGTAAAACTATTATATATTACTAGAAGTCTCTGAGATATTTTTTTGGATCGATTCTCCGCATGGTTGACGATTTATTGCCCATTAAAATCAACCATTTTTCCTCCAAAAAGCCATATAATGAGATTAGACATACATAAAAGCGAAACTCTGAGCGATTGACAGCATGATTATTTTGAGCAAGTGAACACAAAATTAATCGTTAGTGTAAAAATATGTAGCGGAGTTCAGGATACGGCTGTACTGCATGAATGAATCAAAATATTATTTTTCAAAGTTTTCATAAATCGACATAGTTATGTCCGCAGAGGAAGCCAAAAGATTACACTGCCGATATCATGTTTTCTGAGCATGCAACATGCACTCGACCAGAGCGGCGAGTGTTACACACCCTCGCCAGCTATTTCGTGAGAGAAATCTGTGTTGTCGACGAAGTAGCTTGAAATGAATAAGTGAAGAGCCAAAAGTTTAAACAATAATGAAATATTTATGAATTCTTGAACAACATAAAAATCATCCATGGTCTAATATTACTCTTAGGAGTATCCGCTTTACTGATCTCTTGTAACAGCTGGGATGGGAATCGTTTTCAGACCGTTGATTTCAACTTGGATTCATCTTTCATATAAAATTAAAATGCTGAAGTAGTTAATTCTAAAAATTGATAAACTTATTTATGACTGATAAATTATAATGATTTTTTTGGCCTCTGACACTTTCAAACTATAGTGATTCGTGCAATAGGAAAAGAACTACTACAAAGCGCCTTCTTTTCCGTCGCGGCTCTAATTGCAAGCCTGCGGCCTCCCGGTTCACGCTCCTTCCCCTTCCCAAATCGAAGCCGGAGGTCGACGGAAATAAATCAGACCTCCCGAGAAGAGCTTGTACCGAGTGACTAATTGATATTGTTTCCACGCAGTTTTCTTGGTGGAGAGCGCACGATGCGGTCCCGATAACTCAATTTCGACTCCCTTTTCCGAGCGCCGTCAGTCACGCGGAACGGTTGCTTCCTTCGGCAGACCCGAGCGCATGTGATTGAGCGAGAACTCTTGTCCAAATGAACGCATGAGAGGATTGAGGAGATTCCCTTGTGATCGGACGAGTGAAAACGCATTCAAAATCGTGTGATCTCAAGTTAGATTGGCGAAAAAAATAGCGCGGTAAACTATGATTTTGTTTTTCACCATCAGACAGAGGAGACCTTTTTCTAAAAGTAGCCAGGAAGTGAATAAAATAGGACTCTATTAATTTTAAGATAGAATTACTCCACAAAGAGATTTCAGTATCACAGACAATTGAACTATTTATTTCTCGATTCCCAAAACATTTTTTGGAGGACGAATATTAACTAAAGCTGTCGTAAACCACTACGGTCCATCCAAGATGGCACATTTAAGGCAATTACGTGCTTCAAGATGTCATCTGAAAAGGAGATACATCTCATAAATTGTTACAATACGAGAAAATACGCCCAGTCTAAAATGAAAATGAAACCCGAGACATGAAACACCAGAACATGAAAATAAATAAGATGAAGACTAAAATCCTAGTATACTATATATATATATATTGAAGGCAAAGTAGAGGAAAAAGTCCCCAGAGGAAGACCCGGGAATGAGTTTACGGATCAAATAAAGAGAAAAGTGCACTGGAAGAGATACCATGCGGTAAGGGAACTAGCATTAAATAGGGAAGGGTGGAGGGCTGCAGTCAACCAATCTTAGGGTTGAACAACCAATGATGAAATACTTTTTCAAATGCCGCGATGAACGGCAGTGAAAGAGCTCAAAATTACTGAAAGAATCACAAGCTTCGCGGTTCAGATCTCTCTGTTTCCTAATTATGAGAAAACTGGCAAACAAATTGTACGCCTTTGCTGTAGTATATTTCGGCTTTTCGGTTTCCCAACTGCCTATGTAATATCACATTGTGTAACATACGACCCCAGTCATAAAACATACGAAATATATACCTGAGGCTTGATTCGACCTGTTTCCTCCGAGTTTCCATACCGGCAAGTTAGCCATTTCTTAACGCTGACCTTGCGGAGGTCAAGAGTACTAAGGAAGTTTCACCTGTCTCATAATCGATCACGGAAAAAACTGTCCTTTTCGGAAAATTATAGAAGAAATTGTAGGCATTAACTAGTGTCACACCCTCGCAGTTAACAGTGGAGTTGATTGCTTATAAGAGGTGATATTCCTTTTAATTAATATTACTCATTATTTGGAATCTACAAAGTAGCAGCTGACAAAAACAACGTCTACGAAGACACGTTTGGAGTACCCCATGCCCATTTGTTATGAGCGATAGGAGATCAAACCAATTACGATGTTACGCACGTAGAACGCATCTCAGGCATTCGAACAATTCATAGCTATGTTAGTTCTAAAACAGGAAAGGAAATCATCAGAATAAATATCCTAGTCTCAGTTATTCTCAAGAGATAAAATAATTAAAGAGCACAAATGCCAATGCATATTTCATCCAAGTCTCACAATGACACAATTTAATGAGCCGAGCTAAGAAAAAGATCACCAAGACTGAGATTGAGTGATTGAGGAATCTACTTGATAACACAACAACGTACTTTCAACCCACGCCATTATTATTAAACATGCAGTTTTATTCTTGCAACACTTGACAGAGGCAATTGTCGGTAACGTGACTCTGTGGAATAGAGGGAAAATTACGAATTCACTTATCCTCGTAATGTGATGTAACGCTGTGAATCACCAAACAAATTTTTGCAGTTTCTATGGGTGAAATGTACCAGAACGAACACGCAATACTATACGAGTAGAGTGAATGAAAATCCCAGTGAGGAATTTATTGTCCAAAAGATGGTCAAAGAATGTTCAGTGAGCACTATTAAAACGATCAAAGACCATTCAAGGAGGACTTATAATGACCATTCAAATGGCACTCACAGATAGTGCAAAGAATATTCATTGGAGTACTTCATTGATTGTTCAAAGAGTGTTCAATGCAGACGAATCACGCATGAACTGTTTTTGAATGAATAACATATGAACCATAAAGGAATGTTAGATAATAGTTCTTTTAAAATTGTTTTCATTTCAAATGCTTTTGAACAAATATCATTTAATATGAATTGTTGATAGTTTTAATGTGGAACCCCTTTAAATGCATCGGAGACTTCACATGCACATTTTTTCCCGACTTTTCGTGATAATATAACTAACAATGCTTGGTAAATTGAAGATAATTCAAGCACCTACTTTATAAATTACTCATTTGATCCTAAAAGAGAGCGGTAAATATACAGCCAGGTTCATTATTTTTATTTTTTATAGGTTTTTATTATTTTTATCATTTTTGGTAAAATCTCGAATGATATGTTAGAATATTCCTAGAATTTAGAATGAATATTGTCGTTGGAAATTTCAAATATACATGGTTTAAAGAAGTTCTTAAATGTTCAACCAGGGAGCATTTTTGAATAATACTTTGTGGACTGGAAACAAACGATTTATGAACAGTCTAAAATGACAATTTCACTCTTAAACATTCAATGAACATTCTCTGGTTGTATGCTCAGGATAATCCAGTCGTGGACTTCTTTTGAATTAGTTCATGAATGTTTTCTGCATGGTCACTCCCCACTGGGATATACATTTTTCTTGACATAAAAGGTGAAGTGATGAATAATAAATACGACACTCACCCTATCTTTGTTGTTTCCTTTCCAGTTACGAAGGAATTTAGCCACCACTTGAACCTGTGAAAAAGAAGGAAAAAAAGAAGAATGAGATTTTATCTTCCGAGTGCCTAAGAGGCGTGGCAGCCATGTAAATTTTTAATGCGCAAAGCATTAATTCACACAAATGGGAGAGGGAAGAAGCGGAATTATTTCCTTTTTCATGCATACTAAAATACAGTCGGCGATTCATTAGATGGGTATATTTGATGCTCGATCTTCAGAGGGAGTCGAAAAATAAAAATGACGTAAGCTGGGGGATTTGGATAGCATTAATATTCTACTGGTTGTACCTTACGGGTGAAGTCAAGGTGGTTGGGGTGCGACTCTTGAGTCATTGAGAGATTTTCACGACTTTTCAGGTAGAAAAAAATTCTTCGGTTAAGTACACCTATTAATACGTTAGAAATAACCATACACGTTGAAATATAAATGATTCAATACTTAAATTTAATTTTTGTCTCAACAAGATCTTAGGCTGCGCTGAAACACCCACTTGCCATATTGTTTACATAGTGACGTCACGAGGAAGAACCGTCGTTAATTTTGGACAATTCATTCACTGTTAATTCTAATTTTTCTATTTATGTCCGATTTATTTTTTATTCTTGGTGATTGGTTAAACGTCTGCTTTACATTATTTTACTTTTACCACCTGGCAAATAGTCAACTTGTGAATATCTTGATTAGTAAAAATAATAATACTAGATCAGTAAATGGGACCGGAAACCAATTAGGATAGAATTAGAACTGTCGGTTAAAAAATATAAAAAATGATTCTCTCGATTCGCTCAGGCTTGACAATCAAGAGATTAAAAAAAAACAATTGCATATCACAGGAAAATTCTCGCTACATCTATACATGCTTCAAAACATTGCTGCTACCTTCACTAATTTACTCTAAGTTGGGGGAAGTCCTGAAACGTTAGTTATTCCTCAACTGCGAGCATATTTCCAATAATAAGATGATTTCGAAGCATAAAGCTAAATGAGAAACACAATCATTCGAAATATTTCAATTACCGGTGAGGGGTGAAAATTTTTAAGCACGTGGATTTAATGCACATGCAATTTGTTGTCAAATTATCAGAAAATGGGATGGACCAGATTAATTTAGCGATGAATATGTGGTGGCGATAGTTTCAATTTTAGAGGGCACCCTGACCCTAGCAACACTCACTGGAGAGAACAAAACTGTTCAGTCCTCGTGACCTTGGGAGCATCACAGACCGCAGAGGAAGCCAAGCAATTACACCGCCGATATCATGTTTTCTGAGCATGAAACATGCACCTCGACCAGAGCGGCGGGTGTTGCACATCCTGGTCAGCTATTTCATGAGAGAAATTTGCGTTTTCGACGAAGTAGCTTGAAATGAATAATTTAGGAGTGTGAAGTTTTAAATAATTATGAAATATTTGTAAATACTTGAACAAAATAAAAACCTTCCATGGTCTAACAACTCTTAGGCGTGTCCGCTTTACTGATCTCTTGCAACAACTGTGATGGGAATCGTTTTCAGACCGTTGATTAAACCTTGGATTGATCTTTCATGCAAATTCACAACCAATTTATTTTCTGACGAAGTTATTGTTATCTTGCGAACTCCAACATACTACGGTGGATCATGTCATGAAAATAAAATGAACAGACAGGTTTAAAAGTCGTTTTTCCCGCAATCTAAAAGTGACCATGGTTATTAATAGGTTAGTCAACAGGTAGTGTGGTTGATTAACTGCTTTGCTCCCTAATGCCTGTTTTATTTTAATCTACCACGAGGTAATAAAATTGCTCTTTGCATAATATGAGACCATAATGGCTGATAATGAGACTTTGAAGTATAGAAAACCGTCTTTACTGTTCACCTACATCTACATAATACCCTTCGAGCCGCCGCATGGGTGCGTGGCTGGGGGTGTTAGGTCACCAGCTGTGAAAATATGGCAGTTTTTGGGAGATAAAATGGTGACATGTATTATAGGAGTGTATTTAGTGGAGCTCAGTTTTTATTGTAGTGGCTTATTGTGCGCGGAAAGAACTGGTCTGGAACTTAATTCCTCTGGAACATTGAAACATAATTACATGTCACAACAAATGGGCTTAATGGGGGTGACAGCAATGCATACTAATTTTATTAAGGAGTACCACGTATAAAACAACATTAATCAATGAAAGATATAATACATAACATGTGGAAATCAGGGTAACAGTACACAGATTGAGAATCAAACATCACAGATTGAGAAATTAAAACAGGCAGAGACAACAAATCGCTTAACTTGCGCATTATGTACTGAGCATAATTGAATATAATGTAACAGACATAAAATCAAACAGTATGATAACACGATAGAACATGACGAATCTCATTCAACATTGAAATGCATAGATATGAATCACATTTCAAGAATTGAAGTAGGTTATTCGACAGGTGCCCTAGACTGGTAGATACGCTCCCTATCGCTAGATTTTTTTAATATGCCACGATGTACTGCAATTACGTTTAGCGTGATCTCTGCGTGACTCTTGTTCCTTAAGTAGTTGAAATTTTTACGCTTACGCTTAAGTAGTTGAAATTTACATAAATTCAATAGTTTCTGTAGCATTGGTAGCATACCTATAGCGCAGTGAATGTTGGCTAAAGTTACCGGTTCATTATAGTGCATGTTGGTGATAACTCATCCCCTGCCAAATACTCTTTAAGGGGCTCGCAGGGTAATAGATAGATTTAGATAGAAAAATTACCTATGTTGAGCACCTAGTTCATATTGCTTGGGTGTAGAGAGCAGCGAGGAGCTTGAGGGGGTGGGGGTATTCCCACGAAGAACTTGGGAGGTAATAACATCTCGCAATAAATCTTCACTGACATTAAACGTCAATTCAACTTCCGCGGGGTGATTTATTTCATCGGAGCAATCACGATAGTGAAGCGGATCGAATATGGACGGTGGGCTTGGAAACGGAAACGAATGACAGGGAATACAATGGCTGGGCGGAGGAGTTATTCCGCTCGGGGGAATAGCGCCGCTCTGAAATCCGGAGTATCTATACGCCCCTACATTTGCTCCTGCCAGAGAGCACAGATATAATACAATTGAACTATACAATATTACTTTGACACCTGCATTATTTGGCATTTAGCCAGTTAAGTATCACGTAGTAATTGATTTCCTGACATGCCTAGCAACTGTGGGCTTATCATAGGCTATTTAAGTTGAAACTGTACTAAACACAAACATAATGTTTTAAATGTCTTGCTGTGTTGTTAAAACCAAAATTCTCCAATCACCTTAAATCACTTATTTAGCGGTAATATCAATTTAATTTTATACATGTAAAATAGGTAATTATTAGCAATATCATACATTACATATACTACGGTAGAATATGTGCGTAGATAACGCATTTTCTACACAATATTCTACTTATCCAACCCTAGCCAGGGAGAACCTATCGCCCCGTGGGATAGTCGATTCTTGAGATGTCGCGAAAATTATCGCGTGCCAGAATAACAGAAAAGTATCGCGCAATTTCGTTGACGTATCGCATGCCACACCTCCACTTAATAATTCTGAACGTGAGGGACCATAATGGCTGCCAATGAGACTTTGAAGTAGGTTAGTCGACAGGTAGCGTAGCTGATTGGCAGATTTACGACACCAGCCATTTCAAGATGCAAGGGATTAGGTTTTGGGAAGTGAAATGATGACGTGATTTTGGGAGTGTATGAAGTGCCATACTGGAGACCATATTCGAATTACACGCTCTAATTTCCCCAGCAGTAGGAAACATAAATATTCCATTATTAAGTGTGCAATAATATACGTTTTTGTGGCAGAAATTCTATAATTAATCAAATAAAAATATCTATATTAGTCTTTAATTTGACTCATTTTTATCACACGGCACGTTCAAATCTCCTTGACAACGGAAGGTTTTTTGCGATTCTGAAAACTTACAGCGGTGAAAGATGCACACTACACTGTTAATTGTTTGACGAGATGTATGTGCTAGAAATTCCTAATATTTAAAATGAGGTCTCTCTGGAGTGCATACGCGTAACATTTCCTAAGTAAAAGGTATGGTATTTTTCGTCCAAAATCTCGGAAAGTAGTTCAGGAAAGGGGCTAATGTTTTGGTATTTTTGGACGGGTGAGATATTCCTCTTTAAAATTAGATCAAATTCATTGATTTCGAGGAGAAATCATTTTTCACTCTACCTACCTTAAGGTAGTATGAGTGTAATATCGTTTTACCTAGAAATCAATGAATTTGGTCTCATTTTAAAGAAAAATATATCAACCTTCCACGGGAACCAATATTTCAACCCCTTACTACATTACTTTCCGAGATATTTACCAGGAAATACCTGGCTTTTACATTGGAAACGGTACGTGTATGCACTCCAGAGAGACCTTATATTAAAAATGAGGCATTCCCTACCCTTAGATCTCGTCAAAAATCAAAAGTGCGAATTTTGTGTGCTTTCTCATCTATTTTTTAGAATTAATCATATTGTCACCGCAGTAATTTCTTCGGAATCACAATAAACTTTTCGTTTTGATGGAGTGTCCAACGTACCGCGTGAAAAAAAGAGTCAAGTTAAAGACTTAATGAGATATTTTCATTTCATTACTTACAACTTCTGTTATATAAAACTATTTTTTTGCACCATTGATAATGCAATATTTAATTCGTATGTCTTACAGCTATTGAAATTAAAAATCATCATTCAAATATGGTCTCTATTATGATTACGGAACTATCTCGCTCGCACTACCTTGAAGGAATATATATCGGGTAATGTTCTAAGCAGAATAATATGGGAGAGCATTAGAAGAACTACCGAGGATTAAGGGAGCTAGCATTAGATAGGGATGGATGGAGGGCTGCAGTCAACCAATCTTGATATCGAATTACAATATTGAGCGCGCGTGAGATTGGAGCAGAACCTGGTATTAAAGTAAGGGACTGAACGTGAAGGTCATGGGTGACGGCGGTCAAAAGGACTCTCAAGATGAGAAATACTGAGCCTAAGTTGCCAGAGAGAACGTTAGAAGCAACGTATGCATGCAAATGCGGTGATATAACCGTAGGCACGCGAATAGGGAAGGAGAGAGGGTCGAAAGTAATGAAACACTTGCCAAGTAAATAAACGCTAGAACGGGTATCTTGATTGAATGTTTGTGATAGCCACACCCTTTACAACATGGAGATGATGCAGAGTAGTGTTCGCAGACAGAGATTGAGGGAACGAGAGGAAAATTACGCGAAAATATAAACATTAATTGAGAACATTTTCGGGAAACTAACCAATGGCGTAGGCTGGTTAGGGAAGAATCTAGCGGAATGTGATTCACTGAAATTAAAATCTGCCGATTACATTAATGTCTTGATATAGTTCCGAGAGTATTCCCAAGGGCACAAAAATCGATGAATAGGAATCGGCGAGTAGCACTGAGATAGATAAATTGGGCATTAAGTCATCAAGCTGTAGCTTGAGAAACGAAATAACAACCGTATTAATTAACCCTGATCATCCCTTACTTTTCCTTGGATAGCACGGATGGACGAATTAGCGGATGTAAAGCAAGAATATCCACCATCTGTCTGAAAGAATTTCAGCTAAGTAGCTCTCTAACTAATGGATTCTACTCGATTATACTATAGTTATCACCGGGAATAAGGATTAATTTTAATAAAAACAATTTTAAAATAAATTTATGTAGTCTCCATATTAAATAAGTAAATTCAAGATTATTTCTGGTAAGTTATTGATTGGAAACGTCGTAAAATAGCAAAATTGAGAGGTCAGCCTGTAAGCGCTATAGGAAAATCGGGGTTAACAAAGATGGCGGACAGGCCACGCCCACGTCACAGGTTTAAGCTTTAGTCAGCAGAGCAAGTGCTCTCTCCATCTACCTGAAATGCAAGTACCCTATTTGTTACTTCTCCGTTCTTAATTACGCTCACGTATGCCCGAAAGTGGGCCATTGTAACAACACTCTATAGCTGAAAGAGTGAAATCCAACGATAAATTCGCAAGTTACGGGGCAAAAACGTATTGAGTATAAATGTTATAATTGAAAAAAGAACTGCAATTTCCAAAAATAAAACTTAAATTTCAACCTAAATATTGCGAGTTGCCATACAACCTTCGAGTTGAAGTTGATGTAGCAACAAAGACACCGAGGTTGTAATTAAATTTCATTTGTACGTGGCCAATTGTAGTTCTTTATTTAAACCCTTTGAGCAGTACGAACGTTCAATTACGCCCTCGTGCCTCCTGGCCATCCTGAGTATGATCGTACATGCACGTCTTTTAAATTTGCGCTGGAGAAGTAAAGGCGTACGTTCACGCCTCCCATTCAGATGCAATGTAACATGTTCCATCATTGTCTTAAGAGGGTCCAACGACCTATTCCATTATCCTACTAACTACGTCCAGCCTAGAGTACGTGCATATCACATGCAGTCGGTTCCAATGACGGAAGTTATTGCATTCAAAACTGGTTTTAATCCTGCTCTGAGTTAACTTTTTTGTTCTTATACCACAATATTTAGCGTTTTACGCAGCAAAATTGTTGTGCTTGTATTTTTTTTCTTGTTTATGCATGATGATCTTGTTTTCTTTGATATTTAATCGAACAAACTCGAATTCAAGGTTCGAAAATTGTAGTCAGAAGTAATCTAATATTTTCCAAAAATACTCACTCCTGTGGTCAGGGGAAGCGAAAAAAAACTCACTACTCCAGGGGTTAATCATCAGGGAAATTCACAGTTTCTCATCGACAAAATTGCAGACACTTACGCACATCCGTTAAAAAAAATAAATGCGACAAATTAAGAATTCGTGTCAACGACAACACTAGAGACTTTAATCAACAGCGGTTGGCATGAATTCAAGATGTTTGAACGCATTGCGTCTCCGCTTAATTCAATTTCAGCGTAATAACTGCGATTATTATAAACCCACAGCTGTTGGAGAAAGATTGGTTGATATACATAACAAGAGATCGCGTTCTCGCATGATGCAATTTCCACACAAAAAAATAGCAGCCAGTCCACACATCAGTGAACTGATGCATCGATATATATATAACCGCGTGCAAGAGCGTGCGTCCCTGACTGGTGGGCGGAATGCATTGTAAAGCGAGAGAGTTCGACCACGAACCACGAGCAACGAGCCTCCGGTTTACGCAGACGGCCGGCGAGCGGGCCCACCGAGCGACGGTGCTGCTGCCCAACGGACGAGGGAGCGACCTCAGTCCACATGACGTCACGCGAGGTGACGTCATCCCCATATGCGAGGCCGTGCAAATAGGCGAGCGGGAATCCGTGTGGAATTGCATGTAAGTCCTTTTGACAAATAGAGTGCGGTCAGGGAGGGACTGGTTTGGGGAGAAGAAAAAGAAACGATATCCTCTCGCGAGGAAGATTTATCACCAGGATTTTATAAAACGTATAATTTCTATACCCGCGGCTTCCAAAGGTCTCATCCGCGCGAGAGCTGGACTGCGGGGCGCGCCCCGCTAAGATTCCGCTTACGAGATGAAAATGAAAAAAAACAAAAGAATAATGCAGCGGCTACGAGCGGAAGGTTCCAAGCCGGTATCCGTTCGTGTCCCGCCTGCATTACCGCGCGCGTAGTACTTCGTGCCAGCGCCGAAGGCTGTGCTGAAATGGGGCTCAATCGATTCCCACGAAGACTGACCTTTGACGTAGAAGTAAACTGCCTACACTAAATGGGCGTTTCTCGCTCACACGGACCTTACATCTGCACACTGCCCCGGGAGCCGCCACTGCCAAGGTGGGTGGCATTGGGTGTCAGCAACGATTAAGGCAAGGAAGAGAGAAAAGGGAAGGACGAAAAGTATTAATGAATTACCGCATTTTTTTCGATCTCGTAAATGACGTGCAGGAAAGGGAAATTATTTCACCTATTTTTTTGACTCTAAATCTCACGGATACTGTAGGTATATACCTCTGGGGTTATAGTGTTCTCCGATTTAGAATGACATAGCTTAACTAGTGTAAATTTATTTAGAAAACACAGAATCATCTTTCATACCGTAGAAATCTACATCTACTTATTACCCTGCAAGCAAGCACCACAAGGGTGTTTGGTAGGGATGAAATGGGGCAAGAAACAAGAGTGGAGCCTAAGGCAGGTTTGTAATAAGGAAGGTACAAATTTAACGGTAACGACGGTAACAAGTTCGGAATTTTATATGTCTTTAGTCAAACAACCAAGAGTTTTCATCTGTTAAATACGTCGAAAAATTAATAAAAGAGATAAGAAGTGAAGAAAAATGCATGGATCTCTCACAATGTTGTAATTTTTAAGCCTAAAAGGTCCAAGAGAAGTATAAACGTTGTAGGGTATGGGCTACATTAGGAGAAGCAGTTTCATCACTTGGGCAGTATTTTGCATCAAAACGGATATCGCACTAAGGGTTTCCTGATGTGAATTGCGCTACCTAAAGAATTTCGCATACGGATGTTCGCGTTCGCATACGGATGAAGCATTGCGATTGGTACATGTGCTCAATATGATAAGAAATATAAATGATATTGAATGTGGAGTGTGTCCCTACATGGAACAAAACGTGGAACACTGAGCGATAGGATCAGAATAGTATATACTTGTTTAGGATATGGTTTAGGAGAAAGATAAAGAAAATCTGATGGACGGAGAACAACGCAAGGGAGAATTATTAGGTATGGTGGGAAATAATGAGGTAGATGACCAAGTCATTACGTCATCAAACTGTAGCCAGTAGAAAGTAGTGAAACATTTGGCAAGTAATTTAACACTAGAACCCGTATCTTGATTGATTTTTTGTGATTGACACACCCTATAGAAAATGAAGTTAACGCTAACTTGTGTTTGCAAATAAAGATTGAAGTAATGCGAGGAAAAAATGATGCGAAAAGAAAAACATTAATTGAAAAAATTTTCGGGAAATCAACCAATTACTCAGGCTGCTGAGGGAGAAATCTCGTGGAAAGCGATTTACTGAACTCAAAATCTGCCAATGCCGTTTTGAGAATATTCACAAGGCCCCAAAAACCGAGGCACGGTGTTGCGTGGGCATCATTGGGGAAGACGTGGAGGAAATTGTGTCATCAAATTGCAGCCTGACAACCAAAATAACAACCATATTGATTAACCCAGCTCTTCCCTTGCTTTCCTTTGGATAGCACGACAGAATGGAGGAATTAGCGGATGTAAAGCAAGAATATCAACCATCTGTTTGAAATTAAAGGCAATAAACTCTAGAAACATATATCGGCTACATGGTGCAATGGATTCCACTCAATTTTTCAAGTTTTCATCGGAATGCGGATATATATCAATTCCAAAAAATAAACACTTTAAGTAAGAAGAAAGTATATTAAAGAAGTAAGTGCATACTGATTTCTATTAAGTCATGTATAGAAAACTTAGTAAATTTGCAACCTTAGTGCGTTGGACCGAAAGTGCTATAGGAAAATGACATCCTGACTTTTTTTTGTCTCGTATCGCCTTGAAGACGGACGAAAACGTCCGAAAGCTTGCACAGCAAATATGCATCTCTTTATTTGTATACAACTCTCCTCCATCCCAATCCCAAAGGAAAGCAGCGCGCTTCGATAAAAACTGATACGAGCGAACATATAGTGTTTCATAACTTTTACTGGGATTAAGGTGGGAGCCCCTAGAGACTCGGAGGCTACATGCTAGGCTTAGGTTGCTTGAGATATTCAGAACTGATATTTTTTCTGAGCGACACAAAATATTATCATGACTCCTCACTATATCTCTAGATCTGACAGATGCGATAAAAAAAGAGAGATACATTGCCGAACAGGTAAAAAAAACTTGTTTTTTCCGCGCACAATAAGCGACCACAATAAAAACAGAGCTCCACTAATATACTCCTATAATACATGTCACCATTACATCTCCCAAAAACTTACATTTTTACACGGTTGGTGACCTAACACCTCCTGTCACACGCCCATGCTGCGGCTCGCGGGGTATTGTGCAAATGTAGATGTAGAAATAACGTCGTGTACTTAGGAACAAAAGGCCACTCGAGGGGCAGTATGCAGATGTAAGGTCCGCGTGAGCGACAAACGCACATTTAGTGTAGGCAGTTCACTTCTACGTCAAAGGACAGTCTTCGTGGGAATCGATTGAGCCCCATTACGGCACAGCCTTTGGCGCTAGCTCGGAAATAAGGAGAAAGCCTGTTAAAGTATTAAATGCAAGTCGATTTCTCGTAATTTATCGATGGAAAAAACTTAATATTGCAAAAGTAGCGCGTCAACAGGTAATGGCTAAAGGTAATTCGGGGTAAGCAAAGATGGCGAACAGGCCAAACCCTCGATACAGTTTCATAGAAAGCGCCCTCTCCAACTACCACAATGGTGGAAACCTAAAATAGGCTGCTGATGAGCATGAGCCAGATAGGAGGAATAATAAAAAATATATAAATATTATTATTTATATTATCTTGATAAATAAATATATAATTATATTTAAAAAAACTAAATGTACTGCCTCTTCGCCATCACTATTTGTATTAAGTGCCGAGAATCATTTATAACAGAGGAGGTCAAAATTATGGACCGTGTCCATACGGTATTAGATTAAGAAGTGTTCATTATTATACCTCTACCCAATATTGAAGCCTACAAATATTTCTATGATTTCATTGCCTCTTCAATTCATTGAAAAATTCCAAATGAGGTTTCATTAATTAGGATTATAACAACTTTCCTCAGAAAATTGAAAATTTGGCTGCTACAGAAAAATAATGTGGAGTATCTGCTAAAAACGATGGTATGATTCTTGTATGGTATCATCATTATATATTATTACAGAAAGGTTTTTTTCTGTCATTCCATATATGCTCCGTTAATACTGCACCTACAGTGATAAATGAGGTATCATTTTAAACGTTAAATCACCGGCTTCTGACGAAAAATACAATCTCAATCTCAAATTTCACTATTTACCCATTAATTTGACTTAAAGGTTTCGATTTTTCCATTCCGATTACTCGCACGAGGTATATCGACTCCACACATTTTTTTTATTCTAAACTTCAAAAAAAGGTTTAAAATGAAAATAGTAAGAAATGCACATAGTGATTGTACAGGATATTATTTCTCAAAGGTGTTTTTTTGTCGCAACGCCACAACTCCCATAAATCTTCATCAAAATTAATGATTAAAACATCGTTTTAAAGCTTATGTTCACCGCTATTGACGAAAAATAGACAAATGGTTTACAATTAAAGTTTTTTCAATAAAATATAAAATTGATCAAAAATTAACAGTGCCATCTGTTGACAATATAATCAACTAATATGTTGGCTATAGTTACGTGCTTATAAGACTGTAGGAGGCGCCATCTATTGACACATCGTTTAGTTAGATTGTTAACATTCTACATGCAATCAGTGTGACCGTTTACCGTTTACGTTATGTAACTTTAACACAAACATAAATAACATATAATTGTCCATGGGAATAAACAGGTAATAGAACAGAAAGAAAGAAGGCAGAAACAGGAAGAAGCTGCATATTGTGCGAAATATTCGCTCGGGTCGGCTAGTCTGTACTTATTTGTGTTGTCCGAATCTTGTCGTTTATGGTAATTCCAACTCAAAACTGTTACAATAGAACACATTTATGTTAAATATAAGCCAGAATTAATTTTATTTTATAATTGTTTGAATGAATGCTAGCTGCTGAACTACAGCCAATTTATTCAAGTAATGGCAACCTCAAAACAAAGAATTTCTTCTGGGGTGCCTAATTTCATCCCCATCTTTGATTTGTTACAATACGTGTATATTTATTTGGTTGAAATAAATTGTATTCAATTCTATTATTCGGGGGTTGTTGAATATCACAATTGCATACAGAGTGCTGATAAACCGGGAAAGATGAATGAAAATGCACGGTATAATAGACAAAAGATAGGAGATGGGAAGTGTTCCGAGTTGAAGCCAATGAAGTTGGCCGAGTTGAAGAAATGGTGCCAGAAAGGTGACGCTTTGAAAAAGGCAACCATAGGGGAAACGTTCCATCACGATAATACCCGAACCGGTAGGAGAATGATTTAAAAAATCACCACCATCATCCATGTTTCGATCTCAAGACTGACTAACTGCAATCCTTCATTATTATCAATTCAATCTCTCTATTAATTACGTAACTCAAACAGCAGGGAAAGTAACCAACCCATTGCGATGCATAAATTTCCGTTATTAATTAATTAAACTGGTTTGACCGGAACGAAATAGCACATAATTATTAATAACCGCCAAAAACAATATCAATTCTGGGTCTGAATTATATAGCAAATAAGGAGGGTGATTCGACAGACATTCGCCCAATCCTTGAATATTCCATATGTTATAGTAGGATAACGAGCCAAAAGTGTACAGTTAGTGATTTCAAATGGGCCAGAGAGCCGAGACTTCTGAAATTGAAAACATCTCCAAAATCAAGTAGTTACTAATAGGACATAAAACGACTTCCACAGACACTCCCACAGAATTAGATCTCTTGATAACCGTCACACAGAAAGCATTCGTATGGAGCGTGACACTATGTATCGGAAGCACGGATCATTTGAAAAACTAACCAGAAAAGACTAGCAGCTTTAGAAACCTGGTGCTGCAGGAGGATGCTGAACATAAAATGTAGAGATAAAATACGAATGATGAAGTTTTTATAGAAGAGTAGAAGAGGAGAGGACCATATGGAACACCGTACAGATAAGAAGAACAAGATGGATTGGACACACACAGGGACAAGATGGGTTTTTTTAAGAACATTATTGAAGGTAAAATAAAGGGAAAAGTCCCCAGAGGAAGAACCAGGAATAAGTTCATGAATAAAAATAAAGAGGAAAGTACATGGGAAGATATACCAGGAGGTAAGGAAATTAGGATTAGATAAGGGGGGGGGTGGAGGTCTGCAGTCACCCAATATTAGGATTGAACAACCAATGAATGAATGAATAACCGTCACCAGCGCTGAAATGCAATAAATTACTGAGCGCTCGTCTAAACCCTCCCTCAAATACCTATTATGGAAAATGGTGAAAGGAAAAATATTTTTTTGAAAAAACATGGAGTCTTTATCTTTTTATCTATATGCTATCAGATGTAACATTTCCAGCCAGAAGTTACGCAATGCGGCGGAAAGGGGGAAAGAAGGACGGAGTTGAGAAAAGAACAAGCATTATAATGTAAATGATATTCCGCGGCAGCTTAGTCATCCTTCCCATGTAATTTAAAAGCCATTTTTTTCCTCAGGACGGCTTGCTACCAATGGTTTGCCGTAGGAGGTAACGAGGGATTGATGCCATCAAGTAAGGATGCGATGAATAACTTAAGCTAAAATGGAATGAACCAGACGACAGCGCTATTGTTTTGTTCCGACACTTGTGCAATCATTACGGTCAATTTTCGGATTGATAAAATGAAGCCGATGCGATAAATTATTTTCCAGTTGTTGAACGGTAAAGATTAAGATTTTATTTCAATTTTCACTGCGCTTAGCTTAAGTGAATCACGATTCGAATGACGCTTGACTGGAGCTTTGAAAATAACCTAATAATAAAGATATTTCTGAACAGTTAATGAGAACGTCCAGTCAAAACCAAGTTCATTTTGTAAATATAAATTAAAGTTAGATAGAAATAAAAGGGTATGAATTTGACCTCATTTCAAAGAAAAATATTCACTCTCCCAAAATTAGCAAAATATCAGCCCTTTGCCGCACAAGTTCCCAAGATATTTGCCGAAAAACACCAGCCATTTTGCATGGGAAACGGCACCAGAATGGACTTCAGAGAGACATTTACAAATGCACCATTTCAAACACTTTGATCTCGTCATAAAATTAACAGCTAGTAGTTGGTATGTTTTATCAATTATTTTTAAAAAATATTACAGTCACCGCAATATTTTTTCCAGAATCACAAGAAAGGCCTACCACTGTAATGGAGTTTTAAACGTTTCACGTGAAAAAATGAGTCAAGTTAAAGACTTTCAGAGATATTTTATTTTATCATTCTTGAGAACTTCAGTCACATAAAAGTTTATCATTGCGCCATTGATTTTATAATATTTACTTCACGCTTTCTACAACTGCTGAAATTAAAACCTACACCTTGAAAATGGTCTTCACTCTGACTAGGGCAAAAATATCTTGGTTAAACAACCTTAAGACTTTGAAAAAGATTATCTTCGACAAGACAAACTACTCGCATAAAATTCCACAGTTTACAAGAAAGGCTTTTCTCGTCGTAATTTACTTTCACAAGGTAAATCCAGCAAATTTTGGATGAATAGATTATCTTAATTCTAAGTAGAATCAATCTACCTCGAATCAATACGTTGATTAATCATTAAATGAAGTGAATGCACTCAATCAAACTATATTCAATCACACTTATCAAAAAATGAGGTAAAAAATGGTGTACGGATATTCTGAGATACTTAGAGCAGAAAGGAAAACGTCTACTGAAATCATGGAGCGGAAGATCGAGCAGAAAATAGGGTTTTCAAGACGAGAGAATTTCATCATCAACACAGCTCATTAGCCGTTGATACTGGTCACCAAATTTTATCCTCGAATGGTTTAATACGATAGTGACGCAACCCAGAGACACGATATTTTCGCAAAATATTCTGAGCAGGTTGAAACATTACGTACGAGAGGGAACAGATCAATTTTTCGGACTTTTATACTTATTCTGTCGGATTAGAAAGCAAAAATACCAAATTGTGGCACGAAACTTATCCAGTTACTCCTAAAATAGTTCCTTCAGTACGTAACTTGTTTAAATTCAACCAGACACTTCAATTTTAAAGAGCCATTTCGTTGTTTTTAAACCAGCACCACATCTTTCATAAAACTAAAACAAGATACGGCAAGTCGTCTAAAATTCAAAAGATGTTGGTGATATGCCGAATTCAAATTCCCACTTATTTGGCAAAAACATATTTATCTGCTTGTTTATCACCAATATTATCTTCCAATGGCAAGTTTGGATTAATATTTCAAATTTTGACAGTCAGCAGATTTGTATATAATCATGTTTAGCGAAAAAAATCTACTTAACCAACTTGAATAGCGTCATTGCATTAATACGGGTAGAGCGAATCCTTCGACAGACCGTATTTAATTTCATTTAGTGTACGAGGCGCGGAACTGATTACAGATGCCGGGAAATTCCCACGTATTCAGGCTCTGGAGCACGGTTGAAAACGAAAGGGACGAGAACGACCGCCATATGATTCGAAAGAAACAGATGCCAGCTTAACTTTTCCTCGCAAGCGTCACCCTTTGCCAAGGCGAGCGAATTTATGGAGAGAGCTGGCTGTCCGCGGTCGCATAAGTTTCACAGTACGTGCTTTACGCTGGCCTTGGGGTATTAAGATAATTAGCGGAAATACTTAGCGACGAAGCGGCTGAAAATGATGCTGAGAGCAGCAAATTTAAAGATGAAACTTAGAGAAAACAAACAACACCAGCAAAAGGAGAGGTTGCATTTTTTTCCAAAGGGAATTACGGAACGCCAATTTGAGCGAAATGCGAGCGAAAGAAAGAGAGAGCGGGCACTCTGGGAAAAAGATAAATTGTTCGAAACTTTTGGAAGCTGCAGCATGTTTCGGAGCGAAAAATTGAAAGGGGTTAAACAAAAGTAAAACGAATGATGATAAATGATACTCTTTAGGTGCGGTTGCCAAAGAACCTTTAACGGATAATCTCAAATGAAATATATTCACATGAGACTAGCGCAAGCATGGCAACATAAAGAATGTCGAATATCCTTCCCCATAAACTCTGTTTTATGCAGGTTCTCTCATTATACTTGTATTTTAAGGCGCATAGACATCTTTCCACTACAATATAACCAGGAAAAAAACAAAAATTTCTTCGTAGAAACGAGAAAAATTAATATATACTGAGCTATGTGAGTGCAATTTCAACAAAAATAAAACGACTGAAGGGCAATGTGTCGCGATTAAGTCACCAGGGAAATGGAACACCTACCTGATCCCCCAGCAATGAACTAACAGCGGCCAATGAGACTTAGAAGTAGATTAGATGGTAGTGATGGCTTTTCGGACTCTTTTCCGCGTATTTTCAGTCGTAGATGACAGTTTAGACAGAATTGCAACTGTCTTCTTCGGGTCAGAAGTCCGCTGCAATTCATAAGAAGAAGACAGCAGCAATACCGTCGAAACTGTCGTCTACGACAATGGACATACGCGGAAGAGAGCCCAAAAAGCCTTCACTGGCATATTAACGACTCTGCGGAAGCCTTCGAGTTGAAGTACATAGGTAGTGTAGCGTGTAACTTAAGAAAAAATGGACACACAGAATGGCCGCAAACTGCTAGATGTGGCCCCAAGCGGCCGAAGAAACACACTAAATAGTACGTAAAGGTCACTCAGATCTATGACACAAGTCGGGTCTTGTTTTCGAGGGATTTTTTAATGGAGTACGTCCACCTTAGCGACCCTCTATAACGGCAGTGGATCGAAAGGCTGTACTCAAAGAGGTTTCCTCTTGCTTTACCCAGTAGATGAACCGCGACGTAACAACTGCACCCATTTCAACCCTTCGAACGGGAAATGGACCCATCGCCGTCACTTCTGCGATAAAATGTGCCTCTCCGAGCATACATCAATCACCGCTGTGGACGGTGTACGTGACGGAGAACTGCGAGTAAAAAAAACGTTGGCAGCTGATGTCTTTCGGTGAAACGACCGACAACTGAGGTCATTTGCGCCATCAAGGATCGGAGAGGTACGGAGTTGAGTTACTGAGAGTTGAAGAAAGGGAGGAGAAAACCCGTCTTTGATAAACGTAGTCTACTCTCAATAAAAGACGACCCGGGGACTATAGTTTAATGTCCCATCCAATGGACAAAGAGCTGGCTATGGAGTAAATACATTATGACCCCGCTGGCCCAATCAAATTTTACCAAGAAGTAATGACAAAAGTATTGTATTTCGCTTTCCATCCGACATCTAAATCTGGATCGGAATTATGCGCCAGGGATTTGAACCCAGGTAATCACATCGACCCGATGTCAAATCAAATGAGATGGTTACAGCGTGAATAATGACCTCGCGGGCAGATTCAAATTTTACAGGCAAAACTTTCGGTAATTTCCGGTAGATAGCAGTTTTAGTCACAAAATATTGGAGATCCAATTTTTTAAAATTATTTCACGAATTTGTTCAAACTTATAGCTTCGTAGGGTAAGTTTTTTGCAACAGAGTTGTTAAAAACTTAACATTATACATATTTGACGCCTGTAACGTCATTAAATAAATTGACAGAAATCGAATGGCACGTTTATCGATGTTCTTTTCTTTCCAAGGGGACATACATTCTGCTTCCGATATGTTTTGTAGTGCGCCGCCTATCTCTCAGAGACGATTGGAAAGCGAGAGCGCTATAGAGCTGCAAAGTGAGCAGCTCACTTGAGCGAAAGGAAAGCTCTCATTATCCTCGCGAAAAATAAAAACAAGAAACATAATTTATGTCCGTCGCGGGACGACCGAAAAAAGGGAAACACAGCATCGATACGATTGGCAGAGGTGAGTGCACAAAATTATGTACATATAGAGAAACAAGAATAATTAAATTACTACTTCTATTGCGGCTATTATAACGATTTCTTCTGAGTGAACATTGGAATAATTTTATTGAACTTTATCGAAACAGTTTCACGAAAACAGCGACCTTAATCCCACGCGGTTCTGTCAAAATCACACAGCATTAAGCGAGCGATAGCATTATGAATTACGAATACCAAAAATGGCATTTTTCCACTACGACAAAATTTAATTCGACCATGGTTCGACATACCACATCATCATAAGTTATGTGATATGATAAGGTGTAGAACTTCGAAACTATGGCCGAATTAAATTTTATCCCAGCGGATAATTTCCATTTCTGTTAATCATTACAATGAAATTTCACCATATCACACCTGATACTTCTTTTTTTGTATTATGAACTATCTGTGCCCGGTATGCGTTCATATGTCTTTTTTTCTAAGTAGGAACACATATACGAAGGAGACATAAACGAATTGAAGACCTAGTCCAATTAATTCCTCGTACCTACACAGGGGCTCGTAACGCACAAATGATTACATTAGTTTCCATTCCATGCCTATGCTACGGTTTCCAAGTACATAAAATATTCTACTGTTGAAGTAGTGCAAAAATTTAAGATTTTCGAGCTTGAAAATTCAATTTTAGGAAAAAGCGAAGTTTATGCGAAAATAGAATACAGGAATTAAAAAAAGAGACCACTGCATCAAATATTACTCGACGTACAAATAAATTACATACCTTTTAACACAAATTATGTCTCACTGATATGATTCTGATGCACGGGATTGAGCAACTCCTAAACGATATGCTTCGTTGCTTGCTTGTCGTTCCTCGCTTGTTTGAGAAGCTCGCGTGCCAACGCTCATTTGTTAAAACGACTCGCTGTCCACCGATTGTACAATGGATTTAATACTTCAGAAACCTTCACGGGCGCGCGCACAACAACTTACCAAAGTTTCATTGTAATCTGATGGATGGTAGTGGCACGCATAGCAGACGAACAGACAAACTTTCATTTTTATGTATTAGTTAATTCAGAGCGCTACTGTACACCATACCATACAACGACTAAACAGTGAAAGACGGGCGTCGCGTGACGCGAATCTTTCGCGAGATTCCCACCATCCATTAGAAGCGTTCCACGTGTTCCAATTCGAAAACATAAGAGCAGCGATACACTGCGTAACTTCACCATGTCTCGCGAGCCTCCTCCCTCGCGGAGCGGCGACCGATGTCGGGGCCGCCCCGTGCCATGGCGATGACTCGCCCGCAAATAGACACCCGCTCGCTTGATCTCCCGGCTATAAATAATGGTGACACCAACTAACCTTGTAGGAGAGGTAGAGCTTCTTCTCTTTGAGCAATAGGAACGCCTTGGACCACACCTGCTTGTTGGCTTCGCGGACCCACACGTGGCCGAAGATGGGCGGCGCCTCGTCTCCGCTGGACAGCAGCGTCTGTCATCGCGGGAGAAAAGAAGGAAAGAGAGAAGAAAAAAGAAAATTAAAAGGGTGCGAGAGAAGGAGTGGGCGGTTTAGCTCACTTTCGGAACAGGAGTGAGGGAGTAGGGGTAATTTTTTTGCACACAGTGAAGGTCGAGCCAAGGGTGTTTTCCCCGGGTGCAACGTGGTCCGTCCCGAATTCCTTTTAAAATTGGAATAGCGTTGCAAAATGAGTGGGTGGGACAGATAACATTTGGCATAAGATTTTTGAGACGCAACTATTCCCGAGCTCATGATATGCCGCCGTCATGAAAACACAGTAAATAATCAACAAAAAGGGAAGAAATTCGCCATGAAAAACTCATTTGACCAGACCGGAATTCGAACCTGGATCTACCAGCTTCTGGTCGGCTGTGTTGTCAACCTGGTAAATATGGATTCCACTTTCTTAGGCGAGATGTCGTGGAGCAGCATTTTCAAATGATGCACAAAGGATATCGTATTGTCTTCTTTATTTTCAACTCGTAATATACGTGTTTCGACTAAATATCAGTCATCATCAGGTACAACAGAAGTACAGAACATCAGGTATAAGTTGAAAATAAAGTAGACAGTACAATATCATTTGTATATCATCTAGTTAATGCGGCATGATATTGATAGTGGCTACCAAACCTGACTGGGAATTGGAAGATCCGGGCTCGAATCCCCGCCAAGTCAATGATTTTGGAATAGCGTCGCAAAGCGATAGGTTGAGAGACAATTTTTAGCATTAGATATTTGGGAAATACCAAATTACCTGCCTATGAAATTCCACCCTCATAGAAAAAGGAAATAACAACAAAGGGAAGAAATTTGCCATGAAAAACTCAAATGACCAGACAGGGATTCGAACCTGGACCTCCCAGCTGCCAGTCGGGTGTGTGGTTAACCTGGTTAAAATAGATTGACAGTGGTAGTGGCTATCAAACCTGACCGGAAATTGGGAGATTCGGGAAAAATCCCAAACAAGTCAAATGGTTCCGGAGTAGCGTGGTAAAACGAATTGGCATGACACATTGCTAGCATGCCGAAGGTTTTCGGCAAACAATTTATTTCGAACACAAGATTCGCCACCCTCAAGAAAACACAGTGAATTATAAACACCGTAGAGATGAAACTCGTTAAAATGAATCATTTGACTTGACCTCGGTTCAAACCCTGCAAATTTCAGTGGGGGCTCATATGATTAAGACACTGTCGCTAGCCCACATTGTAGCATAGGAGACTTGAACATGCTTGGTAAGCACTATCGCGGAGTAAGAACCCAAATTCTTCTCTAGTCTTTTTAGGATGAATAACTTCTGAATTAACTGAAAGAAAATTTCCTGATCACTACGATATTCACAAATACTGTGTAACGCCATTACCGGCAGTTAAAGATGGCTAGGCGGTGTAAATGGCTAACGCACATTACCGAAAATGAGAAGTCTCCGGGTGCGAACCTCGGGCACAACGTGATTTTTTCACCGTGATTGTCATACATTTGGTATTCATCTTTGCACCTGGCCACGAGACTGCGCACCATATCACTTGCGCAGTTTGTTGTGATTGCGGTAATGACAAGTCACTAATATTGAAGAAGATGATGGTGTACATGAAGTCATTATTTACTTTATTGCTTAATTAGTTGGTTATTCGAGGAGGCGACTGAAAACTGAGGCCATTTGATCGATCACAGGCGGCAAAGTGAGGGGAGTAGTATGGGATGGCAAAAATTTGGAGAAAAACATGGTTTCGGCATTAATGCGGCACAGGGGATATACTATAACGTTACATACGACGGAAGGAGTAATGCAATTGATTCACTCTCTACATAGCACTAATGTAGGAATCGGGATTCACTGCAAAAAATCCGTACTCTTGCCAAGATATCACACTGTCCCTACAGGATAAGAAACCAGAACTTAAGCCGCCACACCAAGCCGATCCCCAGTTCATTACCAGCGACAAAAAATTGCGATAACAAATTGCATTAAAATAACCAATACTTGTATAATTATTCAATGAACAATAATAATAATAATATTATTATCTAATAACTAATATAACTACAACTAACATACATACTTACTTGAGTCATAAGTGTAATTCACCGTGAAATAATCATTCAACAGGAGCAGAAATTAAAACCTACATCCCGCGAATCCCCACTCTGTACTAAACCAGGGTCGATTTATTCGATATGTTGCACCATCGATATCGAATCGAAGAGGCAAAGGATCGAGATATCGAACGACCCTGTACTAAACCACTCAGCTTTCCCAGCGCTCGCAGTGCAAGTTACTAAGACAGTACTCGGCGATGAAAATTTGGGGACTAAGGTCTCGCGAGCGAATGCTTTTTTCATCTTAAATGTATCACTTTTCTTACCTAAGCGCCGACTCCGGCAGAAGTTACCGACGACGTCAGTCCTGCTATGCACTGGGCACGAGATCGAGGCTCGCCGATGAGAAAAATCTAACATTGCGGCGGCTATTCTTTGACTGCAGATGGAGAATGCGAGGTAGCTTGTACAAATTAGTTGGTCGCTTGCCATCAGCAGATCACCTCATGTGACACAGGTGGTAAGTATAGTGCCAGTAGACAAACTTTTGTCCAGATAACACGTTCTCGTTAACTTTCGAGAGATACAACATTAGGTGAATAAAACTTCGTAATATCCATTTAGTTATTGTCTTGCACAACGTACAGAGTAGTACGTTTAGTACAGAGCGTTTCGACGATAAAATGTGTGCATAAGGTAGGAATGTTGTGCAATAAAATTACTCAGTGTACAGAATCAAGTTTATTTCACTTAATTTCACCGAGATGCTCCGCCGAATCTCACCGGAATACGTTGAATACAAGAGCATTACCTTGTCGTCTGACACGTAAGGGATGGACACAGGCAAGAAACTCAAACCATTTAGTCAAGTACCTTTAAGAGATGTGTGAGAAGTAATGTTTCCTGACTGTCTTATTATATTAAGTCATATCTATATTTTATTATATTTATTCATTTTTTACAGTTTACCTTGATCTCTATGAGCTTTTATTCACTGTAAAGCTGAGACTTCTTGTTGCCTTATACTTGTATTCGATGTGTACCTTAATAAAGAGTTTATACCCATTCAACAAATATATTTTATTGACTTGGGATATAGATAACAGTGGACGAATTATTTTTATAAAGCTCCACTTAAAGGAGGAATATATTAAGTATAATTTTTTTCATCCGTATTCACAAGGAACTTCTAAAAATACGCGGTTTCTCTTATTATTCTCACAATGCTTTATCCTTCCACGATTACATCGCCCTACATCGCAATTACATCCATACATTACACGAGCATACTTTTTTGAGAATCTATATATTCCTTCATAAAAGTCACCAATAAATAGCGTAACAGCAATTAACGAAAACTCAACCTATTTTTCTAAGATTTTCCGCCAAACACGAGATTCTAATTTGACTGAGATTGATTTTCATGATCGGCATACATCCTTTTTCGTGACCATTGGGCGCTGAATTAATCTCTTTCGCGACCAACCTGGTTCAAAAGTTTATTTTCACAGAAAAAGACATACCTCTCATGTCTCTGATACCATATCACTTGGGACAAAAAAGAAGGTTGTTTTGGCAGGGTGTTCGAAAATACTGAGCATAAGCTACTGATCTGAAAACTTGCCTGTCATTAATGTGAAATTTTCGTTAACGGTCTTATTAGATTGATATATGGTATTTTTCTTCTTAATTTAATGGAAACACATGAAGGTGTTGACTTTTGCATTAGATTTCCGTCATGAAGGCGTGTATTACGATTGACGAGAGAATCAGTGCCAACTATTGATCGTTTTTGCTGACGGAGTTCTAAATTTGAGCGTAAAAAAGTATTTGATAGCCCAGATATAATCTAAAAAAAACACTGAAAATTAACGATTTGACAAGATTGACTAGGATCCAATGTTAAGCTAAAAACTAAGCAGGAGATTCTGAAAAATAACTTATGTGAATATTGGAAAAAAAAGAAAGCTCTCCTCTTCTTGGCTGTCATAAACGTACCGCGAAGAAAAGCTGTCTTTGATAAGGTTTGTTTAACGCCCGTTGATGGCGCTGTAAACAATTGGCTATCGTAATGGACTACAATAAATCGCGATCACCACCTACCCGCTTGCGTTACGTCGGACAACATCATTCGTAATCTCGTTTAAACGCAAGCGGACTGGTGTTTCCTCTTTGGATTTGTTATAATTTGTAAACCACCATGAACATACTCCTCGGGAGTTAAATCAAATACGGAAGTCAAGTGAAGTAATTAACTCACGGATCGTCACGACAACGTGAGTTCGCACGCATAATTTCGAATGCAGAGGGAAACGCAGGATTCGCGGAATTCACGCTCGGGGATCTCACGTCGTGGAGCGCATCAAGGACGAAGGCGCAGTCTTGCGCGACGGCGCTTGAGCATTTGGATTCGCAAAAAAAAGGTGGAAAAGACCTGCATTTAAAAAAACTCCACCCAGCGGAAAGAGCGGAGCGAATAATGTGGCGATAGTTGGCAGAAAAAATCTCTCCGACAATAGGTGGAGATAACGAGCCGACGAATGGCCATTAGCATAACGCACAAAATGCAAAAGAAAGTCACACGGTTCATTAAAAAAAATGCACGGAGCATACAGTGGGCGTATTCTCTTGCGAACGTTATAGGAACTGGGGGCGGAAAATTTTGGGCCATGAGTTAAGGAACTTTCACTACTCCACCAAACGTGAGAGGAACGATATTTAGTATGGGGGTTCAAGTGTGCTGAGCGGTTAGAGAAATAAGAAGACTAACCACTACCTACCGTCCCGTTTCGACTCATCTCGCAATGAGACCACCGCATAAGGTCCCTGGTTAAGTTACAGCAAGTCCTAGAGTGATTTTAAAACTACCCTCAGCAATTCATGGGTGTGCCTCGTGCCTTTTTCGCGAAATAGCCTCAGTCTGTCCGTTCCCTCCCTCTCCTCCCCTAAGTATATTCCTTTCACCCCCTCTTCTTCAACTACCCCACCTTGACACGCAGGTCTACCCCAGGAACTTTGCGCCGTCACACTCCCTCGCGGAGGCTTGTGGTTTTGTTTCTTTTGAAGTTGGCACGCAGTGATTTATTGGTTTTGAGTGCTTCATGCATATTTACAGCCTACAGAGTGAGCTCCATACATATTTACAGCAGGATAAACCGATAAGGAAGATATTGCGCTCGTCAGGTTACAGATTCGTGATGTCCTGTCATCCATCAACCTCAATGATCAAAACACGTCACTCTTTTCATCCTTTTTTGATTCAGCAGTTTCCCTTGTCCCTCACGTCTTCACGGCTAATTTTGTAAAATTCTTTGCATGCTGCCTTTGCGGGGGCTCCTATTATATCATTACACGCTCTTAAATCAGTAATTATTTTGAGAGCGTATGAAAAGTTTATCTCGAAAGCAGCTCTCACGATTTTTAGCAGGCATCACATAGGGATGAGCCATTGCGAGGGTTATGAGTCCAAGAAATCCATGGGCTACGCCTTATTTCCGAAAAAAATTATAATGGGATCGAATTAGTGTCCCGAACCTATTTCCGGGAAAATACATGAAAAGCATAGGAATCAATGCGTACTAAGAGGCAGAACATTTTCATTTGACGACTGAAGTATACGACATAAATCCATCAAGACTATGATAATTGGAATAAATTGTGCGAGGAAGTTGAAAGTATATTTTTATAGCGTTTTATTTGGACTAACTGGTCCACTTATTTACATATTTGAGATCTATAGTAAAATATTCCGTGTAACTATATTTTTGTGTGTCCATCGCCCTATTCCACATTAAAACCATGGTAATAGTGGTTGTTGTTTGTATATTTACGGGAAAGGATGACACATGCCGTAGTCGGGGAATCAATTGGTAGATTTGCGAAGAGTTTTCTACGACATTCCAGATATAAATTTTCCCAACTCGCGAGGTTTCCTCAAGAATTTGCCCAAAGAAAAATGAAAATCCCAGCAAAGATCGACCTTTAGGGACTGTAGATGTTTCCTCAGATCAATTGTGACAAGCCGCGGGTACCAAAGACGCCGAGGCCCGCGGATCTGTAATGGAATCGCCTTCTCGTGCCACTGTATACGGAATCGCAATTGGACGACACTTAATATATTGAGTCCCCCGAATGCGCCTCAGATGTTGGCGCCAAAGTGCTGACAATGTGGTAACCCAGTCCCAGCTCCGTCTTCCCTTGTTTGACAGAACGTCGCCAATTTCTCAGCGATTGGGCAACAAAGTGCTTAAGCTTAAAACCACCCCGGGGTTCGGGATACGAGAATGACAAAGGGGAGAAAATCTTCACAGGATTGCGAAAAGATTATGTCACGTTCTAAATTTATTTTTCGCGCCCCGCAGCGAAATTCGTACATTTAGACTTAACACGCTTCGACGACTTAGCGCCATTTCACGTAGATAGGACCAAAAGGTAAAATATATTTACTCTTGAAGTTTGTAGCCATCACTGGTGGGTATTACAACGATTAAATAGGAGGTACTAGGACAGTCCCGTCAATTAGGCCCTTTCAGTACTTCCACAAAGTATACGGCACAACGTATATAGCACACTTTAATGACAGCGATCACTCAAAGAGCACTAAAGCAAACGTAACAAGCCCCGAAAGATTTTGTGCTGAATTGAGAGGAATCATCATGGGTTTTTAACCAGGTCAGGTACTGTGTTTAGTCCACATATTAACCATCGGCTTAAAATGTACTTGGCACCACCAGACCGATAAATTGGTGGCGCCTTATCGAAGAGGGGACGTTGAAATACGTGGCAGATGATAACCTAGGACATCCTTCATAACTATGGCAGAATCAGCTATTGAAACATCCGCAGCCTATTATCTGACCTGGAGGAAAACCCGTGAAGACTTCTTTATAAGCAGGTGTCACATGAAATGAAACGTCCAATGCTTTCAATACTCTCACCAAACGCTAGTATCACACGAAACCGTGGCTCGGAGGTTATAATTAAAAATATTTCTGGACTGAATTCTGTTTATGAAGGCTCGGTAAGCGGAATGTCATTGGCCTGGTTTGAATGATGGATTGCATGTCAGTATCGGAATGGATTTTATAAAATTTATATTCCAGCGGAAATGGATTTTATATCCATATCATTATAATATCAACATGAGATCGCGAAATGAGAACCTCAAGTGCGATACCCCGCGAGTCAAACCGACAGGAGGAAAATATAACATATGCGGGGTGCTATTTTTAGATGAGGGGTAAAGCCGATCTTATGTTTTCCACCATTTTTTCTGTTTTCATTTCAACCTGCGCACAAAACACATCTATTACAGTGAGCAAGTACTTCCTTGGCCATATTTCCCTAAAAATCATCTAGTCGTGAGATTAAGACCGCTATGACGGCTTGGATTAGACACGAATCATATAATTTAAGATTAAATTTCCATGCTGTTTTCAATGAAATTCCTCTTCTACGCGGGTTGGCTGTTAACGGAGTCGACTTCATAATTACTTTGAAGCAGGAGGCAAAGAGCTATCAATTTGATGAGGTTCACAGCAAAGACATACAGTTGGCACGCCTCCCGAATTTTGAGGCACAGATCTCCCGCTCCTCCCACTTCCGCTATACGACCGACGGTCGCCAAAACGTTCCACTCTTTTCCCTCCTGACGTCGGTTCCAGTGTGGCGGCGCAAACATCCAACTTCGGGAGCGGGAGATATTCGGTGACCATCACCCACCGCTCGCTGACGTCAAACCAGGAATTATTATCGCGAGGAGCTAAATGAGAAGTCACCAGAAAGCATGAGGGTCGTCCGCTCAAATATTTTTTATAACGCGGCAGAGATTCTTATTAATTGGTTTTAATAACGATCAAAATAATGCATAAAATTACATCAGATAAAAATATTCATGAATTGTAACGTCAGCTATAACTAGAGGAGTCAGGTTCTTCAGCCACATAATGAGGACGCAGTATAATAGACCTACTAAACAAAATTTTAATCACGTTCATAGTAGTTAGAATGGTAATAAGTGGATCTATAGGATAATTAAAGACATGGAAGAGCTGGGGTCTAGGATTTTTCGGCGCGGCCGTTTTGGCGCAGGCCGTTTGTGCGCAGGGACGTTTCGGGCACCACTCGACTGGTATCGTTGCTTTTATGAATTTTAACTGGTGGTAGTAATGTCAAATATTTAAATTAAAATCGTAAACGTCAGATAATAAGCTTAAGCGCGCCGATATGTTCCGGCACCTAAACGTCTCCGCCTCCAAACGTCCCTGGGCCAAAACGGCCGCGCCAAAATGTCCCATACCCTAAGAATTGACGATAACGGAAGGCATCTTGTAGGTTAAGAGGACGCATCATACCTTTCGGTAAGGAAAAGTTCTGTCGAAAATTCACAAGATATATACACAAGATATATTCGCAAGATATACACTCGCACCTGATCGAGGCGTTTTGGCTCCAGGGGTCTCTTACACCAGGATAACTCTCGCACAAGGCAACAATCGTCGGTAAGTTGTAGTCAAGGCTCCGGCGCGTAAGTACAGGCAGCGCTGATATAAGATCAGTGAGAGAATACTGAACTGATTGCGTCACGGTCTGAGCACATCATGGCCGAAAACCATCCAGGTAGCTTGTCGAAAGATACCAATTACAGATTCTATCTTACAACCTTGACGGTTGTTACTTAGCATTCCGATAGAAGAGGGATTTATACATCTCCATTAGTTTCAGATATGTCAATAATAATAACAGTTTTTGTAAAAATATACCCTACATCTTGCCGTTTTCCCGATGGTTTAATTATGCTCCGGGATCAATTTTTCATATTTCTGGTACGAGTCTCTCTTGGCTAAGATCTATTCTTCATGCTATAAAAATTTCAAGTTGATAACGTAAGACTTTAACAAAAAATCTGGGGTCGGAAATCATCACAAATTCGCCCGGTCGAGCAGGTGTGACGCGTCGCCTTGAGACTATATTCAGAGCGCCGATGTGAAACTTCAAGGGTTTCAAGAAGAGGGAAAAGCAGAAAGGAAATAACACCAGGACGGATGAGTGGAGGAGAAAACAAAGCGGAAGGATGAGAATTATTGGAAAGCAAAAATGAGAGTGGAAAATAAAAAAGAAAATGAATGCATTGGATTATTTTACGCAATTCTTGGCAGCCAAAATTGAGAGATGGAGAAGATAGTCATAAATAACCCTGTGATGAAAAGATCTAAGGATAGTAGCAAAATGCGATCGATAGATTGCAAGATGAGAAATGACTAATGGAATACGCCGATCACGTGTGACGAAATTAACGGTAAAGCGAAGGATAAAGAACGAAAAAATCAGAGCATGATCATGGAAAGAAGTAGTTGGATGAAAGTCGTTCACTCAAACAGTAAATGAGTGGAGTTCTTTCACTAAAGTCCACCGAAAGGGACCAATGCCCCTTGTAAACAGCATAAATTTGACACGAACTGATGTTTCTTTTATTTTTTAATCTATATAAATTGATTAGGTTAATGAATAAATACGAACAAATATATTTCTGTACTGATATAAATAATAACAAAAGAAAGGAGGAGGAAACATAATTATGCTTAACGTTCACGACTTTCTAAATCGATAGAACTATAGATTTCTGTTTGTAAAGATGACATTGGTATGACATCGATTAATCTGTTGTACAAAATTACGTCGCTATGAGCATATTTTGCATGAAAAGTTGTTCAGACAACCATATACGCAGGCATGCGAAAACATTCCATTGTTCTGCGCCCTAAGAAACTTTCCAAGAGAATGTGACGCCCGAACAATGGCGACAAATAAGACCATGAGTCTCGTGCCTTGACGGAAGCTTATGCAAGTCATTGCTAGGCTTCTTCATAAAGCGCCCCAACATAAAAGCTTTTGAGGTGTCGACCGGTGGGTAAAAGGCTTAAGGAGAGGCTCTTGGAGATAGAGACTGGGTGGGACGGAACCCAAGTGAATGGAACAGCAGGGTGCTTTGTATTTTTTTACTCCACTGGAATGTTGCCAAAAGTGGCTGATTTCAAAAAGAAACGCTGGCCTAATTTTCGCCAACACATACTTCGCCACCTTTCGTGACACTCATCCATTATACTTGGAACTTATTTTTGACTCTACATGATTATCAAATTTTAGACCGGAACCCAAGCGTTAATTTATGCACCAAACGACTACAAGCCATGCTCAAAAGCCATTGACGCGCTGCCTTTGATTGTCTACTTGTAATCAACGTTAACGCTAAAAGTAGGGCTATGTGGTATAAGAAATGCGCTTTAGAAGGCAAAACGTTATAAGGAGTCAATTAAAAAGCAAATTGTTTAAAACATATATTTCATTAATTATTGTGCATGAATAAAGGCTTTTATAGAAATAGAATTATTTGCATTTTCAACGGAAAATGTGGCGAATGAGAATTTGGACCCGGTACTTAAGTCGACAGAGTCGGGTCCAAGTCCTCAAATGAAGTCTAGGTCTGACGGACCTCCGCGCGGCGATTAACTCTTCGGTATTCTCGTCCGGTTGCCAAACTACAAATAATACTTCAATGAAAGACAGTAAAGCTCCATTCTAAAAGGACAAAACTTGAATGCAACAAGGAAGAAATAGCCTCGGTTCAAAACGACCCCTCCAGTACAAATATATAGAAGTTAATGCGCATTATAAACTATTGTTGCTATGAAGTTCGTATCTTCACATTTTATTCTCTTGCTAAAAGAATTAAAGTCAAGGAATATGCAACAGCTGGGATGTTTCAGTAAGAAGTAATGGATTGTCATAAATGAAAAGCGATCAAAATGACCTTTTAGGTACTTCTAGTATTAAAAAATATGAAAGAATGAGGAACATAAACAGTGTATGCGGTCGAGATAATAGATAAATGTAATTTAATATAAAAATATTTCTGAAAGACGTTCTGCGTTATCCTATGTCAAAAGGTACCAAATATCTACATCACTTTCAGAGCCAATAATAACAGAAAAGAATAAGAAGTTTCGCTAATGGTGAAGCAACCTTTGATGAAACCAAGTATCAATTCATTTCGCGTCAACTCAACTCTCGATCAACTTTCGATCAAACACACTGTCCATCCATTTTACCTCAAGTTTATAGTGTGCAAGATTCCCTTATTTCAATACATAATTCATGGGAAAAAACTGAAAGTACGCCTACACATAAGAAGTTCAGGCGTGAGCCTTCGTTGCATTTCGTGTACGAAAAGCTCATGAATGTCTCATGAATAATAGACAATTGCTGATGGCCCTGAAACGCCAGTCATTACGAAGGAATACGTTCATATCCTGTCTTGGAAACACTTTGGCAATCCGCCACGAGGCAAAATTGTACCTTTCAGAACAACATGCAGAGGTTGTTCTGATTTGAATACGGATGAGATGAGTTATTCCTGTTTTCATCACTGAAAAACTTTTTTTATTCCCGTTTTCCTCTCTGAAAAACTTTTCGGTGATTATCATAACTCTCATAAGGTGGGCAAGGTCTTCACTAATTTGACTTATTCCAAAGAACAGTCCCAAGACACTACCGGGCACGAGGTTATCAGCCTTGCCTTCAGGAAAATGAGTTGCAAAATCCTTTCGCGTCCTCCATAACAGATTTCCAGGAAGACGAGCACTGCTGGTACATCTCCAAAGAGATTCTAATGTCATACGTTGGCCGGTGGACGGATTTCCAGGTCGAAAAAAAGAATCACCTCAAAGTCGAGCGTCACGCTCAAATTCGCTGGCAATGGTCCATTTTTTTCCGCGCTTCCCTTGATGAAGGACGCAAATTCAAATATGAAAGAAAGCCCTGTTGGATATCCTGCGGAGAGGTGAACTCACATTCTCACCAGCGATTTGCTCGAAACCATCCACGCTTCTTCCTCGATTATATCCTTGTTATAACGCTCTACATGGAAATATTCAAGCCTATGGTCGCTATGCGTCCTGAAAAGGTGGGATTATCCTGAATTACGGCAAGATAAAAAAATCGACATGCTCCGAATTGTTAAAATTAAGCAACTCCAAAATTCTGTTATATTTCGTTTTGACATTTATATTACATATTAACTGGCTTACCGATTTTACATTACAATAATCTCCGCTCATTGAATGACAAATGATGCGAGCGACCAAACTAAGATTGCAATATCCGCGTCGGAGTAGACCAAGTAAAACTACACGCAAAGGAAGCGGAATTTTTTGGACCTTTTAGACGTTATTTTACAGGCTATGAGGGAAAAACCAAATTCAAAAAACTGTTTAAACCACTCACGAGAAGATATTTCAAGGCATTGTTAAATTAATATAACATGAAACCGACGAACTTCTTAGTTGATATCGTTATCCGATTGACTTGAGGAAGACAAAATTTTCATATCTAATCTTAGGTTCAAAGTACAATCAGGATCATTGACCAAACATAGACTAAAGCACTTCTACTTCATCACGAATTCATCATGGTATATGGCGTGCAAACGTTTTGAGCATTAATTAAAATCAAGCCATCCTGCTTTGCGCAGGAAGGTGGCACACAAAGGAGAATTATAGGTGATCAATTAAACTAAATACAAATATTTTTTGCAAATCGAAAAGGAGCATTGGCGTAAAATTTGTAAATCTACAAGAGAATAAGACATCTCTAAGAGTTACAACAAATGGAGGAAATTAACTCTTAACTTTTGAGGTCTTTTGACTGTAAATAAACTCTCGAGTGCTATTCAAATACGCCCACGCTAAAAATATGGAAGGTCAATGCTGTTGATTCCTCTAGAGAACGAATACTTATTTCCTCGTAATTTGCTCTTCGTTATGCGCGAGACGAAGGAGAAATTTGGGCCCGGCGGCAAACACACATAACTCGATGAAACAACCCGACAGACTCGGGCTGAAACATCTGGGGAGCGCTTGTGTCAACAGACGCGGTGCAACCGATAATGCCGCTGGGAAAAGCGAATCATTACTTTTATCTCGCGGGGAAAATGGTGTAGTTTCCGCTGCCGATACTCTCTTTCGAAAGCAGACGCATTGCTCGACCGGACGCGAGATACCGCGGCGCCTCCCAAAGAAAAGGCGTGACTTCACGTCCTACCCACCTACCTACCTATGGAACGCCTTACTGCGAGGAAGCGGTATTTATTAAGATGCTTGGTACACAATTTTCTGGATATAATTTATTTTTCCAGACGGAGGAGAGGAAATTTCAGTACACACGTGCGGACTCGCTACGCGTCGCTCCCTCTAATTCAAACAATCAATCTCCAGCAAAACAAAAATTCAAACAAATCCTTAAAAACTTCGAAACAAATAAATAAAAACGATAAACTCATGAAAATAATTAAAGATAAGAAACATTTACGGTTAACGCAACCAACAATTAAATAATAAAATAAAACAAAACGAACACAGGCAATAATTAACTGGAGCAAAATATACAGAAGCGCGGTGTTACAATAGTGTGAAAGTATCATGCTGTGACACGGAGGGTGCGAGATCCGACAATATCGGTGCAGGCAAAAGGAGTATACATACATATATTCACGGCCGGTATATACATATTCATTTTCATGGGGTGAATCATCGTGGAAGAGAGTGACTGGCTTCCACTTGACCGACATTAGCGACCGGCTGGACGAGTCATTCTCCGATAAGAGGCGGCGGGACGGATGCACGAGACCGTCAGAAAATATTCAAATCGCCAGGGTTCGAGGCTGACACCACAGACATGACTCTAATTCATTCTTTGAACGATTGGCGGGTTAATGGTACTTTGAACCACCTGTTTTAATAGTCGTGACAATTGAATTTTAATTGAAAATACAAACACCTGTAGGAAGGGTGAAGTAAGTAAAGAAGTATTCATGGGGGAAAACTTTGCTTCATACGACTGAAATACTCAAGCGATGAATGTGTGTTTAGAGAGAGTTGAGAACAGATATGAACTACCCATTGTGGAATTTCTGACGCAATATATATTCGTCCGTATCTCCTCATTAAAAAAAATACACTCTATAGTGCATAGCCGTAACTGATAGGTGTGCACCATGGTATGAAAATCCGTGTGTGAATTATGACAAAACAAGAGTATTAAATTACTACAGAGAAGACAAAGACACGGCTCTCAGGATAATTGATGAGGCATAGCATACTGTCAAAATATTCTACCACGGAAAAGTCTAATGGAAGTAAAAGTTGGATCAACGTCGTGCACGAAATGAATCTCTCAAGTATTTCCGTTAAATGGCGGTCACGAAGGAGACAGGAAGATGATTCGACGGTCCACGACAAAGAAAAGCTTTCGGTTTTAAGATGATGACTTCCTTCCAATGCCAGGTGCCCAACACCCCTGCAATAGTTTGCTCTCGCGATGCCTCGCAGGGTTATGTGCGCGCTCGGATTACTGCGGGCAGTCACGCTCGTGAAATACACGGAGGAAATGGTGAGAGAGGCATATATAGTGGGTGGGTGGAAGCGACTGGGGGCCCCACCGACTTCCGGCACCCCTGATTTAAAACCAGGGCACCCACCTCAAGACAAACCGTCGGTTCCGCCCGATTCGCTCGAACCACGGACGACCTTTCTAAACCGACCGGGGAGCATCGGGAGTTTGAGGTGAATGGGGTCAAACCAAAGACGGGTCGGCGTGATACTAGGAGGAAAGGGTTTTGAGCTGATATACTTCCGACGCCCACGTCATCACGCAGCTGTTTCGTATTGTCTACCGAAGACTATCTAGAAGAAAACGATTGAGAATCAACAGGGGACAACTTCAGGGCTCAATAAATAGTTAACGTTCGCTCAAATGTTAATTGGTTTCGAATTTTATGCCTCTCTGGAGCAAAAGTTGCCCTAAAATAAACATTAACAAGGGGAGTGTCAGCTAGCCGGGTCTCCGATTTTATTCAAACTTAGTAGTTGTACAGACCAGAGGAAAATTTTTCATTTGCTTACACGACATCAGGCTTGGTCTCATTTTTTCGGTCGAAGGCAGCCTTATAATTATGTCACTTCCTTATCTTTTCACGACGTATTTCCATTATTCATTTATGCACATGGTTTCCATTTTCTATAATTATTATTTTATAATATTGTCTTCATATTTTTACAATTCAAGCATAATTCTTAATAATATTCAAATTTTTCGTAGCTTGTCAGTTATGTGGGTGGCCCGTCTGAAGGGAATTTTGAAATTTTTAATGGCCTTTTTTGTTTAAACTTTGGTTATATAACCCTATATGTGGGGTGATTCATGAACCACATACAGCGGTCTGTACAACTACTAAGTTTGAATAAAATCTGAGACCCGGCTATCTGACACTCCCCTTGTAAGCAAAAAAATGCTCATATTGAACATCAGCGGAGTCAGTTATCATGATTAAATCGTATTCTAGTTTATTCCGTACTTTCTAGGTAAGGCATTCATGACATTTACGACAGAATTCCCGATAAATAATACGAGAAATCAGTCACGACGAACTCTGACATTTTCACACTACAATTGCAACCGCGGATTGAAACTATCAAAAACTAAATAAAATGCAGTTTTTTATCGATAAGGAGGCAACTGACGTAAGTCATACACCAAAATCAACAGAACCATTATGATAAACAATGATTGTAGCCATTAAAATTCGCAAAACTCTAAAATCCAAACAGTGAAATAGAAAATTTTCCCCGAATTATATTATGAAATCGATTATGAGTCGATAAGATTCAAGCTGACCAAACTTGACGGTAAACAATGGTTATACAAAACAGGTAAGAGCTCATTAACCAGTCGAATTGATTTCACAACTAAAGCCTATTTCGCAATAAGATTCCATTAAATGTCACAATTACGAAACACAGAGTTGCCAAAGATGAAAAATACCTACATTATTTTCCAATGAAAGGGTTTCTTTTATTTATTATATCGGACGACAAATGTTATTACTTATTTTCAACGCAAAAAATAACAGCCCTAGTTATTTTTTACAGTAAACTCCCATTAGCTAGAAATAGAAATCGGAGCAAGAAAATCTTACATAAATTTCAATAATCACAGTTCATTGATGTTGAACACAGTTATTGTACTAATTTTCTCATTTTTATGGTTACAATATACTACCTTAATTGACAAATATACAATTAAAAGAATTAATCAGCAAAAAGATATAAGCATTATTATAATGCTTTGGCACCTTCAGCCCATCCGTTCAGCAACAATATGCTAACTTATAGAACGGCGCATGAAAACAAAAGAAGACAAATGACGCAAAAGAGAACTAATGCCAGATTTTCGGCAGCCTCTTGTAAGCTGCACATACGAAGAAGTTAAAGCTCAAAGGCGGTTACTGTAGTAATAGGTTTACGAGCTACTGGAGCCAGCTATTTCTGTCTTTATCGGTGCGTTCAACCCGACCCTCCGTGCGACCACGAATATACCCTTGGGCTTAGACTATACGTACAGTACCCCCACACTCGATCAACGGACAGCGGTCTTTCGCGCTGCCTACCGATGCATGGGTAGCGAGACTTAGCATGCATACACCGATGCAGTCAATACTCCCGCAAACATAAGCACGTCTATAGCGGTAAATTTGCGGGCCACTCCCCATACAAAGGGGTGCGCGTGAGTCGGAATGGCATACAGGAGAACAAGAGCATAAGGGTAGGTTGGGGCGAAGTAGAAAATACATACAACAGACATGATTCAGTCATTCGACGTAATCAGAGCTGAAGAAATATTCCACCACGATACTAAAATGGTTTTGAATGAATATTCAAACGAACTGTCCCCCTAACAGACAATAAAAAACACAGAATACGGTCAATGTTTGAGTTAAAACATTCAATTTGCGCGGTGCTGACTTGATTGTTCAACCCACTGAAGGTGTATGGAGAGGGAACTACGTATTCAACTGTAGCCTGACAACCATATTGTTTAACCCAGCTCTCTCCTTACTTTCTTACTGATAGTACGACGGAATAAATGAATTAGCGGATGAAAGCAAGAATATCAACCATCTGTTTGAAATTTAAGGCAAGTTACTCTTGAAACATGTATTTGCTGCTCATTGCTATGGATTCAATTCGATTTTAAAATAGTTTTTAGCGGGAACGTGGATTATTTTTTATTTAAGTTACTTAACAATATATGCAACGAGAACGCACATTAAAGAAGTGCCTGGTCATTCCTAGTCAGTTATAGATGGAAAATGCAGTGAAATCGAAAATGCAGTAAAATCGAAAATTTAGAGCTTTATCCCGCAAACGCTGTAGGAAAATGGGGTTCTATGAAGATGGTGAACTGGCTTCAGCTTCTGGCATTGGTCAGCATAGCAAGTGCCCTCTCCATATACCTCAATGGTTCAATACAAGAAGGAAGTTGAAGGCGCGGCGAGTCTACTGCAAACTGAAGGACACCACACAAATCGAGAAAAATATTTTGAGCCACTTTCATTTTCCTTTCATGATCTTGCCTAAAAAAAAACGAAGTTCTTACGATCGCATTTTATCATAATACAACTAACCCATATTATCCAAACACTGCATCAATATTCATTATTATTTTCATGAAGTAAAACCTATCAAAGAAAGAAATTATGAAGGTGACTCTACGTAACGATGAAAATATAAAGGAGGCGAGGGGTTTGAAATGGAGCGTGACTCTGCGTAGCGCTCAAATCTGGACATTAGAGGGAGAGGTGATGAGAATAGCCATGACTCACTTGAGGTGTCCCCTCGGTGAAAGATGGGGAACGTAAGATGAACGGATGAGAAAAAGAAAACGAAAAGATAATCCCAGTCACGGTTGGAGAAGAAAGGAGGCTAATGGAAATTAATTAGCCGGTAAGAGAGCTATGGAGATGGACCTGTTCATTAGAAAAGATAGGATTCTGAAGTCAGACACAGAAGAAAAAAAAGAAATATACGGAAATGAGGAAAAGGGAGGAATGAATATTCATTGAAGATGGGATTAAGAGTCAAAAGACATAAAAGTTAAAAATATTTAGTGAATAGATTGTATTTCGGTGTAATGAAACGTTCAGGAAGGTTTTGATCTAGTTGGACGTTCGTATAAGTTTCTCTAACTGATGTAAAACTAAAAACGTATAAATAAATGAATTCATCTCATGAAATCCAGAGCAGTATAACTGTCAATATATCCAAACTCACCGACCATGGTTCCGGCAACTACATAAGGTTACCATCAAATTACCCTGACAATGGCATTGTTTGTTTATACCATTGTCGGCGCACATAAAGATGGGTGTGGCAATGATAACACTGCCAATTTTATTGCATAATATTTAACATGTTATTAAATATTTACTTCAACCTAGTAACGCTTTAAACTCTCCCTTATGAGTAAAGGAATATAGAGGTCAAAGTTGAGGCGGAGCTCGAGTCCACAATGCATGAATTATTCATTATTAACAATAATTTTTTTATAATTTACCTATTGCCTCTTGCATACAGCAAAGTCATTAAATTCGCCACTTTCCACCTTGACTTATTTGACTACGTACATAACATCATGTATGCATTCTGCAGTGAATTAGGAATTGTGCTTCTACTTTTTAAGTTTTGTTCCCAACTCATCCTTTGAAAATGCTCTGCCTCGTTCACAGAAAACCAATTTATGCCTGTATGATGTCTGTCAGCTCTTACGTTTAAAATTTCCACCCAAAGTCCCAATTGAAAACTTTTTCATTGTGTGCTCTACGAGATGATCGAATGTTTTCAATAATTTGCTCTTAGGCACCCGCCGCCATCAACAGCCATGCCATCAATCACAGCTTCTTTAGAGTAGTTAAGTGAGGATATTATACAATGAGTATGTACGTAGTGTACCTAAAACATAAACAAGTAGCAAAAAGTATGGATAAATATTTTATATTGGTCAGCAGCATTAAAATTACACTCTTGTAGAGATTGTATGACGGAATTAATCTCTAGCAAGCCTCTCGTCAGGACTTAATGCCCAAAGGGCCCTTTGATATCCCACTGATTTTCTCGAAAACGAGAGATTTTATCGAAAAGTGGACTCCAACTTTCAATATGAGAATCAAACTTACCATTATATATATACGCTTTTTTTAGCGGGAAACGGTCAAAATTTTGAATTCCAATCATTCGTTTTAATTTCACCAAATAGGACACATGAATAAAGTACTGTATTATTATCTAATGGTGCAATGATATAGTTTTATAAGACAGAAATTTTAAGTAATTAAATGAAAATATCTATACAAGTCTTTAGCTTGACTCATTTTTTGCGCGGTACGTTTAAAACTCCTTTAAATGGAAGGTTTTTTGTAAACTCGATGAATTTACTGTGGCAACAATGTGAATTATTTTCAAAAATAGTGGAGAAAACATTAAAACTACACAATGTTAATTTTTGTACGACATTTAGGCGTTATAAATTCCTCATTTTTCAAATATGGCCTTTATGGAGAGCATACACGTACCATTTCCCGTGTAAAAGTGCTGCTATTTTTTGGCACATATCTCGGAAAGTAATGTGGCAAGGGGTAAAAATTTTTGTGCCATTGGAAGTGTGAGATAATTTTCTCCAAAATCAGACCAAATTCATTGATTTCTAGATGAAATGATATTTCGCTCCAACTACCTAAAGAGTCGTTTTTTCCCCTCACTATTTCCTACCATTTTCATTACTGTCATTATATCTCTTCCTCTACTGTACGCAGATTTAGAGACACACAAAGCGAACTCCTTCAAAACGGAAGGTTTTTTTGTGAGCCCAAAGATATTACTGCGGTGACTATATGATTTAAATTTTCAAAAATAGTGGAGAAATCAGTCAAACTACACTATCAAAATTTTTGTCGATATCAAGGCGTTCCTCATTTTTTAAAAATAAGGACTCCCTGGAGTGCATACACGTACCACTTCTGTGTACAATGACTGTGTATATTTCGTCAAAAATCTCGGAAAGAAGTTCGGTAAAGGGCTGACATTTTGGTATCTTTGGAAGGGTGAGATATTTTTCTATAAAACGAGACCAAATTCGTTGATTTTTAGGTGAAATGATATTTCGCCCGAACTAACTTATAGCAGTAGACAATGAAAATGAAACGGAGGATTACTCTGATACCCACAATCATAGCTCTACTTCCTTATTTTCTACCCGTTAATCAACACTGTAGCCCCCCCACAGCCACTTCCATCGTTCGATGCCTCGAAAATGTACCCGTCCAACCCTCCCCCCCCATTTGGCTCACACCACCTCCGTTCCTTTCCCACCCTCCCCCCTCCTCTAATAGGAAAATTGGCTCTTCTCCCCGGCCGGCTGAAGCACCGGTTGACGACCCCTCCGTAGCTAGGGAACTAGGAAAGGGAGGTGGGGTATGGGGAGGCGCGGTGGAGGGGGCGGTGTGAGAAAGGGGGAAGTTGGGGAGGACGCGAACATTTCCGTGCACTGCGCCTGCGCACTTCGTTTCCCCTGCGGAGGGTCGCTTTTCGCACTGGATGTCTGCGCGGCGAGTTGCAGAAGTGCAGGGATACGCAATCATTGATTTACTCCCTGGCGTTTACATGGGAGGAGGAGGGGTAGGAGAAGGTAGTCCGGGAGTGGGGAGTTAGGGGGGTTGGGCTGTGAGTGAATAGGATGGATGGCGCTAGTGCACCCTCGCCCCGTCCCACCCCCCTCTCTGACGTAGATTTACAGATCTGTCCGCCATCACAACATCTCGTTAGATGTAGGGTGTTGTTCCGATACCATCTACACCAGCCATTCTCTTCATCCTGTAAAATCTCATTCCTTCAGTTTTCCCATGATTGGCCTTCATTCATAATTATTTCACACACTGACTTTTTGACGCATGTGACAATCTGTAACAGATGCATCGGACTCATCCTGAGACACAACGGGCTTGTGAAGAATATAATTGAAGGTAAAACAGAGGGATAAGTTCCTTGAGGAACCTAGAAATAAATGTATGGACCAAATAAAGAGGAAAGTACATAAGGAAGAGATACCAGGAGGTAAGGGAACTAGCATTACATAGGGAAGGGTGGAGGGCTGCAGTCAACCAATCTTAGCATCGAACAGGCAATGATAGTGATTATTATTGACCATTGGACGACCATTGGAAAAGCTGACCAGTAAGGACTAGAAGTCTTCAAAACCTGGTGCTGAAAAAGGATGCTGAAGATAAAATGGACGGGCAAATTTAAAAATGATAAATTTTACAGAAGAATAGAATAGAAAAGGACCATATGGAAAAACATAGGGAAAAGAACCAGATAACTTGGACACAACCTGAGACAAATAGGTTTGTGAAGAACATAATTGAAGGCAAAATAGAGGGAAAAGTTCCCAGAGGAAATACCCTGGAATAAGTTCATGGACCAAATAAAGAGGAAAGTACATAGGCAGAGTTACCAGGAGGTAAGAGTAATAGCTTAGGTAGAGAAGGGTGGATGGCTGCATTTAACCAATCTTAAAATTGAACGACCAATGAAAAAAATGACTCGCTTAAATGGTCTAATCTTAGCAAATGCACTGCAGTACGCTTCTCACGAAAAAAATACGTCAAATCCACGTCTATAAAGTGGGAGGGATTAATATGAAGGTGTCAGGTGATATCAAAACTAACAAATGCTTGGTTGTCAGCGAATCTGGTAGATTTTATTTGCAGTCGTTCGGCTTAGAATGATTAATAAGAGGTTGGAGAGAGGGGCCAAGTACTACTTGAAGGATAACCAATTTGGGTTCCAGGTGGGAAGTTCAACTCGGGATGCAAATACGGTGATGAGATCACTTACAGAGAGAAGAATGGAGTATAACCAGTATGCGTTTGCTTGCTTAATTGCTTTAGATAAGGCGTTTGACAGAGGAAATCGGAAAAAAATTATTAACGATATTCAGTTAAATGGGAATAGATATGAGAAACAGAAAACTAATCCTAAACTTATATGTTGCATAATGGGCACAGGTGAGGGTGGTAAACAGAAGATCAATGAAACCGACTAGAGTAAGGCAAGGGTGCTTGTTATCGCCTTTTCTTTTTAACATATGAGCCGAGAAAATAACAAATCAGGCAGCGGGAGACCTAGATGTGAGAATCAAGCTACGATAAAGTCGGTTGGATTTGCAGACCATCAGACGACGGTTATTCGCTTTTCAAAGGGTGCAAAGGTTTAGTAGATGCTTTAGAATTTCGTGGAAAACAGAATGAAAATAAATAATAAGGGAACAAAAGTAATGAGATTCTATCGGACAAAGAGAGCGAGGCTGGTCATAGAAGTAGGAGTCTTGAGCAAGTAAACCATTTTAATTACTTGAGTAGTGTGCTACAAGAAAATGGGGCATTGTCCCAAAGACATAAGGAGCGTTTAGTGAAAGGAGAGAGCCGATGACGGGACTTGCGTCAGGATATAAATAAGAAGCTGATGAAGAGGTTGATGAGGTAGCGCTGTATGTTGCAGAAATGTACGGTGGAGTAAAAAGGACACATTAGAAGGAGTGAGCTACCGTAAGTAGTATCCAGAGATATGAAGGGACCAATAACGGGGAACCTTCTGAAGAGTGTGAAGAAAATGTTGGCGGAGAGTTTAATGTGGGATGCCTTACAACTCTCTGTCACCCCCTGTGCAGATATCAGCGACCATGAGAAAAGAGAATCACATTAGGCTGAGGCATTTTGGATGTGGGTGTAGAGGTTAATGGAAAAAATACTGTGAATGGAAAGAAAAACAAACGAATAAGTACGATCTTCTCCTTTCTCGGCGAATTATATGAATAAATAATTCTCGGGCTTCTAGCCGAGTAAGAATTTTTGTGGCTGACGTTTCGATGGATAACACTTCCATCGTCGAACGAATAAGTGCTTGGAGAAATGAGTAATAACAGAACTTCCATGACAGATAAGGGAGAGAGAGAGAATTGATGGTTGGAACAGTTTCTGAAGGCGAGGGGAACTAAAGGGGGAAGTGTTGGGTAAACTGGGAAGGGAATAAGAAATAAAAAAGGTTCTATTGATAGAATGACAAAGGTAGGACGTAAAAAATGAGATAAAGAAATAATCGTGGAAAAATAAAGGGGACTGCGTATCTAAAACTTCACAGAATTTCTGCTTTCTTCCATTTAAATGTACCTTAATCGGTAGATAACTGTCATAATAATAAATTATTCCAATAAAATTTCCAAGGAGAACTGTAAATTTGTCACTGATAATGTAGGCTGTATAACGGGCGCCCGTTGTTGGCCGTGAACAAATGCACGACTCGACGTCGCCAAGGGCAAGGTTACAATCATTGAGAATCTCGAAGGCCGCCTACTTTAATCTTGGGATTCACTGATTTAAGCTCTTGCCTGAAAATACGAATGATACGACTAATATTTCCTCTAGCATTCAAGGCTTCGAGTATAATAAAAATATTTAGAATGCGCAAATGGGAAAATTTAAAACTATTAACCGTATTGGGAGACGGTTTTTTTATATCACAATTGAAAAAAAGAGGGAAATTCATAGGAAGCCGGATAAGGCGGCGGAAGACTTTTTAAAGTGAATGATAATAATTCTGAAAGAAAACTAATTTAATTCGAAGCCGTTTGCGGTATTTCCGGGAAGTGGTAAAACATTATCTCGACCATTCCTTTAAATCTTACGACGCCATCTCCCTAATTCACATCAGTTGATGGCTAGTTTGCATTAATGGTGGGTAAACCATGGTATAAATTCCATCAACGATGAGCTCTCAGAAATCACTGTTGGGCATCTCTTTTGTCCCTCCACATGTGTCAAATTAACGATCTACGAGTACCTGCCTTCCAAAGGGGAGAGAATGATATTCAAAACCATGTTTACGAGAATGCGAGTCGTGATGGGACAGAGCTATGGAGGTAAACAGAAATATCACACCAGAGGATACAGAACAAAACTGGCCATGAAACCGCACAAGAGAATAATGAGCACACGTTTTAAGGCCTAATCGCTCGTAAATCTATCTCATGAGGATACAAAAATAGCTACCAGGTAAATAAATGGACACTTATCTCAAAACGTACATTTTCTCGAAACGTATTAAAATTTGCCAACTCGTTGGTAAATGTATCCTGGAGCAGAAAATTCTCCATTTTATTACTCTCAACTCCGACAAATGGGAAAATATCCGAGCCATGTTTTTGACAGATTCCAAGCAGCTAAAAACGTGCTTAAGTACTAAAGGAAAGATTCTCAGCCCGCGTGGAGGCTTTTTTTTAAATGCCGAGAGAAAACGCAAAAACTCAAGAAAGAGCAAGTTTGAAGGTTATAAGCATTTCATTTTCTGGTAGAAACGATCTTTTATTCCTCTATGAGAGTTTTGCGGAAGAGAAAGTACAAAATTGTATTAGTCACTTGCGCCAGTACCTTCAATTAAGTTAAGCCTTAAGGAGCAAAAGCTATTGATTATTTCGAGTTCATCGAACTGGTATTCGTTCTCATTACTTGGCAATGACCCAAATGAAACACGGTGGGGTGTGGGGGCAGAGAGAGACCCTGGTCGATTCCGAAAGTTACCAAAACACTTGCAAGGTGAATAACCCGGCAGGAAAGTGTTCCCGAATACTACTTCACCATCCCCATACATCAACATAAAGTTCCCCTCGAGATGGCAGGCGCGTCGCTCCAGGAATTGCCCTCACACGTGACTCACGAGGTAAGTCTAGTCAGCCGCGGGGTGAGTCATGACTTTTATCACATCCACTCCCCTTCCCACCCGACCCATGAACTGGTTTCCTTGGCGACGCGGCGACGGATGCAATTCCTAATCAACTTGAGCACGATTCCGGTTTTTGTTGCCCTCCACACTCGATGCAATCATGCACTTCCCCCTCCCCTCTTTCCCGCTCCATCGCCATCATCCACTCCCAAGATTTACGACCGCTCCGAGGACTTTTCTGAGCGACCGATGAGAGTCCTGCATCCGTCAAAATTACGCTCAAAAAGCGAGCCCATCGCAAAGAAAATCAGGAACCGGTTCTTATACATACATAAAAATACATAAATTCATCCCTCGGGGTTGGTGCACCTGTTTTGCTTGCATTTACAAGAGGATGCTAGCGATAACGACCATTGGGTGCAAAAACAAACGTGAAGTGAAGATTAATAGCGAGAAACATACGGAAGACGAGAAGAGAGAGTACGGTAAGATAGAAAGCATTCGAACTCCGGGTTGAAACGAAGGGCTACAAATTACTTATTCCGAGATCATCTCTATCAACAAATGGAAAAAATTTCTGATTGAAACTGATGAACTGATTGAAACAAAATTTCAATTGTATACATATTTTAAAATATACCAAGAGCAAAGAAGTTGTTTCTTTATTACCTACGAAGTACTAAAGGCACGTGCAGCTGTTTCCTGTTTACTATTGTATCCCTTTGCATTACTGTGATTGAAACATAATTAAACACACAGTGTCCATAAAATTGGTAGCATACATAAACTCTAGAGCATGTTGGTACAATTTCGCCGCCTGACAAGTGTCTGCAGGTTTTTTCAAATTCATTTATATTCGTAGTTCCATTATCTTTACTAGGGTATAGTTTCGTGCGCGTCAGTGCTAGGGTATATTAGGTTTGAGGACAACTAACCCCCGCTTAAATACCTTTAAGGTGGCTCGTAGGGTATAATGTAAGTGTGGATAGATAAAACTTAGATTAAAACCTTGTTTGCGATAATAATACATTTACAATACATTACAATACAATACAATAATACATTATCTTCAGGATTTGAAGGATACTGAGGATCTGTTCATGGCGTAATAACATCGAAATTGATGTCAAGATTAAAGTTTAATTTATACATTTGTGATTGTTGCAAATATTTACTCAACCATAGCGCTAAAATTAAAAGCAGAGTCATCCGGCACTTCTGAAGTTTTTATAAATGACAACGTTTATGGTAAAGGCACTGAAAATATATTTTAAAAGTTTACGAGAAATAAATGGGATTTTCCGTCAGGAAAAATATTTACATAAAATTAATTGATCTTATCAATGACAATTAGTTGCTGCATTCATTCTCGGAAATAAATTACATAGGATATCCAGCACTAAGCTAGGTATCGTTTTCATTAAAATAATTTGGTCTAATAAGATTTGGTGTGAATCAGTCTCTAACGTTCAATTAAAGCAAATAATGCATCAATAATGCGAGTTTAGGCACCCTTAAATGTTTCACATTATGATACTGATATTCCACAGTAAAATGGAACTTATTATTATATGAAATATAACCAACGCCTGTTCATCAACTCCAATAATTAGATCACATTTAAATGATAAATGTTTACATTTTGCAAGCACTTATCTAGGGGCGGAAATATAATAACGGCATGCTCAAAACTGCTAGCACAAAATCATGTTCACAATATTCTTTCTCTGTAAGATTTTAAATTTAGGGAGCAAAACTCTATGACATGACTCGAACACAAAACTTTCGACAAGGAAGAGTTTTCTTCCATCCTCTAGAGGCGGGGAGGAGAACATTGTATAATTTTACGAGGGAAAAAGATAATCGCGAGAAAACAAAACCGTTGGACGCTAAACGAATCTGAAAAGGAGCTAAGCCTTTAGCTAACGATGGGAAAGTTTTACGACGATGATAATTGATACGCAATGGTCTATAACCACTAGTACCGTCGACATAAATCATGAAAAGAAATCAATAAAATATTCGCAACAATTATTTTATATGGGTGAATTATTAAGGATATTATTTAAAGTGGGAATTCGTTTTATGTCCACTTTATCGTGCGGGCTATTAATAGCTATTAAGAATCATTATCAAGACCTTTTTCGATTACATTAAGTCATGAATATATATCTTAAAGATAGTTAAAATAAGAAATTTGAGATCTCTTAGATTTTCCTGCTAGGGACGGCAGGCCACAAATTGATGAATAAAGATACTTATCATTTAAGACTCATAATATGAATTAAATGGATACTGCAGATCGAAGAGACTTAAAGGGTCAATGTTTTAGCTTTTCCCTTAATTTTTTTTCTTTAGGCCAAGTAGAAAGAAATTGAATCAGTTAAGAATTAAATATGCTACCAAAATTTTATGCAGGAGAAATGCTGAGGTCAGAAATGTTACAGCTCCTTAGGGCTACCTCAGCTCTCATAAAAACTAACTCAGAGTTGAGCTAACTAAGAGTTGAGCCGGAAGTTTTAAGATATTTAAGCGCTCAAAAGAGGGCTAAATGCTCACAGTTCGGTGAACAGATATCTACTCGTGAATACAAAGAGCTTTCCCCATTTGTCCCAAAAGATTGCGGTAATTGCAGAGCCAGCGACAGGCAAATGTAAGAATAATTACGCTAAGAAAGCATAAGAAATTAGACAAGATTTCCTCCATCGAGCACGCTATTTCCTAAGTGCACGACTTACACATACTTGAATACCAAACAGGAACAGAAGCAGCAAAGCTGACAAAACGTATAAGTTAAGAGGCCGTCACAATAATACTATTAGAGTCAAAAGTCTGTTGCCACAGCCAGGACAGGAATCACTCTCAAACTGCGGGTTAAAATTTAAATAAGTTCAAAGAACAGCGGGCCTTGAATAGTAATGGAGTTACCAATTAGCGACTACGTTATCTTTTGCACAATTTAAATCTTTAAAGCAAGTTCAAATTCAATCAAATTTATTACTATTAACTCAATAAAGTTCCTACGAACCCCAACACAGTACAGTGAATTAGATCGTGTCTAAAAATTGGGTACTAAATTGCCATTGGGATAGGGTTTAAAATTTTTTCCAAGAAAGATAATAGTCTTCAAAAGACATCGCTATCACTGCATAAATAGGTTCCTATACAGGTAGCAGATTGGGTATTTGTATATCTGAATATTATTCAAATGCTGACCAGTACAAAAAATGTCTCACATGCTTGCTTTAGATTCATAATTATTATATAACTAAGCATTTATAGACCAATAAACATATATATGATGTAAAGATAAATGCGCATTTTAATAGAGTAACTTAATGTGAGACTGGTAACATCTCACATATCGCATCATATAGATCAGGTTTCTACGGATTTCTACATTATCATAATCTCTCTGTTAGTTCCTAACTTTATATTGCTTATAGATTACGTTCGGTGGAATTTCATTCTCTGCCGGGAGAGGTCATAATGATGTCGCGTATGTTATGAAACCAGTCGTGCTTCAAATCAATATTTGAAAAAATACATCATTTTATCAATTTAAGTATTTGGATCCTCAATGGTCACTAAACGTTATTGACCAAGTTCTTCAAGAATGCAACATGAAAATATGTAAGACGAAGAAAAAAATCCTTGTATGCGGAAGACAGAAACTGAATGTAGAAGTCACCCTGAGAGGAGAGAAATTAGAGCAAGTGAATTCCTTCACCCATATCGGAAGTACCATCACGTGGGACGGAGGAGTACAACAGACATCAAGGGGAGAATAGCCCAAGCTAAGAAGGCGTTCATGGGAAAAAGACAACTGCTGTGTTCAAAGAAGATTGGACTACAAACCAGGAAACGGTATGTGAAAACATTCACGTGGAGCGTAGCACTCTAAGTATCGGAAGCATGGACCATTGGGAAAATGGACCAGAAAAGACTAAGAGCCTATTGAAACCTGGTGCTGGAGGAGGATGCTGAAGATAAAATGGACGGGAAAAATAAGAAATGATGAAGTGTACAGAAGAACAGAAGAAGAAAGGACCCTGCGGAACACCATACTGAAAATAAACTAGGAACCAGTACGTGAAAACATTCATGTGGAGCGTGGCACTCTATGGACCATTGGAAAAGCTGACCAGAGAAGATTAGAAGACTTCGAAACCAGAAGCTGGAGGAGGATGCTGAAAAATGGACATGATGAAGTGATATAATGAAGTGTACAGAAGAGCAGAAGAGTAACGGACCATACGGAACAACATACAGAAAAGAATAACCAGATAGATTGGACACACTCGTAGGCAAAATGGGTTTATGAAGAACATAATTGAAAGTAAAATAGAGGGAGAAGTCCTTAGAGGAAGACCCAGGAATAAGTTCACGGACCAAATGAAGAGGAAAGTGCATAGGAAGAGATATTAGGGAGTAAGGGACCAATCATTAGATAGGGAAAGGTGGAGGACTAGTCAACCAATCTTAGGATTGAACGACCAATGATGATCAATTTGTGGACATTGCTTTTCACAATGTTGGGTAAGAAAAAACTGAGTTCACGTCAACAAATTTCTGCATAAGTATAATCCATCTGCACTCGTGGTTCTTATAACTGAAGTAACACATTGTGTGGTCTATTATTTGATGAAAGTTCACTACCCGCCTCTCGCCCCTCCTGAGGTGGCTTGAAATCTGCTATTAGAAAAAAAGGTTCTAATGCATCCGTTACATCGTAGTGGAACGTTATACGAGAGGATTATGACTGGGAGTCTAAATCTGAACATCTGCTCTTCGGATGGGATCAGATTGCAAACTGTTTATTCCCCGGGAGGGATATCGACACCACTCGTACCATCAAATTGAAAACGCGTGAGAGAAAGTCCTTTCATAAACAATCGGTATTTAATTTCCTATTAGTCGGGAAAAATCAGAGTTGGCGAGCGCGGGACGTCAGTGTAGCTTTAAAATGGATGAAGGGATGAAACAATAAACAAGATTGCTCCGTTGAAATACGCCACCGTAATCCAATCATAACAAAGAAAGTCCTTTTTAGCATTACCATTCCTTCTCTGTTATTACAAATCTTTTAGTTAACGCTACACCGGCAGGAAAATGTAATGCTTCCCCAATTATAAACAAATACAAATCCACGTTCAGGAAAATAACAAAGCTCTCCCCTGCATGGTCGACGTTAATGCAAGGTAAAGATGGTATTTAAATCCAGGACCCAATAGGCCATGAAACTGAGCTTAATACCGTAATGAATAGTTACGTGTTACCTCATTAGCCCCTTGGATAGAATGTTTGGTTACGGGTGGTCGTAGGTGTAACTAGTGACCGAATTTGGATAAGAAAAATACCATAAATACTCAGTTTAAAGGTGGACAACCAAACATATTTTACTTAGCTATAATTGCAAAACCTGTCATCAACGGACGAATAAAGGGTAATTTAGAGTGGAGATTTGTATCAATACTCTGTATTTTTATTATATCTAGCAGTTACTTACGGTTAAGTTAGCTACATGTATATTTCACCAGCAAAATTTCCCTTTTTTTGCTCGAAAAATGTCTGTCCATGTACTTGTGACGGTACAAAAACTTCTTACTGTTCCTTATTTTACTTCTTTTACATATAAAACTTCCTTATTGATATTATTAATTAGATCATATTGAGGCTGTTCAACGGAAAGCCGCACGGTACGTTAAAAATAAGCATAGCATGTGTAAAACAGAGGGTTTGATGTTGAGTACCTTATGATGGGAGGATCTCAGTATCAGCAAAAGGAGGGCAAGGTTGGCTGTCTTTAAAAAAAAGTGTATTTTGGAGCTGAGGTAAACTATAGTCTAAGTGTTTAGTTAAAGAAGCCGAATCATTACAGTCGCTATGACTATCAGTACAAGGTGAGAGCAAACTTCAACAGAGCAAGAAAATCCCTTAATGCGAGGACTGTTTGTGACTGGAAAAATTTGCCTCGAGAAGTATTCAATGGATTTCCTATAAATCTTAATGTGTTTTAAGAGAGAATATGCGCCATATGAAGATATAAAACTGGTTATTTGTAGTAATTTATTTCAATTACTGATTACGTGATTTATATTTCCTGCTGTCTAGTTTTTTTGTTTACGGTTTTTATGTACTTGACTCGCACCCTTTGCCACCGGAATATACATATTGCAAATGTACAACGAAATTCCATTCTAATCTGTTCTGTTGAATGGTGTTGATGCTCGTTTTCAGTTTTTTTTTTAATTTCATCGAAGGTTCGGTCGCCCCCGATGATTAAACTGAAGCTGGGATCTTGGCACACCGGATAAAAATTTCCCCAGGGTAAAATTTGGAAGAGAAAACTCTAGAACACTTTCCCAAAACAATCAAGCGTTTGAGTGGCGTTTTTGAAAAAACATTCTCTTACGTGTCCCTGACGTGAAGTAAACTGATATACGTCCATTGCAATTCGTTATCATCCTTTGAGGAGGGCGAGGCGGGACGCGGCGGGAGAAAGGACAACGACAGGTGGGACTGACGACAAGTGCGTGCCTCCCGGCAGATGTGTATGTATTTCTGGTTTTGATTGGCATGCGCGTCTGCGCCGGGTCACCTTCACTCATATCCGAACTGCCACAGCTAATCGGGCGAGGAGCATGTGTAGAACAAGCATTAATTTCATGCTACGAGTCACTCAAAGGATATATATGGTCGGAATGATACGACTAGAATTTCAGTAGAGCCAACGAGCTTGGAAGCTTTATGCGGAATTTTTAATTCCATAAATTAAACTTCGAGTATTTTTTTCCAAGTGCGAATTATAGAGAAATATGTCACTATTTGGAAAGAACAAAGACTTTCACCAGAGATAAACCAACTTATGAACCGTGTACATGCAGTTTAACTCCGAGAAGTCGAAATTTAAAAAAAACTGAAAAGTTGCTAGAAATTTTTACCAAAATATTTTCACTGATATCACAAGTATGGGGAGACAAGTTGCCGAAATCAACTTTTTATCTTAAAAAATTCGACTATATAAAGTTCAACTCATTCATTGCGCAGAAATGCAATATAATTTATGCACTCTAAATTACTTATCTTACATTGTAAAAGCAAAAATACCTTGCTTCTCCGATAAACTAGTTAAATTTCACGTTCGCGCAAAAGACGAGGCTTTCCCAAAATTATCCAAGTAAAGACTGGGTACAAAGGGTGAGCAACAGCAGGTATTGTTCTCAACTGCCTAACTTTAAAAAGGAATAGACAATTTATCACAAAATCCTTGAAAGGATAAATGAAAACAACAGAAGAGTGCGATTATTCACCATCTCGGGCCAATATTCCGGTATTTAGAACAACAAAAAAATGTAAAAATTGACAAAACCATTACACATGTTACTTGGTTAACTACGCGCATACATGATAACTTGACTATATCTACCAATTAGACAGTGCACGAAATTACGGTGAAAATTGACGTGGCTTTTATTGAGTGGGATCCCCGCTGTTTCCCTAGGTTTAGTTCTTAGCGACGGGCAGCGGCAGTCAAATTCATCAGTACTGTCAGAGTCACCTTCTGAGGAAACAAATGCGAGAAATTCGCTATGAAAAAATTTGCTTGGACTGGCATCCGAACTCAGATCTTTATATTATCGATAGGCGCAATGAGCACCACAGTAACTGCGAAGAGGACACCACTCTACATAGACCTGGAATCTGTTTCTTCACAGAAAATTGTAAATGTACATTTCACTACATGAACTAAGTAGCATTAATTAGTCGATCATACTCTGATCCAAACCCAGGCTTCCTTGTAACCGCAGTCAATTTTATACACAACTCTAAAAGTTAATATTGTGTAAGCTGAAGAATAGTTACCTCGAGAGCAGCAGATTTCTCCAGGACACTTGACTGTCCGACCAGTTCCTCGCAGCTGTTTAAGTCCACCATGTCCTTCGGAAAGAATTGCTGCAAGGAGAAACAAAACATGAATGAATAAAAATGCACTCAGTACAGTGCTTTCTCTTCAATTATTGGCCCCATGCATTTAGGGCTCTTGTGGCCAAAAAAAGGCATGGGGCAATCAAAAATCTTTCGCCATCGCATTGGGAGAGCTGGAAAAATCCACCGCAGCATTCTCCGAAGAGAAATTCATTGGCAATAAGTTGCTACACTCCAATAAATTGTTACTCTCGTTACAGTATTACATTAATTGTTGCAATGGAATAAATTATTACACTTGAAGAGTAAGAAGACTCATTTGCAGCACACACTATGGAATTTCAACAGCGAAAGTCACATTATCAAGCTCAGTTACACGGCTCGTGAATCGCACATCAACTTCGTCCTAGTTAGTGCAAAATTATAAAGATATTTATATAAATATAAATTTAAATGATTTGTCACATAGGTGACCGATGTTTTAAAACTTAATATTATTTAAAAGAAACTAACACGAGAACGGATTTCAGTTCATGGATAAAATTGTCAGGATCAAGAGAGGACAGTGGTAGAGAACTGTACAATTCTGGTTGATAAATACCACGTCAAATGGGAAAATCATTTGATCTCAGGCCCAGAAATAAATGAGAAAACTTTCGCACGCAATCAAATTGTTTGTGATTGTATACACCAGATTGATAAAATTTAACTGAGAAAGTGCAGTGAAACAGAACTAGAAAAATATTCTCGAGAGTCCCATTGCTATATTTATTTGTTAAAAAAACTATGTTGAAAATTGTACAATTAGATTTTATCCCTGAAACTAGTTTGTAAATTGAATTAAAAAAGCTTTTCCACAGCGAACACTTGCATAAAATGATGAAATTATGCTCAATTTTCATGTAAATGAGATAACACGTCAGGGCTAGATGCTGGTGACTGAGTATATCAGTCAAGTTACGGTCGTTGAGATTTAGGTGATGGCACAGAAGTCCACAGTTAAGGAAAAATACAACCGTGAAAAAACACTTCCCACGGTATATCGCGACTTTCAGAAAGGTGCAAAACGCACATTAGGCAGAACAAATACGACAATCGATTCCCATTTACTCGTCCACACTCATTACTTGCACGGCTGACTGCGAAATTATGCAAGTCGATTACCAATTTTTGAGTCATCCAGTTCACCTCAGCACTTTATTCGGGTTCCATTCGCGAGCGTTGCGATGTTAGGGCAATAGTTTCGCTGGCTTTTAGGTCAGCTCGTTTCAAATTGACGATCGCCCTGAAAAACGACGCACGTCAGCGAAGTTAATGCCCTGCACGTGGAGGGAACCGGAAGAAAATGCACAAGTCAACGCAGCAGAAGCATTTAAACGAATATAATTGGATCGACGGTCAACGGCCAAGGCGCGTGCACTTTCAAAAACTGGAAAGGCTTCTACTTATTCAAAATGATGCAATTTTCCGAGAACGCCATCACACAGTCAATGATTAAATAATTTTTCCTCTATATAATACTAGTGGATGTCAGTTCCAGGGTGTTTCAAAATGAACATGGAAGATGTCTCTGGTGTTGGTGGGGACTGGTGTTTCTTATCTTGATGCGCTACAACAATGGCTGCAACAATGGCTCAACTGCAAGATGATGAACCAGAGGACTTCATATGGCAACAAGATGGCGCGCCGCCTCACTGTCATAACTCAGTACGCGATTGGTTAAACGACGTTGTACCCAACCGCTGGTTTGGCCGCCAGGGGCCGGATGACAGGGCTCGTTTCGCATGGCCTCCACGTTCACCCGATCTGAATCCACGCGATTTACATTTTTGGGGGTTCATTAAGGATCATGCGTATGTACCTCCGTTACCAGCTGACCTACCCGATAAATGGAACAGGATTGAAATAGTTGTTGCATCAATTGCTCCAGACACACTATTCAAAGTATGGGAAGAACTCGCCAATAGACTGGATGTGTGCCGAGTGACGAATGGTGCGCACATTTAAAACTTGTGGATTAAAAAAAAACTGTTTGAAATGCTCTTTTATTTTATGTATAAATTGTAATTTTAAGTCAATTGGTATAAATACTACAAAGTTTTAAAACCCTAATATTCATTGTAAAACACCTGGTATTTGCTGTTGGTGTGAAGCGGAAATGATCACAGAATAACCCGCAATGTGCTTATCGTGACTTCATTTAAAAACCGGATTTCCGTGTCATAGAACAAATCTCAGCAATATGGGGTTCAACCAAAAAGAATAAGACGCAGTAAAGACAAATCTAAGAAGCAAAGTCGTTCGGGACACAAATTAGGTAAATATGTAGTTTCCACTCCCTTCGGGAAACATTTTTTTCAACCCCTAAAAATGGGTGTTTTTCGGTGAAATTGTTAGGGAAGATAGTGCATGAATCCGGATTGTTTGAAGTGAATAAAGTTTTGAAAAAGGGATAAAAAACGGTTTTGAGCGTAAATTGAAGATAAAAGGTGATGATATCGGCGGCCATTTTGAAGAGGTTAATGAGAATTTCAGGAGATGGCGCAGTGATCGAGTGACCTTCACATCTTACATAGAGCAGCTGCAGTCATGTAGGATCGCGTATTTTCTAGAAAAAAAATCCCTCGAGCTGATTGGTGATTGTATGCGTAAATGTTGCAGTTGCAGCCATGTAGGTTCGCGTATTTTCTAGAAAAAAATCCCTCGAGCTGATTGGTGATTATATGAGTAAATGTAGCAGCTGCAGCCATGTAGGCTCGTGTATTTTCTAGAAAAAAATCCCTCGAGCTGATTGGTGATTGTATGCATAAGTAAGAGGTGAAATAAGTGGGTGTCCCTCTGGTGGAAACGTTGGGAAGATGGAAATATGGCGTAAAGCGCATCGGGAAAATGGTGATTTTTGATGATTTTTGAGCTGTAATATCCAGAGGGGTAATAAGAATCAGGTAAAAAACGTGATATATTATAAACTCCGGATTTTTTAGCTTTGAAATAAGGTATAATTTAGCGCGGTAGGTCACCTGAGACGACTGTAATAGCAGTTCGCAGAATGGAGTGGAAACTACATATCTACCAACAAATAATTTTTGGTAAATTTCTAGTATTTTCATAGTTTGCAGAACCGAAGTGACAGTGACTTATTGTGCCATCACAGAGTGAAGCAACTCCGCCGGAACGGCTGTGAAATCAGCTCACTCCAAAATTTCTGATCTCTAATAGTTTAAGTGAATCAGAAGCCCAACGACAAAATGCTTGAGTAAATCTGAACTCGGAAGCAGTAAAAATATATTTTAAAACGTGTTCCGAGTAGCTGGCGCAAAATTTTACGAAAATCATAAATTAGGTAAGATCCAGAAAGGAGAAGAACGAATCAAACTTGTCCTCATACAACTTTACGGCAAAACAATTGGGGCATAACTTATTACACTAATTTTAGAAACAGAAAAACACAACACCTAAATCATCCAAAATTCTCTGTGGTTTAGCATTTGCACAAAGTTTCCAATTTTCAACGATGTAATGGGCGAAGAAAGTAAGTGATTAAGAGCATGAGTATTCACATGTATACTTTCTAAAATTACTTGCCTGTGGATTGTGGAAAAACTCGTATTTTCTGAAATCCTTCCTGAAGATAAACCGCTTTTCGGATCTCCTTCCAAAAGCCTCCATCTCGTGGTGAACAGCCAAAACATCTTCGTGGTCTTCAAGGCTCCTTTCTGTGGACAAGAAAAAATTGAAAAAGGTAAATATTACAGCTCAATATACTTTTAATACGGCGCACATTTTCCAGCTGTGGCAAAATAATTTCATTTCATCTCTTCAAATGTTTGAAATTTAACGCAAACAGAAACCTCAGATATCAGACATCAAACTTTGATCTAAAATTTGAGCATGAAGCGGAGGCCAGGTAATTTGATTGCCAACGCAAATATCAGCCGCGAGCCAACCGCAAATTCCAGGGAATTTAAATTCAGATATTTTCCTCTTATTCAAAACTGATGGGGTCCTCGTGCAAATAAATGAAAGTTTGAAGCAGAAGTTTCCGTTAGTGAAATTATGTTTACATTAACTGGAGGCCATTCAAAAGGAAAAAAAATATCTATTTGGACAAGAATAGATTCACACGAAACACATCATGTTCTTGGGCAAGATTTACGACACTGCAGTGAATGTTAATGATTTTGACGAAAATTAACAATGAATGCGTCCCGGTTGTGATTTTTATTTTCAAGAAATCAACAGGAGCTATGATTTCATGATAATAATTATCTAGGGAGAGAAATCTATTGTATAAAAAAAGGAAATTAGAATGATTTATCGTACCATTCGCAAGATAAATTAGCTCAGCTGGTCCTGAAATGCGTCCTGAATGTGTGATATCAAAACCAATGGGAAAATGAAAAAAAATTAAAAATTCACTAAATACTCTCATTAAGTGCAATAATACACAAACAAGAATGGCGTCGGTTGAACTCAAAGTCAAAAGGGATATTATATAGCTTCGTAGTTAGCGAACAAAGCGTATTGCCTCTTATTTAGCAAAACTGTTAGCAGCTGCGTGAAAAAACCAAAAACTTTTCAATCTATGGTATGGTCCAAGGCAAACGCGTTTAGGTTTCCCACTTATAGTGTTTCAGTAAAAACGACAAACGAATGTTTGCAACAAAATATTCGTACATGGGAATTTCCGATGGCCAATTATGAGATGAGGAGATTGGCGAAAACTTATGATAGGGACAGTGAAAAATATTAAGGGATGGACTGGCTAATTACAAAAAATTTCAGACCTTGTGGTGTAATATAGTTCATTAACCAAGATTTTGGATTTTCAGCTCAGCTGAAATCCGATTTTTTTATGCCACATTTCGTTGTAGAGCCACTGATTTTTTTTCCAGTGATAGTTGCTGAAATATTGATTGGAGAGGTGTAAATGCTCTTTCGTTTCGGATTTTAAATGTGGGTGTTGTCGAATCAAAAAAGTTGAACGTTAATATCAGTTTCCATGGAAACTAAAGGGAACAATAGTCGTAGGGATTGACTGACGCGGGGTGAGATCTCTCGACTCGAAAATCACTGGCGGTCGAATATTTTTAACGACACAAGCGGGACGAATTTAAAAAAAAAGCGTCAAAGAATATGAGAATGACAGTGGTGAGTTATTTCACTCGTTTTTAATCATACTTTAGGGATGAAATCTCCCAAACAACTGAGTTATGGGAAGAATAAATCACATGTCCAAAAAAATTAGCATGAAAAATTGCGCAAACGGAAGCTTCAACTTGTCGCAGCCCGAAGTAACGCGGAATTCCGTGGAAATAATTATCAAAAGCAAACTCGATATGATCCGGTTTGAGGCCGTTACTCCCGATTGCAACAATTATTTCGAAACTGATTTCCAGTCAGCGGCCACCAATGGCGTGAGAGCCGATTCTCTGGGTCAACTATGGCGGAAAATGAAATGGATTACATTTCACTTGCTTGAATGGGTGCTTGGTAAGAGGATATACATTGTAAGAGAATATCAATTAAGTTGTAGAATTTCGTCATTCAAGGCATTGCAGAAGAGCTGAGAGATGTCAAACGGATCGCGGATATATTTTTAGGCGTTTGACGTGTCATTCACTATTTTCGGGTCATATTTGGTGTGCTCGGTGAACATTTGAGATTCAGCACACAGAGTTCGCAAATACACATTACTACAAAGGGAAGCAGGTTCGCTAAGGACCAATGACTCTAAGAGCCACTAAACATGCGAAGGCTTCACTATGGACTTCTAGGACTTAAAAGGTCATATTAATGAAATCGAGTTAAATGTAGGTAGAAGAAATTTCACTTAGTAATAGTCTAAGAGAGGATTCCTATGGAGCTAAAAACTCTTCAACGTTTTTAAGTAAGTAACTTTCAAACTTAACCCATTATACAAAAAAGTTAAGCCTCTCCGAACTATATTCTACTTGGAATACCGTGATTCGTGGATCTATCGAATATATGAATACTTTATTGTAATTAATTTCAATAGAAGCATCCAGTAAATTTTCGTGGACCTAGACTATGAAAATTATGAATACAGTAATTAAATTCTAAAGTACTAGTTGTCCATAATACCCTCAATAAGAACAATCTAATAATACCTTTGTTGGACATTTAATATCCACACCGACCTCCGCTATTTTTAAGTGGCACGGACAGCGTTGTGGGCTCGTTATCCCTTCGTCGCTCTATTTCAGAGAGCAAAACAATTCATTTCAGGGCTCAATGAAAGACACAGGAGACGCTACTCAGCTAACACTGAGATAAGCGCTCTCAAACTATGCGTTACTATCAGAGATATAACATGAAGTTAATGAGCCGATGAGTGCGATGAAATATGGCAGATAATAAACCACTGGACGTGTACCTCTCTCCGCGAATTTACGTCATGCTCGCAGAGAACCCAGATAAGGAGCGAGGTGGATAAAAGTTGCCCATCTACCCAGAAAAGTGAACGATAGAAAGCCGAATCAATTACAATCATGTAATGTAAATAGCGAGCGAGAAGTAATGACTTTAGCACACCATTAGCCATGCACTCATTAATGTCAATTAGCAACGGCGTATCGGGAACATAATCGTACTGAGTTCCAACGTCTAACCAATATCATTTCATGGAAGACCAAGATATGGGTTTCACTTTCGGCTCAATACTAAAAACATACCTTCCTCTGATTAAACGATGACTCCTTCCGAAAACAAAGGGGCTTCAGGAAATCACATTTAGGAAAGTAATTTGAAGCATGAACTCTTTAAGAATACGTTCATTTGAAAATACTCTTTCTGTATAATTTACCTGTATCGAGATCGATGGCGTGGTGATTCGAAAAACTGACCATAATGAAGATTCCGCGTTTACATAATAAGCAGCGAGCCACCCCAAGGGCGAAAGGAATCTACATCTACATACTACCCTGCTAGCCGCCGTATGGAGTGTTAAGAGACCAGTGGTGAAAAGATGTAAGGGATTAAGTTTTGGGAGGTAAAATTGTGACGCGTATTATTGGAGTGTATTTAGTGGAGCTCAGTTTTAATTGTAGTCGCTTATTTTGCGCGGAAAGAACGAGTTTTTGTACCTATCTGTTCGGCAACCTCTCTTATTTTATCGCTTTTGTTAGACCTAGAGATGTAGTGAGGCGTCATGATAATGTTCTCCGTGTCGCTCTGTAACACACCAGTTCTGAATTTCTTAATCAAGCTAAGCCTAGCGTGCAGCCTCCGAGTCTCTAGGGTCTCCCACCTTGATCCTTCTAAAAGTTGTGAAACATTATATGTTCGCTTTTAACAGTTTTCAACTAATGGGGTCTTCTGTCACCACTTTATTCGGTGACTATAGCGGAAAACTCGCCATACTATGGCTATAACAATAAACAGATAAATGTTTCATGAAGAGATCACATTACATAAAGAGTAACCGAAAAAGTAATTACGATTTTAAATTCTTTTCGTATTGCGAATATATAAAACAATCAATTCTAAAGAATTTTTTTTTTAAATCATGATTCTCGCACCCCTTGTCAAAGTGTCCTATCACAAGAGCATATTCACCCGTATTGATGTGGTCGGCTGAACGCGCGCGCTCCTTTGGAAGTGAGAGAAAAACGCGAACTCCGAGAAAGAGTTCTAACTCTTTGAAAGGAGAAGCGCCAAGGGAGATATATTTGAAGAGGCTGTCGGAAAAAGTTCCGCGGATTCCCACGCGACTCGGTGGCGTTGGGATGCAGTGTTTAGGCCTCCGGGTGAATCGACGCCTGCGGCCGAGAGTCCTCACGGCCCACGTGGTACCAAATGTACCCATTAAAGAAGAGGCACTCCCGGCGAGCGAAAGACCGCGAAGAAACGAGATTTCAAAACTGAGATCAATCGAGCAGGATAAAAAAATCTATTGAAACAATGAATGACTTCGGGGAAAAGTCCAGGATCTATCTGAATAAAAGTATTTTCTTTCCCTTTCCTTAGTTAATGTATTTCTGCGTCCTGTTTCATCTTGATACGGCATATATAACCAAATCCTTAAGTGTCAACCAGCTCATTTGTATGGGAGCTGAGACACACATTGGTGTAATACATATTTCCGAATTTGAACACCCTCATGCGAGACCTGCATTACTGATTATCAGTAGTTGATTTTTTCCAATTGTATTTATAGCATTTCAATATCCTTCTAGATGAAATTACTAGAGTAGCTTAACGACTCCAAACGCAAACTTTCATCGCGAAGTAATGTCCAGAGAGCATGACGAATATATATATATATATATATATATATATATATATATATATATATATATATATATATATAACTGCACTTAGGATCACTTAAGTGACGAATATATAAAAGTTTGCCAGAGGAAGGCAGACGACAAACACAGAAAACAAAAAAATGATGAACACACTTACAAAGTTTCTTGATATTTCGGTGCCACTAGCACCTTGGTCGCAAGAGCGAAGACTGAGAAGGAAGGGAGGACTCATATATATATATATATATATATATATATATATATACTTAACAAAGAAAATACGTCCACTGAGACGAAGGATACAGATTTCTGGTGACGACTTGTTGAAATTGTTGAAAACTTGGTGACGACTAATTGGAAAAAATGTCCAACAAAACATCAGTGCATTCGCTATATCAAAATTTTTGCAGTCAAGGGTGCAAACATAGTAACGGAGGAGTCGGTGCCTTGTGTGTCATTGGCTCATTCGTCGGGTTAGGAAAAAGCAATTGGTTCAGAATGACAACATTGACAAAGTGATTTTATAGCACAGCATTTTACAACGTATTTCACTGATCGTGGCCATGGTTTCGTAGCAAAACATCATCATCAACTCGCATTTCAACGAGACCAAGGTCGTGATGAATTGAAGTGCACTAAATTCACTCTTTATCTACATCTACATACTTTCTTGTGAGAAAATTTTTGAAAGTTTAGGCAATGAATAATTGCTAATGCACAAAATAATTAGTCAGTAAGAGTAAATTAACCAGTTATCTGTTTCAAAAAATCTTGAATCAAGAAAATATGTCTCCAAGCGGTTCATTGCACATCCACCATCTTGGCTACTTATGAACTCACGTCGACATGTCATAAATTACGAAACTAATATATTTATCGAATGTTTCTGCAACACTTATTGAATGATTTCCATGGCTTATGGGTCCCATAACTTTATAGAATACATGTGTGTCGTTCCTCCAACTGGCCATTAGTAGGAGCGTGGGCCACGCCTGTGGAGTGGAACGGACAACTAGCGCCTAAACGTATAAGTGTTCGAAAAACACGCTAAACAAATTAGCGACGTCGGCCGTCATCTCAGATACTCCGGTGAAATCGAGAAGTATGGTTAATCCCAGCTCTATCATTACTTTCCTATGGCAAGCGCAACGGAATGAACGAATAGGCGGATGCATAGCAAGAATATCACCCATCTGTCTGAAATGCAAGGCAAGTTTCTCTTGAAACATATATTGGTTACTTAGTGCTATTGATTCTACTCGATATTACAATAGTTTTCAGCGGGAATGTGGTTTTTATTAATTTTAATACCTAAACAATATATGTAAGGATAATCCAAGTTAAAGAAGTGCATGCTGATTTCTAGTAAATTATCAATGGAAAATAAAGTAAAATTGCAAATTTAGGGCGTCAGCCCGCAAGCGCTATAGGCAAATGAGGGTCAACGAAGATATCGTACTGGCTTCAGCTTCTAGCATTGGCCAGCATAGCGAGTGCCCTCTCCACCTACTTAAGGTAGTTTGATAGAGATAGTTCCCTAGTCATAACGGAGACCGTATTTGAATTATATGTTTTAATTTCAGCAGCTGTGAGAAGCATGAAATAAATATTCCATTATTAATGGTGCACTATTTTACTTCTATACGACTGAAGTTCAATTAAATTAAATAAAAATATCTCTACAATCTTAAACTTGACTCATTTTTTTCGCGCGGGACTTTTATAATTTCATCACAACGAGAGGTTTATTGTGATCTTGAAAAAATACTGATGTGACAATATGATTCATTTTCAAAAATGCTTGAAAAAACACAAACTACACGCTGTTAGTTTTTAGACGACATCTAGGTGTTATATATTCCTCATTTTTTTAAATAAGGTCTCTTTAGAGTGCCCACGCGTAACATTTCCCATGTTTGATAGCTGGTATTTTTGTGGTAAATACCTCAGATAGTACTGTGACTGAATATATTGATTTCTGAGTGAAATGATATTTCGCTCGAACTACCTTAAGATAGTTTGAGCGAAATATCATTTTACCGAGAAATTAATGAATTTCGTCTCATTTTAAAGAAAAATATGTCACTCTTCCAAAGATACCAAAATATCAGTCCCTTACCGAACTGCTTTCCGAGATTTTTGACAAATAATACTAGCCCATTTACATTGGAAATGGTAGAATATACTCTCCAGAGAGACCTTATTTAAAAAATGAGGCACTTCTAACTCCTAACTCTCGTCAAAAAATGTAGTTTGTAAGTTTTTTCGATTACTTTTGAAAATAAATCATATCGTCACCGCAGCAATTTTTTCAGAATCGCAAAAAAATCTTCCGTTGTGAAGGAGTATTGAACGTACCGCGTGAAAACAATGAGTCAAATCAAAGACTTATGCGGTTATTTGTATTTGATTACTTACAATTTCAGTCATATACCAGTATATTGAAACACTATTAATCATGTAGTATTTAATTCATGCTTCCTACAGTTGCTAAAATTAAAACGTATAATTCGAATATGGTCTCTGTTATGACTAGGGAACCATCTCACTCAAACTATCTTCAATGAAAACAATAATAACAACGACACGATCTCCCGTCGTGTGAAAGTCACAGGAACGTAGGGGGGAAAAGCTTCGTTTAATACGTGCCTCGGAACTCTGCAAACTTCCTCCTTTCCCTCACCCCTCGTCAATCCGTCATTTTCGTTTCGTATGTAATGTGATGAGGGTGATGGTGGGGGCGGGTGCATGGCAGGGGGGAGCAGGCTTTCTCTCTCTCTCTCTCTCTCTCATAACGACGGCGAAGAATCACAATGACGTCGATCGATTCCAGACGTCGTCTTACCCACGAGGGAGCGCTCTGCGGCGGTTTCACCCCACCTTATCCCCCAACATCATTCATGACTTCCCGAACAATTAAAAGCGCCACGCTGTCTAAACAGTCCCGGGATGAATATCAGAGCTGTACCCGCCCTCTTTCCTCCCCCTCTCCTCGATTACAAACCAACAGACGGGTTGGCGTATGCATTCCGATTTTTTTGCGATGGCCAAAGCAGAAGCCGGCGGAGCAAATTAAATAAATACACGGGCGGAAATTACTTTTCGACGAGTTATCGGCCCGGATTTGATTCTGCGCGGCATCACGGTCGATGAGCGCTTGTTTCTCTGATGTTAAGCGTCCTGGTAACATGCTCAAATCTCCGTGGAGACTGTGTAGACCCTTCGATTCTCAGGGTGCTGAAATATACCGGCTTCCTGAGGTCGCCTTAAAACGCATCGGTTCAGATATTCGGCAAGTCGAAAATGAGTTTCACTGAACTTCGTTTAAAAAATATAATGGAATACCGCGGGGTGTAATGCTCAAAAAACGACGTAAATCCACTTTAGAAAATAAATACGATGTTAGTCAATTAATTTTCGAAAACGTCAGCATTTCATCATCAGCATCAATCGTAAACATTTCACTGGGAACGCTTGTAACATCCACCGTAGAGTCCCAACTTAGCCCCCTGTGATTTTCATCTGTTCGTGTCCCTAAAAAATCTTTACGTTGGCGATGTTTTGAAAATGATGATGCCGCAGTCTATAAGATTACTCGTTGGCTGCGACAGCAAACAAAATACTTCTTTGCCTTCGGCTATCAAGGACTAGGAAAGAGATGGGATGTCTGTAAGTACAGGGTGAATATGCAGAAAAGTGAAATGAATTTCAGGAAGTTACTTCGATTATAATTGCCTCTATTCAGTTTTGCGAGTTATTTTATGACTTACTCCCGTAATTTCCTTCGACCCAAACTTCAACATACTAGACATATTGACAGCATAAAATATCGAAACCTAGGTCTGATGACTGCATAGCGCGAGGAAACCTATATAATATACCAATTAACATAAATTTTGCCCATTCCGTTGATTTTAAAACCAACTACCTCAACTGGATTTGAACCCAAACTTAAATTCTCACAGGAAGCTTCAGCGTATCGTCAAATCACAGAACGGATCTAAGAAAAATAAAAAACCAACACGAGAACAATAGCAACATAAAACAAAAAAGATACTATCACAAATAATTTAACCCATTACAGTCTCTGTATTGGACGACATCTACCTGACGAAAGGATGACATCAAATCAATTGCCGATATCAGCACGAAATTATCATTGCCATCCCATCTGTTGAGGAACAAGAAAATGATATCGATGTACAAATTAGGGAACAAAGAGAAGGCTCAGAGGAAAAGAAAATCAATGGGAGGGCACTTACCTATTCCGAGCTCCACCCAGTGCTCCACGATGGTCCAGTTCACGTCCTTGGAGACTCTGTTCTTGATGGCAAGAAGGTTACAAAGGTCAGCTGAGCAGAGGTTCCTTTCAACCACGACGGACTGGTAAGAACCATCGTCGTTGAAAAACGTGAGCTCCTCCTGAAATCAAGAGATGACGAATGAAACATGTGCAAACGCAGTTTTTTCTTCATTCATTTTCTGTAAACAAGCATGGACCATATTCCAACCCACTTTGATTGAGTGTCGGGTTTACTTTTTTCCCGAGCGCCTCAATATACGTAACAACGCCACAATACATGTCTTTGGACTATCTTCAAGATTACCTAAATATCGGCACAGGTTGGAAAAAGAGTCACTCGCTCACATTTTACGATGAATTTCGTGCGAGAAATCTTGATCAAGAAAAGTATTAGTAAACTGACCGGTCATTATAAGCTTGCGAAGTGCCCACTGCAAAAGCATATTAAGGTTTCATCCTACTTCTCACTTTTTTTTATCCCTCTAATTTCTTCAGAGTATGATGTTCACAGTCGTTCACACAGTACGTCAAACAAAGCGGTGCTAGTCCTTCAGTAATCATGAGTTGGCAATTTCACGACATCTTCCGCTGATAACTAACTAGATATTAATGTGCATTTACTTCTATGATATGCATTTTCCTTATATACATTTTTTATCATTTAAATTGATAATAATCCGCAGTCCCAGTGAAAAGTTTGGGAAAATCGAGTACTACGTTATCAATGCATGTTTCACGAGTTACTTTGCTTATATTTCAAACAGATGGGGGAAATTCTTTCTTTATATTCGCTCATTCGTCCATTCCGTCGTGCTATCGAAAGGAAAATGAGAAGAGAGCAGAAATAACCAGTATAGTTGTTATTTTGTTTGATGGCGTAATGCTCTCTCCATCTATCTCAATGGTTTCAACTATAATTTTTAAATAACCTGTTGCTAGGGTTATTTCCGGGGTAAACAATACTGCATAGCCAAACCATATATTTACTATTGATGACCGATCAAATATGTTGCATATAATTATTTAAGGATGCAAATACCGACGTACTTGACTCAATTCGATAATGCCCAAAAACTAAATTATCGAAAATAGCATCCATTATTTCTACGCGAATTCACAAATATCATCCATTATTTCTACGCTAATTCACGAATCGTCAGCTGCTGGTGTCATTCGGGATACGCCATTACCGGAAAGGATCTATCGTGGTCACGAAGAAGTCCTATCTAGCATAAGTAGTACCACGTACAAAACATTCGGACATGACTGCTGGGAAAACTCAGAATACTACTTACTGAGAGGTTACTAAACGTTTCATGAGCGCACACTGTTCCTGTTAGCGTAGTTTGCGTTCCAATCTGTACCAACTTTAACACATTGTGTGGAAAGCTCCCAATGAAAATATTATCTACCCTGGAAGTAAATGCTCTGAATGGTATATGCTGGAGGGTTATGCTTGTATTTGAAAACAGCTCATGGATAAAGTCGGAGAAAAATGTACATCTCATCCCGCACAACGCTATTCCGACGCGAGGAGAGCGTGGAATTGGCTTCGGGTGCCGACAGCAAGGTGACATTTTTTTTCGTCGACAAACATTGTAAATCATCGCGCACTCATCACGCACACAACATAAATTTCATGGGGCTTAACCGTTGCCTTTTCCTCGTGTCTGTTCATGAGCGTGCAAAATCCCTGCCACGGTCAACACGCAAGGAAGATGTGAAGAGCGGGAACAGCTAACTGCGTAGATCGGTGGCTTTCCAAAAATACCCGCATCCGACATCTCCAAAAAGGGAATTCTGTAAAAGGGTACTCACTGGACACCCACTCACGACAGTCCGATCCGTCAAAAAGACTTTTCATGCGGCTGAAATGATTTTCATTTACTTAGAGTCCCGTGAAACCTTGTATACCTGTAATTATTTGTAAGATGCGTAGATAAAGCGAAATAATTCAGTTACCGATTTGGTTTCTAGGCAATTGAATGCTATTTTTAACACGTAGCCTTGTGTACTTGACACATGTTTCGAAGGAATAACTCATAATAAAAAGTGAAGAGTTCCACTATTTTTTAATGCTATCCACCGGTTTCGACGTATATAGCGTCATTTTCACGACAGCTGCAAGACTACTGCAAGAGTATTTGTATTGCAAATAATACTATATACGTCGACACCGGTATATAGCATTAAAACATAGTGGAAATGCACACCGATTTTAAAATGAGTTATTCCTTCCCGTCCTTCCACTACGTAACGGCACAATCTATTTATTGATATAGTTCGAAATTATTCGATATCATGTAAACAGATTCTCTCCTGGACAGGAAAACATACCTTTCATATCGTCATAATAGTTCCCCTGAAATGTCAAGTTATCTCGCGCGACAAAAAACACGTATTTACCAGCAATCTCCGTGAAAATTTCGAATTCCGCGCCATAAACCCCAGTCATAACAATGTTTTAATTGAGACGAAAATCCAAAAATATGATTGCATCGTCTATATTACAACATGTATGGTTATTTCCATTGATATATGTAGAGAAGTACTACGCCATCAAACTGAAGCCTGACAATCAAAATAAAAAACATTGTTTAACCCTGCTCTCTCATTACTTTCCTATGGATAGTACGACTAATGGACCAATTAGCGGATGTAAAGCAAGAATATCAACCATCTGTTTGAAATTTAGGGCAAGTAACTCTTGAAACATACATTTGTTAATTAGTGCTAAGGGTAATTCTCAATTTTACAATGGTTTCAATCGGAATGCGAATGATTTTTCAATTTATATGAATAAACAATATACGTAAGGGGAATTCGCATTAAATAAGTAAGTAAATGCCTATTTCTAGTAATTTATTTATGGAAAACATAGTACAATTAGTGCGTAAACCCGCAAGGGCAATAGGAAAATGAGGGTTAACGAAGATGGCGGACTGGCTTCAGCTCCTAGCACTGGCCAGCATAGCAAGCGCCCTCTCCATATGGCTCAATGGTCATTTACAACGTATAAAAAGATGTACTGAAGTGAAGCCTGGTCCTAGGATTTTTTTGACTTGCTTGAAAAATGTATAAAAATGTACACGCAGTGATTCAGGATTCGCTCTCCGACCACTTTGAATCCATCTTACACCTGGGGAAACATATTTTCCACTGGGAATGTCTGTTGTATCGATTGGGACTCCAAAATTCTGATGTTTACCTCCTGAGGCGCAGCAGGGTTATCCGGCGGTTAATAATTTGCGATATTGAACTCTTCTAGTGCGTCACTAATGACCGAATCAAGTCACGTAAGTTTAATTTTCTACCGCATTCCTCCGCCGTCACCCCAATTAAAAGTCCTCGTCCGTTTGGACGCCCAGCCCTCTCCTTTAATCTCTTTGAGAATCAAATCCAGACTTGACAGATCAGAACGGATCGAATTGATGTATGCGAACACAAGGGAATGCCTAAATTTTACCTCACGTTTAGGGCCAAATGCAATCCATTAAAATTTTCACCTTCTCTCAGAAATGTAGTTATGTTTGATTTTTTTTGGATTCCAACATCATTTCGTGAATACACCAGCACTGGTATGATAGCTCCTCTCGTTCAATTTTAATCAATATTGAGGAATTACAAATTTAAAAGAAGTGTTTCCACAATTTTATGATTTACACTATTTGCATTTTGTAATTTATGGTTTGCCATTTTAAGATAATAGAAGGGAGCATATAAAGAAACAGACTTATAACAGCAGAGTCAATCGTAAAAAAGAGGAATGGCAAGACCTAGAAAGCCGTGAGCGACACAAAAAAAAGAGATAAAAAAGGAGACTTAAGAATAGGAGAGCGTTCATGGAACCATGAATCAATGTAACTGAAGCGAATGAGTATAAGGCATCATAGAGGAAAATGTTGGAATAGGCAATTCGTCAATATTATAGTTTATGTTATTTGTATTTACATGGTGGTAATGTGTGTTAGTAAGCTTGATTTAATTACATAAACAACCTTTGTCGAATTGTCATCACCTCGGAAAAAATTGTATTTCCATAGTGGAATGTTTCATTAGAAACAATGGAAATGGTGCCATATTAAAAGTTCTTTTTGGCCAAAACCCACGGTGATCAATTAAATGTCAACAGAAAACAAGGATTTAACATAATACAGGATATTATTAATAGAAATATAAATAGATAGTAAATTTTCCCAGGCCTAACAGCAATAAATGTGTTTTGACTGTTTATACCCCGTAAGGAAATCGCTTGACTGATATGATCCATGCTAAAATTTCTCTAACATGTGTTGATGACGTTCTTCATATGAGTTGCGACGTATTTTTGTGGATACGCCAAAGTTTGCATTTTAATCTTTATGCAGGCAAAGGGAAGCCTAAGTACACCCTGATCCAAATTCACGAAATCAACTCAACGAAATTGAGAAATGATGGAACAAGACATCTCTAGCGTTCGCGCGGCTCAATCAAACTATGAGCACATTTCGAGCCGCTGCGCGTCGACGAGTACGTAGTCCGCAGGTTCTCCCGCAGGTGGCAGCACGGCGGCCGTGTGAATGACCGCTTGAGATGATTCCGCGCCATATTTTGAAATCCTGCCGCGACGCCAATGGCTGCTTCGAAAATATTCTGACAGGAATGCCTTTCTTCGCATTATCATTCACAGATAAGAGACAGAGCGTAGTAAAGTGGGTACGGAATCATTCTGGGCACCATAAAATAAAAAGATTCCTCTATGACAGGAAAATAAATGGGCCATACTCGTATTCAATACAATGAAATATGGTTATAAAATGATGAACAACGGTTATAAACTTATTTAGCGCATAATCTTAATTGTACACACTATTAATATTGGAATACGAAGCTAATGGAAGTAATTACTAACCCCAGAAAAATGTGAAATATTGAATTGCTTTTTCTTCTGTTTGTGCAAGTCTCATTGGAGATTGGAAATCATCATGGATCATCTTTATTGATTCCTCTTTTTAAAAGTATAATAGATCTTCGTTAATCCTCTCCTGTGAATAGTAAATCCGGGAATTTCTTCATCTTCCTTCGCTACGCTTCCATTCTGTGTTTCCTTGAACGATATTTCTTAATATTTGGTACTTCAAACCTCTCCTAGTAAGACCAAAATACTGAAGTGTTCAAAATTTGCTGGTTTTTAAGACTTCATGTTCTTTGTTTAGTCTTTGAAGTACTTCCGCATCCGTCGCTCTTTCCTCCCATGATATCTTTAGCATCCGCCTGTGACACTACATTTGAAACGCTTCTATTTCCTTTTCTGTTCTGTTTTAGTGTCCATGGTTCATCACCATATGAGATGGTGGAAAAACATAAAGCGCATCATGTGTATTCTTAATTCGTTATTTTAATCACGATTGAGAAGAATTTCCTCCGGGTATTGAAAGTCGTCCGATCAATCTCAACACTACTACTTATTTCTTGAATTACCATTTGGAATCACTAATTGAACGTCCTGTACACCCCTCCTCAAATAAAATGTGTGACCTTTAGCAAATACATTATCATCTCGCTTCGTTGAAAATTGCAAGATGTAACGTCGTGCCTATCATTCGATGAAGCCTGCGAGATCTTCGTCTTCAGTATATCAGAAAAAAATTGATTTAAACACCAACCTGCCGGGTTTGTATTGTTTTTCACCCAAATCAAAATAGAAGATAATTTGATTATCCCGAAGTTATCATATTGGGAGTTTTTTATACTATTGGCATATTAACACCATTATCGTTGAAAGTTTAATATATACTATCCCCTCAATTTCCACTGCTTTTTCACCCAAATCAAAAGGAATGAGATATCGATAATACCAAAGTGATCTTTAACGCTAGAAGTACCGGAAGGGTCATATTGACCCCATTTCATTTGTGTCATTCCATTACATCTGTCTGAATCGTCTCAGTTCTTGCATATTTCTCGACTTTTAATTATTTCTAGCATAATAAACTAATGTGTAAAGGAAAACCTCAGAGCAACGACTATTTTAAATGCAAATAACTTCCTACCTATTAGTACCAGAGAGATCATCTTGACCCTAGGCTATCTCTTAGTCCGATTAATCTAGCGTTATATGAGTTAACGGCTAACTGGCTCCTGTACACATTTTTTTAAGGAATTTGATGATACGTTTGATGAGTGCTAAACATTGTTTTTAAAACAATCCCGAAGTGAGAAAGGTTTTTCAGCCCTAGTGTGATCCTTTTAGCTAGAAAGCACGGAAAACTTTCTTAATGGATCAAAGATCGACAAAATAAATTATTTAAGTTTGATTGCACTCTCCGTGAGTCTTCTATGGACCCTCTCTTATATAAAATGGAAGGGTTCATATATCAACATGTCCTAGAGGGTAATAGCGCATCAAGGATTTCATTTTTGGTGGGTGTAGAGGGGAGATGGGGGAATATTTTTTTTAGTACAAGAGCCAATTTGTGAGTTTTGGCAGTTAAGGGTGCAAACACAACTGAAACGTAACAGCCAATATTTAAAAATTCAAGCTGGGCAAAATCCTGAAAGTACACTAAGTCCACAGTTCTCTAATACACACTTTTTCAAATTCCAACAAATTTACTGAAAAACATTTTGAAGGGTATGGAATTTTCCTAGCAAATATTGCTGATTAAGTTTTCTCGGGTTTCCGGCCAGCTAAGGTTGGCCATTGTTACCGACGTTTCGCTGGCTTTCACAGCTATCGTCTTAAGGACTAAATGCCGGACCAAGGATCGTGCCGGGATCATACACCTAAGTTATAAGGTCAGGTCTCACCCGCATGATAAAAGCGCCGAACTCCGGCTAATTCGTGCACGATTCATGTTCCAACATTTACCCTAATGATGAAAAGCCAGCGAAACGTTTGCAGTAATGGCTCCTTACCCGTCTGAAAATCCGAGAAAATTTCAACAGTGCAAACCTGTCTTTCAATATGAAGGAAAAATTGATTCAACATTCTTAGCTAAAGAAAAACAAACAATTTTCTCTTTCCCACCCCTTTTTAAAAATAAATTTAAAATTTCCTGGAGGAGGTGAGAGGTCCCAATCCCACGGCTTCGTTACTGCCTTCATGACATTAATTATTACAAAAAATACAGTCAAATTATCACTATTTGAGTCAATTGAGTCACCTCTTTCTCATTCGCCGTGTCCTTCTCCTCGGGATCCCTGCTGCACATGGCGTTCAGTTCGAGCAGCGTGGGAATGCTGGGTAGCCTCTCGTAGGAGGCGACGCTGCTGCCGTCCCCGCTGCCCCCGCTGCCGCCCATGCACCCAAACACGCCCCCGCCACCCCCGCCTCCGCCCCTCGTCCTGCTCCCACCGCCTCCGCCGCCGAGCAGGAAGGCGCTGTCCACGCAGCCGCAGTTCATTCTGTCCACGCGAGATGTCGCGTCTGTTGGGAAAACGGGAAAGAGAAGACGGCTGCCGTGAGAAATATGAGCGATGCTTGAAATGCACGAGCATGCGTTAAGATAGATAAACGAAAACACTCCGTAAAAAAATGTTAATAATTTTCAAACTATACTATGTTAAACTAATTGCAAATTTCAAATTGTCAGAAAGGATGCTCCATTGAGTAATACGCAAACATACGAGGAAACAACAGGGCAACTGAAAATTAGCATTCATAATTATATTTTAGTCTGTAATTGAGTATGACACCACGAAATTGAACCCTCAAATATTGGTAAAATAAAGAGCATAGAACAAGTACAAGAAAGGCCGCCATGTACGCGCTGGGTCGTCATAGTAGAACGGATACTTTAAAGGAAATCCTAAAAGTACTAGGATGGGACTCATTCAGTTCGAGAAGGAAACTTGGCGCAGAGCATAGGATTGTCTCAGGTAACATAAAGAATGTACGCAGTTAACACAGGAAATGATGCATCCATGTTATATTGCCATACGCACAGTAATTAAAACACTTCGTAGTTTTCCACACTCCTGTTTTCTTCCGGAACAAAACTGTTCTGCAATGTTTTTACGTCATTTTCAATGAGTATGGAACTACCAATGTAGCGCATCTATTAAAAGTAGTAAACGACTGGAAAATGACGTAAAACATAAAAAAACAGTGCCGTATTGGAACAAAACTAAAGTGTGGAAAAGTACTCAGTGTTTGTATCACCATGCATCTAATTAATTTCCACAAAGTAAATACATCGGTAATCAACTGTATTACACAGCCAGATTTTAACACATAAATAAAATAAAATAAAGAACTCAAAAGAACCATGCTGCCAAGAATTCATTTCTGAATAAGAGTATAAAAGTTTGGTGGCCTGACAGGCATTGCGAGTCCTTTCCTTAATTTCTAAAACATTTAAGGCGTACATACATGCTGAAAACCAATCTTTCAAAAGTAAATATACCTACGTCTCAAATCATTCATATTGCTTTAACGATCCGTCTTTTTCTTCTAATTATCATCCGGTGGACGCCTATTAGCAATACAACGCGAATATAAATATAAATTTCTACGGCGGACACGATAAGGAACACTTTCTCGTATTATTCTTAGCGTATTCTCGCGGTCGTTCTGCCATGTCCTCGCTTCATGAGTCACAATTTTATACTGCACACACAATACATTGTGCGGCACAGTGCCTCGACTTAAACGGCCATAAGACCTGCGCGAGATGCGTGATCATGCAATCCTTACGGTTAAGCGATTCCCATCAAATCAAAACGAATTTAAATTGGTTTGTGCTTTGATTTTAATTGGGAATTATGACATTTGAAAGACAAAGAAAATGAAATTGATTACATACCTTAAAAATAGTGCTCAATAGCGAGAGCTCGGATTGCAACGAAATACAGTGGCGAGCGTCTTCGTCTAAATCCAAACATTCACGTTAACAATACCTTAATGTCAACAATAGAATTTCGATCCTAAAAATGGGAGGATCTCCATCGGATAGAGTGCATTATTGGCAGCAATGTTGTTTGTGAGAAGTTTTGTTGGCGAAAAATACACGGACACAACGTGAGGCATTGACCTTAGAAATATTCAAGGGCCAAAAGATCGCTTGAACTGAGCGCACACGCGCAAATTTGCAGAAACAAGACATTAGCGTATAGATTTTGCATTTGAATTAAGCGTAGCGAAATGAGACATTCGTATGACAAAAATATTTAACCATACATTATAAAACCGAGTTAGTAAGAAACTTAAGTCAACAAAGATAACTTTCATAATTATCTCCACGTATGCGTTATGATTGACTGAACACTTCAATCACATGCTTACAGGGGGTTTATTTTCTACGCAGGTATTAAGATATTTGTGATGGGAAATTCGTGATACCATCGAATGCCTTGTATCCGGTAATACAAAAGAAGAACTTCGTATCTATGGATTGAGTTTTTGCTTGTTGGCTCAAATTACACCAAATGAGATGCACCAAGTGTGAAATTCTTAATTTTTTTCACAAATCATTCAATGTAATTACAATCAACGATCAAATGGTTTAAGTTTATGACAGCATACTGATATTGATGACTTAATTACTTTCGCGTTGCCTATATTTCCTTGCTGACTAAACAAGAAAATGTAGGTAGGCTCATCAATTTGAAAACATGTATAACATTCATTACTCGCATACCACGTAGAAAAAGTTGGTAACCTTAATTTTGTAGTTTTGAGTAGCCACGATCGCCTTAAATACTGCAGCAAAGTTTCACCATATCCTACAAAACTGCAGCAACTTAATCTTTCTTAATATTTTTCATGCAATACAATTCGCAGGAAAAGAATTGAAAAGCCATATTTTTGGAGAGTTTCCAAAACCACGATTTCGCTTCCCTCTCATGAGCAATTAAACGTTCCCACGAGTAGAGCGAAACGTAAATTCCCCTTCGTGGAATTGCATTTAATACGGAAAAATATAAATATTCTTGATTTATTCTTGAAGAAAAATCAGTATCATCGGACGGCGTTCAAAAAATGATAATTTATGCACAGAAATGTGCACGGAAAATATTTCGAAGAGGGAAAAATTGAAAATAACTCTCTTAGTTAGGAACTAGAAATATTACTAACATCGTCGTTGGGCCCTACTTAACGGAGGCTAAACGCTAGCCTTAGCTTGCTTGAGACATTCAGAACTGGTGTGTTTCAGAGCGACACAGAGAATATTATCACGAAGCCTCAGTACATATCTTAGGTCCGACAGAAGCGATAAAATAAGAGAGATACACTGCCGAACAGATAGGTACAAAAACTCGTTCTTTCTGCGCACAATGCGCGATCGCAATAAGAAATGAGCTCCACTAAAAACACTCCCATTATACACGTCACCATTTCACCTCCTGAAACCTTATCTCTTACATCAGTATACAGCTAGTCTATTAACACCCCCCTGCCCCACGTTCGCAGGGTATTATGTAAATGTAAATGTATGTTAAATGCTAAAGACTCAACTTCTCAATGACTCTTGGGTATAAAATTTTCCAAATCGATCAACGCCAATCGCACTGCACCTGATAACGGGAAACACGCTCGAGACAGTCCTTTTGGGTTTACCACATAACCTTGGGCGACCAAAATAGGACAAAATGACCTCTCCGAACGGCGTGATCGTTTATTTTTTTCACCACAATAACGAGTTTGACAGGTGGGGGTAACGCGATCGAAATAGAGGATGATGTGGAATATCCCACCGGGGGACGGATTAAAGACAAAACGAACATAATAATACTGTCTGGAGCGATGATCAGAATCATTGAAAGCATGCTTCAATAAGCATGGTGAAGAAGTAAAATACTTGATAAATTCCACGCATTTATGAACAAAAACCTTTGTTCTTTGTTTTTTGTCAATAAATTGGTGAAATTAACTAAGTGGTTTGATTTATAACCATATTTGAAGCAAGTAATTCCCACAAAGTGACGCCTGTGGCCTTTTTAAACATATTTCAATAGTTTCTCAAGTTAATCAATATAAAAATCCAGGAACACATATCATTGAAGTTTATCGATTTATGCGGCTGAACTCAGCGTATATGCAGCGACAGCAATAGGATGAAAATTAGATATCACATGTTTCGCCTTATATAATGCATGCCACCGATAGTTATCGGGCTAGCTATAGTTATCGGGATATTTATAGTTAACTTGAGCCACCGATAGTTATCGGGCGGTTTTCGAAATTTTGGAGAAAAGTACCATAAAATATGTTTTTTAAAATCTCCAACTCATCATGACACCTAAATTTTTTTTGGCAAGCATTATTCTAATATGAATAATATTTTTTGCTTTTAGAGAATATTCAGCAAATTTGTCTTAAAATAATTACGAAATTTTACTCATGAGCCAAAATGCTACGTGTTGAAATAGCAATGAATTGCTTAAAAAAAGCAAATTTTCCATTAAAAATTATTTCATATATATAGCTATATTTAATACCAATACGAACAGGTATGCAAAGTTTCACACAAACCTGAGAATAAACAAGTCTCTCCCACCACGTCAAAGGTCTTGGGCCCACAGCACACAGGTAACGGAAGACTCAAACAGGGAAGAATCGCCGGGACTACGAAAGGATTCAAACACCGACGGGGAGGAGAGTGGAGCGAAATTAGTTTTTTTAACTTCCGTATCCCAGTTAGCGAGGCGTAATAGCGAGGCGTCAGTAAGTGGGTCCGCGGAGTGCACCGAAAACTTAGCGCCTGGGTGATGAGTGCATCACGCTGCGGAGTTACGTTTAGCGCCCCTAGCTTCGACAAAGGGAGGCGGAGCGGAGCGGCGTCGGCGTTCCTGTTTAGCGCCGCGCGAATTGTAGCGGTCTCCTCCCCATCAGCGCCAGTATACGCGCAGGTTCCCTCGATATGCGCGGAAATATGAGAGCTTCCAAGAGGACGGGGAGGGGTCGCGCTGCGCGAGAACGGACTACCATCCCCGTAATGTGTGTCACATTAGACCTCGGGAGATAAGCGGGAACGAGGAAAATAAGTTAGGAAAAAAGTATACGTTACGTGTGGGTGTGAGGCGTGCAGGAAGGTAGTCTCAAAGCGTGTTAAACGGCAAGGACGGTCGCACGGGAGAATAAACTACGAGGTGCAGGCGCTTCTAAAGCAAACAGGCAGCGCGCGTCATGATAATCGATTGCTTCTCCATTTCCTGAGGCGTAGATACCGTCGAGTCAGTCGCAATAACCAGTCCCCTCAAAAGAGCTCCCCAGGGTCAGGGAAGCCCACTTTAAACATTAAAAATCACTTTACGTTCACGCGCGCGAACAAAAATGAAAGTCATGCGAGGTAAAATACACAAAGTAGTCACGGAAATGTCAGGTCGCAGCGTAAATTTTTCGAATTCGAGTAGGAATGTGCGCATCTTGAAAATAATCAGTTTCAATTGCACTATTTTCTTTATATCATGTCAACATTTGTCTCTTAGTCTCCTAAAATCTTTGTTTAGCCATAATATAAGTATCATATCACCTTTTATACAATTGCCATAATTGTTTTAGGGTTTCTCTAATATAGCATCTTACACCTTCATTCATCAGGGTTAAATCAGTTAAAATTAAGCAAATTAATCAATTTTTTAAATCAATTAAGAGCAAAAATACTTAAACCATAGTAAATGGTTGCAGGCCTTACTTCATGGAAGTTAGCCATTAAAGAGAAACAAAATGACTTTTTAAGCGAAAATATTAGTTTGATAAGATATAATTTCCACATAATGTAACTATTCATTTTTTAAAATCTAATTAGAATAATGGAGCTTGGACATCATGGCAAAAATTGCGTTAATTCGAATAAACCTTGAGAGTAACCGCCATATTTAAGTTCAAGTTCATAATTTCCCATAAACAGCTCTTTCGCTTCCAATACAGAGAAAGTAATAATCTGAGTAAAAGTATACACCCAAACTAGAAAGACTTCCGCAGCTACTAAAAACTCAAAAGTTAACACAAAAAGATCCTAAGAGCTTTTCAAAACGGTAAATAAAATGATGGGGGCATTATATTTTTAAGGGTTACAATAAAATCTGGATACATGTCACAACTGAAAATCCACATATCACATATTGATGATTCACGTAGGTCGGAAATTAAATTACACGGTGTACGTCGTTCCAAAAACAGCGTATTCGCCATTCATGATAGAGCACGTCAAAAACTTTCCAAGAGAACTCAAGTACTTCAGAAAAAATTTATTTACCACGAATTGTAAAATTGACTGTACATAAAAAAAAACACCTCTAACGTACGAATTTTGAAAAATGTACTCATTTCCCACGCATCGGATTGACGTAACACGGGAATTTAAGCGAAAAAGATTCGCCTCACTGCAGCTGACACTTCAATCATTCTGTCTGCGCTAAAAAGCCTCACTAATCCTCTCGTTACACTGTTTACTCCGAGCCTTGCCTCTCCGCACTGTACTCTACTCCCGACTTTAGAGAAAAACAAGTACGAGGAGGGATTCCAACGTCCCGCTGGTGCGTCTCAGGGCGCCACGAGCATTTCCGACGCGGCCGTCTGTCAAAGTCGCGGCCACGACAAGTGGGTCGCGGAAGAATTGCACAGGGACGAGTCGAGGAAATCCACGCGCGCCAACTCCGATAAACAACACCACCCGCGACTGACGAGGCAAAAGCCGGGCGACCCGTCGTCGCCTTATTCATGAACCCCCATCTGTAATACAATATACGCCCATTCGTTACTGAGAGTCAGCCACCTCGTGCCCGGGATGTTTCTCCAAAAATGTTTGCGCACATATGTTGGCGAGAGGATGGAAATCGGAGGTCACCTACAGAAGCGGGGGTCATCGGGTGCATTCTTCACCGAGATCCACACGATTGCCACGTGTAGACTCCCACACACGGTATTCATTTTAAAACATCTCTATGCGCATTTAATCATCGAAAATGTTGAACATTGATTTGAAATTAATTGGTGTTCGTTGTATCGAATTTCGATAAACCGACTATTGACTATATGTGGTCCCCAGAAGTCAATGTGTCTAAGTGAAATTTAAAAATAAGTTAGATACAGGAATGGGATGTGAAAATATAAATCTTTTAGGTGGTAAAGGGATCCAAGTGATTTTCTTGACAGGTGATGCTATCTAGGGTAATGCCTCTTAACTACTTAGTGGGTGACACCAAGCATTTTCAACTTTGACTCAAGTTTTCTCAAAACTACGATTTTGTTACTTAGACCCCTTGACTTCTGGGGGCCTCATATATTATTAAGACGGGTTCACATATGGAAGTAAACTTCTATTGAAGTGGCGAGGGTAGCGATATATCGAATAGTATCGTCACTTGCAGGGAATCGCTCTGCTTACACATTACTTTTGGCTTTTCCCAAACAAATGGATGACGGGAGTGAACAATGAATGAGTTAATTACGAAAATCACCCAAATTTGGCAATAATGGCGTTCGAATATATCGCTGTTTGAGCCCCATGCGCATTCGTAGGTTTAATAAATGTGTATAAATTACAATAATTATGCATTATTACGTCGAATCAAGTGTGTCAACTGTGACAATAAAAATTATCGAATAAGATATGTCATGAAGCTAACCTTAGGGGTTCTTTAGCATTTAAAACATTTTCAAGAAAAAATAAATATTTACATAAGCAACAATGAGTCCTCCCCCTGCTAGGTTATTCATTGTTTACATTTTTAATACTCGTTTGTGGCATGTGACCATGATTACCCCGGATGCGATGCCATTTCATCGCAGAATCGATATGTTACTTGCAGGCAAAATAGAAACCAGTCTATTTTCCTTGCAAGTGGCAACCGCGGTCGATTACCACCACTATCGACCACTACTGCCATGGAAGTACGTGAAGTGTCGATTACTAGCGACTTCCAAGACTACTGCCATGAGAGTGACTTCCATGTGTAAACCCGCCTTTACGGATGATGGACATTATAATCACTGATATTCACACTTTCGATTATCGAAATTTTAGTCAATGGAATACCATGCAATATAACTCTCGAAGCGTATTCACTTAACGCGTACGCGATAGTAATGCTATGCCGCAAGAAAAGCTACCAATCAAACAGCAACTCCGATGTGAATCGCAGTGTGTGATAGGAATGCGTTGTCAGATAGAAATATAATCAGTAAAATGCAATGCAAGAGGATACATAAATAAAGTCCACGGTGCTACTTTAGCGATGCGGTGGGATGAAAATTCGCAGTCCACTTTCACCGTAATTGAAATACATATCGAAATTCACGCCATAAGCCCTCGATGCCGCATTACGGCATTCGAATGTAAATGCCTCTCGACCCAATGTTGCGCTTCCATTGTCTAGGGGCGAAAAAATTCGGAAAACGAGCCCCATTTGAATGCGGACCGCGGAGTCATATATTTAAGATATACTTAAGCACGAGACCTGCGAATTTTCCGTTCCACCTTTCTCTCCTCTTGCAAAAGAGGAAGGAAAGCCGCTCAACGGGGTGGCTGAGGCAATAATCGATCGAAGACAAAGGAGCCACATGATCGGAAAAAAAAGTTTACACGCGGCGTCTCAGTCACATCCGGGACAACGGTAAGGTTCACCGATATGACGTCCAATTCGATAACAACGAACACTATCTATACGGAAGGATTTTTAAGTTAATGTTACCAGACGTGGGCTGCGGTGTGGAAAATCGCCCGGAGGACCGGAGATTCGAAGCCGGAATGATCTCGCTGAAGAAAAAAAATATTTTCAGCGGGCGAATTCGCTTCTGAGGGACTATTTCCTCGAATAAGCAAAAGAGAATAAAGAACTTCAACGCTCCTCTACGCAAGTATCCTTCAAAAAGGATTTTTCGACTTACTTTCCGAAACTTCACGTTCAAATATTTTACAGGCATCGTGGACAGTGAATGATGTTTTGTTGGACTAAAAGCGCCAGCTTCAACTTTAAGGCAATGTTCTAGTGTAATAAAACTTGCATTCCTTAAAAGAAATGAACATTTTTTCATTTCCACTTTCATTTTGTAATTGGAAGTACCTGATGCAGATGCAGAGGCTAAAAAAAGTTTTTAAGGTAAATGACGCAAAATAATGGTGAAAAATCACATTTGTTAGAGTTCTATTGCAGTGACGAGTTGTGCAAAATTTACGAGTTACGATTAAAATGCATAGCAGCTTTGGAGTAGGCTTAGACTTGCTGATTAGACAACAAGTATTTTATTTTAAAATAAAGGGGTGAGTTGACTAACACGCATCCCTACGTCATGACGAGAAATATGAAAAAATAGCAATTTTTTCGATTCGAGGACCATGTCTTTCCTTTTTTTAGTATATTCTGATTAACATTAGGGCTCACCCTTACTTTAACTCCTTTTCGAAACGAATAACTGAAAGTAATTGGCATCGGTCCCTGAGTATTACACTTCATAGTGGCGCTCAATAGCACTGATCATGCTAAAGAATCTTTCAAAGTGGAAGATCACACGCCAAGGTGCCACTGACGCATCTAAAATGCAATTTGGAACTGAAACACAAGGAACTGGAGATTAAATCTTACTACGCCATTTCATTTCTTTTTGCGCAGTCCTACGGTTCCAACCACGTTTCATTTACGAGGCAAAAATCATGGTTACAGAGACACGTTTACGGAAAGAGAACAGTAAATATTATATTCAGTTTTAAAATAGTAAAATACCGATGTTTTCTGAATTTTACCTCCGTCATGGAGTCAACTTAATCATTCTTATGGTCATTTCTCAATCCATTTCAGAGATTTTCCGTCAATTTTCGTGGATTCTTGGACAGTTCAAATCTTTGCTCTACCTTACGTCACTCCTCCTACGTTTCCTAACAGACGTTCCACACCATTCCCAACCTTCTACATCCACATCTTCATCCACATCTACTTACTACCCTGCGAGCCGCTGCACGGGCGTGTAGCAGGGAGTGTTAGGACACCAGCCGTGTAAATATTTAAGGGATAAGGCTTTGGGAGGTGAAATGGTTACGTGTATTATGGGAGTGTATTTAGTGGAGCGCAGTTTTCATTGTGGTCGCTTATTGTGCGCGGAAAGAACGAGTTTTTGCACCTATCTGTTCGGCACTGTATCTCTCTTATTTTATCGCTTCTGTCAGACCTAGAGATGTTATGAGGCGTCATGATAATATTCTGTGTGTCGCTCTGAAACACACCTGTCCTGAATTTCTTAAGCAAGCTAAGCCTAGCGTGTATCCTCCGAGCCTCTAGGGGCTCCCACCTTAATTCCTCTAGAATTTGTGAAACACTATATGTTTGCTGGTGCCAGTTTTTTTTACAAAACGTACACCTTTTCTTTGTATTTTATGAATTTGTTTTAATATTTATCCCCAAGGTCCCAAATACTCGTGGCGCATTCGAGGTGAGGCCTAACCAGAGCGAAATAGCCATCTCTTTTTCACTCTTTCATTCGACAACCTTCCTGTTATACGCTTAACAAAACCTAGTTTCTTTAATGCTGTGCCACATATGTTTTGTATACGTATTTCCCACGTAATATCAGATAGTAACTTAAATCTTTATATCCCATATTCTTTCATACGCCGCTTCAAATCCTTCTTCTTTTTCTCGAGTCTTTTCCTTTCACCCATGGGACTTCATCGTAATTTATATCACTCGCTCACCATCCTTTTGGCAACCCTGCCTGGGTTCGTTAGTAACGCTCGCCCACGCATCAGCCTTCGTATACACCGAATAAGCTCCGTGTTTTTATGGTTTTTTTTTCTTTTTATCCAAAATGCGGGCAACGGCGTGACGGGAGGGATTCACTGAGAAGAAGAACCCTCCTTATCTCCGACTTCTTCCTGGGTGCCTTATCCACACACACACACATAAGTCCATTTGGACCACGAGATAAGAGGTTACGGGGGCCACGTCTCCTTTTACTTTAAGAAAAAAATTATTTATTTTTTAGACTAAAATTTTTTTTTTTCAAGTTCCACGACCTCACAAAAACAATCGATTGGGACTCGAAGGGGGAGGGGAAGGTGGATAAGGAGAGGGTGGGGGGCGAAAGACGCAAAGAAGGTATTGACTGAGGACTTGAAAACCCCACAGCGTATCTCGACCCAAGTCTTAACGCACACAGGAGGTAGAGGGACTTCCTTAATGTTTCGAGGATTCGAAGATTGTCAGAAACAAAAAAATGAGCCCTTTAGAGGAGCGAATGATGGATTAAAGCTTGGGGGGAAAAACGTGGCGAGGGAAGAGATGGGTGAGATAAAACCCGACTAGTTGCGTAGTAGAACAGTCATAATGCAAAAGGATGGCCTACGCCTGTCAAGACTAAATGATAGTGGAGTTGATATCCTGGTTGGTTACCAGTGAAGATATATTCTGATTTCCCGAACTTGGGACACCTCTAGTTTTTCAGTGACAAATATCAGGACGGTATCGAGACGCTTCTTCATAAAGGATTCACAGTCATTCATCTCTTCAAATCAAGAAATAATGAGCTCTACGGCCTGGAAAGTTAAAGCAAAGGGAAGCAAAAAGGGGGAATATCTCCAATGGCCGTAATATTTAAGTAATAACGTATTACGGCCGTTGGAGATATTCCCCCTTTTTGCATTCATTTCTTCGATAATGAAATGGAAATTACAATTGATCAATAACAATACTACTCGCATCTGTGGTGGCTTGTTTCAATATCAAACTCTGTGGATTAGTGCCACGTCCCATATCTCCCATCTCGGAAAAAGTTTTTAAAAAATGTCATCGTACAGTAAGGCTTCTATCATACTAAATTGCTCTTCCCTTCAGCCACGTGATAAACTCTCAATATTTAGTCAATCGCCTTCAAGGCGTGTGATTCAACTTGATACAATGTTTCCAACCTCCACATTTCTCGTCGTCATACATTCGTCGCAGCGCATTTCTCCGTGCACTGCGCAGCGGGCTTGTCGTATATATTGTGGAGCATTAAGACAATTTGGCCAACCGCTCGGGACACCGTTAAAGATCCTTCGAACCCGGAATGTCCCAGCGAAACCGGGAAGTATTAGTAAACCCTGTGATTAGTCGGATCACCATGTTATGAAGTCTCAAAACCAGGACGTAAATAGTTTTAAAGAGAATGAAACCGGGAAAAAATAGGGACTTCATTAATAAATGTCAAACTGGTAATATACTGTGATAGCATTCATTGATTGCAATTTCGTATCTTCCAGAAGCAATTTTTTTTGTAGACTTGTTTCAGTATTAAACTCTGGAATATTGAGTGCGAGCTTTGCTAGAAGTAAAGAAATGGTGTCAGTACTAACTTTATGGAAATTATGAATCTGCGTCTTCAGAAAAGAAAGAAGAAGCACAGAGAGTGTTATACAAATGACAGTGAAAAATCACGCTTCGCAAAACATTTGTAAGTCCATAATCACTTCAGTAATTTTGACGCAACAGCCCAACACTGTTTGGAAAAGGGGCATGCGTTAGACTATTTTCAGCAATTTAAATATAAAACAGCAACACCATAATGTTATAACCTCATGGTCAACCAGTTCTCTATAATCAGGCTACAACTTACTGAACTTTAAGCAACTCTCCTCGCTACCCAAATGAGCAGTGCCCACCTGTACCCAGAATACTGTCTCTCGTACCCAAATGAGTCACTTATAATTCGGAATGGTTACCCTTTTCCTCCCCATGCTTAACATCCAATTCCATGTATATAGGGACTTGTTAAGTGTGAACACATACCCTGATGATGGCATAACGCGCCGAAACCATGGTCGGTTGACAACGAAGTGTGTAAGTGTTCATGTGTTTTCTTTTCTGAAGATGCTGGCTAGTACTGGCAAACAATTCCTCTATTAAATCCTGCCAAGTAATTCCTCTAGGCCCACAGGGAAAAGCCACTCAATTCGGCTTCAAAACAGCTCTTTTTTCTTCAGCCACGTAAAAAACTGTCCGGTAAAACCGGGATGTATGGCAAGCTTAGAATTTTTAGGAGAGTGACAATATTTAAGTCCCTTGCGTCATGAAGGATGATCGGTTTGGCCATCAAAGGTGGGATATTATAGCGACTGTGGGGAGCATGGTAAGAGACGCCGGGTTTAGACTGCTCGCAATTGAGTCTGAAGTTTCTTGCGTCCCATCCGACGGACGGTGCACCACATTTGAAGGGTTTCTTCACGCGGAACCTGAGCGGGTATCGGGGATTCCGGTGAAAAAAACTTGGCCGAATGTTATGTGAAAGGAATCGGTATCAACACTGTCTTGACTCGCGCTGTTTGCCCTTCGGGGTTAGCGACCCCCGTGAACCGTATTGACTTATCTCTAATCACAACGGCTCGATACGGGAAGACGGAAAGCGGAAGGAAAATCGAACGAGAAAATTTTTAAGGGGAAGAACAGTGACTCGATGAAATAGAAGAGTCATTGAAAACGTAAAGGAAAAATTAGGAGATATTTTTGTAGTTTGACTCATAGAACGTGTAGGTAAACGAGACCTATCTTAGACCACCGACGTTGATGATTGCGTGGCACAAAAGCTATGACAAATTAGGCTCATATTTGAAATCCATCAGTAGCCTTAAGCGATTACAGATTATGAACAATGTAAATGACGATAAAAAGAAGGTTGTGGACGAATAAAATAGCAAATGAGTAATATTAACAGCATTTCGGGTCCTATTTACCTTCATATAAGCCATAATCTCACATTGATTTTTTCGTGATAATCATACTTCATTCAATACAGTAACACTTTTTTTTTGCATAACCGACTTTTTCAACGATGAGTCTCAAATATTTAACAGATATTTCAAGATCCACCTTACTTGTTTTTACAATTTAGGACCTTTCACAACGCATTTACGAACCAGTGTCATAAACCTGAATATTGTATTAATAATCACCTGCATATGCCTCTAACAATAGGGACTCCGCCAAGTTTTACAGTGAGACTGACTGCTCATTCCTACAGCATAATTGAAAAATGCGCGCGTTAATTTTAACGTAACTGGCGGTTAGTTTATTCAGTATTCAAAATCACAGGCCGTTAACGCTGGTCCCGTGGGTAAGTGCCACATCATCCGACTTTCAAACACGCGCGACACATAATAATAATTTCAAACGTCAACGTAATTCTTTTTTATCTTGGGCCACCCATCCCTCCGGAAGTCATGTGATGGCGTCACACGGGCGAAGCGTTTGACCGCCACTATTATGTCCACACGGGGACTTATCGCTTCCCCCCCTCCCCAACCTCCCTTTGGGGGCCGGGGAAGCGGGGAAGGGGGGGCTAGGTCGTTTCCCCTACGGCCTAGCGGGATGAGGGGCGCGGGGGAGTAAAGACGAGCACAATGAGAGGAGAGGGGGGAAGAGGTCGCCGGGAAATTCCTCGAAGGGCCGAGAACAATCACCCGTCGTGACTCACGGGACACCACCTCGATACGACGCAGTTGTAGACACGCTCGTAAAATATCGATGTTACGAATAATCGATATTTTTCCTGCGAAATTTACAGTGCTAAATAAAGGCGGTTATACACATGAAAAACGACTCGTAAGGATGTGGGGCAATTGAAGCTTTTTTCTATTAAGGAAGTGGAGAATGCTACAAGTTACCCTCACTAAATGTATTCGGCATCGATAATTTTAATAGATAATAGTTGCAATCGAATTGAAATCAATGATCGAGTTATTTTATTTTTCGATCTATCGAAGTGAGAATATAGAATTTGAAATACATCGAGCAGATATAGCAAAGTCATAATATCGAATATAATCGATCGATATAATCACTTCGATATATATGTTCGATGTATTTCAAATCCGATTTTCTCACTTCGATGGATCGAAAAATAAAACAAATACTTCTCCATATCGATATGACCACTATGCGATGTATCGTTCCGATATGAACTAAACTACGCAGTCCACGTGGAGGGGTAGGGCAAGGAGGCGGGGAGTAATTCTCACTCGTTTGGTGGCCGGGAGAGGGACAAGTCGATCTCCGCAGTAATTTCCTCGAACCGTTCGGGAACGCTTCGCTCTTTTCTTTTTTTCTAAACGATGGCATTTGTTTATTCGCTGCGTCTGCTATCGCCCCCCTTCCCCGGTTTCCGACTTCCGCCCTTTTTCGTCGCCCAACTTTTTTTTTCCTTCCTTCCACGGAGAGCAAAGGGCGAAAAAATTTTACGCCATGACCTGATCGACCGTCTCCATGGATAGTTGATGCGTACTCGGGTCGTTGCAATAACGGAACAGAAAAGAAACAGCAAAGTTAAGAGTGAAAAGAAACATTGCGAACAAAATGGACGAAATGACTTCACATTCAGCGATGAATCGGCGCGTTAACAATTGGTGTAGGTCGAACGATTTTTGCGCTTGTACATCCGAGCGAGTGAAAATTTCGCAGGTGTGCTAGTTAATAATATTTAGAGATAAAAGTGAGAAAAATTGCATTTTACCGTTTCTGCTTTTTTGGGAATTTCAAGCTATTTTAACACGTACCCTAATGGAAATTGAGATATATTTAGTTATAATTCTATTTCATACTGTGTAATGATTCTCTCCAATATACGAAATAATACATTCAAAATATTACAGTCTATAGCTAATAAACATCAACGTGTAACTCATTTGCAAATATATGAAAAAATTAATATATTTAAACATTTTTCTTCTAGCGCCGCAGATAGCTCCATTAATAAGATTCCTTGATTAGGGAAAATATTACATATATCATTTTTGTATAATGTTTCTTATGCATGCATGGTATAATTCAACGCATAAATAGGTGAAATTTTAAGTAATGTAGTCCGAGTTTTTTTCAACTTACTTGCAAAATGAATAAATAGCGCACTAAACGACTCACGACTACCGCCACAGCCACCATAATGAACGCAAGAAAACTTAAAGGACACGCAAAGTGGATAAAATCATCATGTACTCGGGAGTAATTCTTGCCTCAAAGCTCAGTGAAAAAAAATTAAAGGAAATCTACTTCGACATATTACCCTACAAGCCCCATTAAGGTTATTTTGATGCGGAGAAGAAACTTTTATACATTATAAACGCAGCACATACGCTTCAAAGTTTCACAAACCTTTGCAGAGGAAGAGTTAATTGAGGAATCACATAATGATTGAGGAAGATTCGAAGTATTTTTACTATCAAGAAAAATGAAACCATACAAATACTGGGTTATCGACTGAAATAGAAAGGAAGCGACATAAAAATAAAACAAGCTAGATTAAGATTCGCAGAAAGTACGAATAACTGAAATTTTATGCAACAATATTCATACGAGTTAATTGCGATAAACCTACCTCACCACCAGGAAGCGCTATTTGGTTTAAGCATTAAATGCCGGATCTACCGAATAAGGTAAACATCTCTTAATTCATCAACACTCAATCTCAACAAAATTACCATAAAATTTCAAAAAATCTTTAAAAATCAATCCATTTTTTCGCAACTTCCACTATTTTATGATAAGAAAGGGAAATATCCTTTCTCAATCATAAGCATTATGGTCCATTGAGGGTTAAGTAAAGGGTTCTAACAATGGGACTGATCTAATTTTTTTCCTAAAATGATTATTGGTCAATACTAGGGATGGGAAAAAAATATTAATCGATTAATCAATGATTTGATTAATTATAAAAAAGTGGATTAATCAATCAATAATTTGGTTACTCATTACAATATTATCAATCTATTAATTGAAAGACAAAAGTCGATTATTTCCACCGAGCGATAATTGTTGCCATCTCTAGTCAAGACAGAACCATTGCAAAACGCTCAATCGTTGAAATAGAACTTCATCAACCGAGCAATGTAAATCGAACAATTGTTTTCATTTTGAAAAACACGACAATTTTAAAATGGAGTGGCGTCCTTGCATTCCCCAACACACACACACTCTCGGCCGGAGGGGTGTAAAACAGACGTAGATACTTCTCTTTTCAACCACGGAATTTGTTCAATCGCATCGTTCCCGCTACTTCCGCCCTTTTTCGTCATTCACTTTTTTCTCCCCCTCCGGGCGGGAGCAAAGGGCGGAAAATTTACGGTTCAACCCGATCGTCCATCTCTGTGATCCTTGTCACGGAATGACTCTGTCAAGCCAGATTGACGGGCGGGAGTGCAAGGAACGGCGAGTCGACATTTACATGGTCTCGCAGAAGCGTAACCAATGGTCTGGAAGGAGATTCAAACGTCCACGAGTAGTTTCTGGTTAAGGCGGAAGTCAAAGAACAGATCTTTGGGAGCCGCAATAAGAGATATCAGAAGGTGTATATTCAACTGAGAGGAAAAATTTATTGCATATAATCCGGTTCATGCGCCGAAAACGGAAAAAAATTCCGTACTTTTCACATGCCTTAAGGGTAATTACAATTAGGGCACCACGCTATCTAACTGAAGCCTGACAAACGGAATTACAACCATCTTCCTGCTCTCTCCTTGTTGTCGACGGAATGTACGAATTAGCGGATGTAAAGCAACAATGTCAAACATCTGTTTGAAACTTAACTCTGAAAAACAAAGTATTCACTACGTAGTGCAATGGATTACATTCTATTTGTCCCTAGTTTCCCCCAGGAATGAGGATTATTATCAATTTAAATATAAGTATAAACAATTTACTCACGGAGAATGCATACGAGAGAAGTAATTGCATGTTGCTTTCTAGTACGTTATCGATGAAAAGCATAGTAATAGTGCAAAAGTAGTGCGTTAGCCCGTAAGCGCTATAGGAAAATGAGGGTTAACGAAGATGGCGGACTGGCTCCAGCTTCTAGCATTGGTCAGCATAGCAAGCGCCCTCTCCATCTACCTCAATGTAATTACCTTTCGAGGTAGCAGTTGTTGGCTTTAAAATAAATTATTACACGCGTTCTCACGCAATTATGTATATAAAAAAATCACTTTCCGTAAAATCGCAATTAATTTATGAAGTGCTTTGAGTTTTCATTGTTAATAATTATTCTGTATATTAATACACTCCAGAAATTTCGGATGCTCCCCTATTCCATTTATGATATTTATCATATTACAAACATTCATAACATCAGTGAGATACAATGAATATTCAACGGCATTAATTTTACTTGCTTTCCATGAAAAGTATCAGAACCACCACAATACTTGCCCTATGAATAAGTCAAGACTGAGGTGTACCTCCGAATCGATAGAGGCAGGTTAACGTCCTCTGATGCAAATCCGAAGGTTAAACGTCCGAATCCAATTAGTACATGTTATTCTTTAGTCAGAGGGAACGTTTATGCAGTTACTCTTGTTATTTGAACACTTAAAATATTTATCATTCCGCATGATGATCACCCACAGGCAATGAGAAAAATAACACTGTAGTGTGAATGCGCCAAAAAATAAACATTGACATTTTATCGAAATTCAGCTCACAGAACGATAATTAAAACACATATTTTTTTGGAAGTTTGAAAACCCCATGTGTATAAAACCACAGAAAAGATGAGGGAAGATAAGCTGAGGATTTGAAAAAGAAACCAATACCAGAGCGAATACCACAGCGCGACAACATTACTGTCTCATCACTAAAATGCCCCAAGTATCATAAAACAGCCCAATAAACTTGCATTCCAGGCCAGGACGCAATCATTCTGCTCTCAGATGAGACCAGATTCTTGCCATTCAAAAAAATAAGATGTTCAGTAATTAAGGAAAACATTGAATTTGGACATTCAAGTTACGAATGACATAGATATTTCTTCGTTTTCCAGTAAATATGACGAGATTTTGAAAGGTTTACCCAGGATCAATAAGCCAAGTCCCTCAAAAAGCTATCCCAAACATTTAGGTAAGGCCACATGAGAAATAGCGTGTACCGTGAAAATTGTTAGTTCTGTAATATTTTCCAGTATAATAACGGATGGTTCCACACACCCTTTGATGTTGTAAGTAGGTAGCATGAAGATAATTTATATGTGTAAGCCAAGTTGCAAGAATCATACACCAACCTGGTCCAGCTAACGGAAGGAGGAACCCAGGCTTTGAGCGAAAATACACGATTCTTTATGAGAGGATAAAAACATCAGACATAGTCAAGCCTCATCACCTTTACCATGGAGAGCATACAACTCGTTCGTAAAGTATGCCCAAGAAAAAATTCACCCCCTGCTACACACCACGGAGGTGGCTCTCAGAGTGCTTAACCAAATCGTTTTTCCGTCCTTTAGAGCAATAAAATAATCACCCGATATTCGGAGCCTCATCATTCATATACTTACTATTGAGAAGGAACAATTATTTTTCCTGGGGCCAAAAAAACAACCACTGACGATTTCACCCCTTAAGAGGGAAAAAATTCAATGGAACGTGCCATAGCGCATTTCCAGACGATCTTTCACCCCCTGCCACAGACTACAAGGCGGCTTTCGGGATAGTGTGTCGATCCAGAGTCGTCATGCACCTTCTCTTGAATAATAAACCAACCTCCATTTGACAATAAAATGCGGGATCCCAGATTGATATCGTTTTGAGAGAAGAATAAGCGATTCGGTACCAGTGGGGGAGGTCACAAAACAAATCCAAAACGACTTCGAGGAGCAGACACTCGTATGACCTGCTCCCGATAGAGGACAAACGATTCGCTACGGACGAGAGCTAAGTACCCACGTACCGACCTCGCCACGCGTGGCCGGGAGTATAAACATCCGCACACTCCCTCCTATCTTACACATGCTTGTTTTTGTTTGCCGGTAAGGTGATCGACCCGATATGAGACGAGAAGCTATTTACCTATATCTAATACCTCTTTACATATACCCTTTTGCCAGACGTTCAATATATTTAGCAAGAGCCTAACTATTATCGTAGAAACGATCACAGCCATAATATTAAGGAAATAGACTGCAAAGTCGATAGGTTTAGAACGTAATGGTTCCATGTATACAATAAGGGACGATAATGGTTGCGATGGATTAGTTCTATAAAACTTAGACCCTCACTAGATAGAGTAGACTGTATTTATGCTAAATCTTACCATCATTACTAACATCTCACCCCGCATGAAATTCGCATGGTTTAGTACCTTGTAGGACTATTTATCGATCGTAAAATTAATACAAACCATTATTTGTATCGTAACTAGTGTTGAATTTTAGTATTTTAGACTTCGTAGTGCTCTTCTGGTTTCCGGTCTGACAGCACATTGCTATCCAGACTGTTTTTGGCCTGTGCCAAGCGGCCGGGGGAAAGTGCACGGTTCTGATTTTAACTGGGATGAGTTCTGAATGCTTGGTGTGGAATCACCCCGTACCACACACCCTAATGGCGGCTTTCACGGTATTTTCAAGATGTAGGTCTATTTTAGAACTGTGCAAAATACCTTTCTCGGCATGGTTTCACAACATTCAGCATGATTTGTCTACAGGGTTTGATTTCGGAGTCCAGTTTCTTCAACCATGTACATATACTTATAGCAAAACTTGGTGGCACTCTACAGCGGAGAAATAGAGGTTACCGATGGTGAATTAAGCGTTGATGAGAGGGGCTGCGGTACCACTTTACCCCAAATCTCAAGTATACTTCCCTATTCTTTGGGACATTCTCTTTAGAGGAATGTGCCAATTTGTTTCGTACGCCCATTACTATAACTAATCACAGTTTTTTATATCTTTTTCGTCTACAGGGCTTACGGTTAGTGATTCAGCTTGTTTGATTTCTTCACCGGCATTTGGAAGACTAGATTTCACAGATTCCTATTTTATTGGTGGTGAAGTTAGAAATTTACCGGAGAGTAAATTACGCGTGGTGACTTTGGCTATAAAATAAGAGGAAATTTACTTTCTTAAACTATTTTTCTTTTCCCCCTCTATAATTCATGAAGGGATACGCTACAAGGGAGAAGAGATCGGGTCTGGAGGGGTTAATCTCCGCATATGCGCAAAATGGGTGAGGGTGGTACTGCGGGAGGAAGGAAAGAAGGCGGAGGAAGTGAGGGGAAGGTATAGACAGGGGGGGAGGGAATAAGGAGGGGGAGGAGGAGGAGGAAGGGAAGTGGCAGGTGGTGGTGGTGGAGGAAGCTGAAAGGGGTAAATGGCCAGGGAATGGAAGGGAGAGGGTTGAAGAGGAGGTGGTGGGAGGAGGAAGGGGGAGAGAGAAGGGGATGAGAATATGCGGAGCGGAAAATGAGCGAAGTCCTCGAGAGAGAGAGAGAGAGAGAGAGAGAGAGAGGAGGAGAGAGAAAAAACACGTTTAAAAAATGCGAAAAACATTCGACGATCGTGGACGTCTACCGCCGCTTTTTTCCGCGACCGGTCTCTTTTTCTCTTCGACGCCATTATGGAGGATAGTGGGTACGATTCGTTTTTTTCTTCATTTTTTTTGAGTTCCCTGAACCCTTTCAAAGTACCTCGAATCGGCGAATGCGTGGTTTTCTACTCGAACATCAGGGGCAGCTTTCTAACAAAAGCTACGTGTCGATTGGAGAAATGTGTGAAAAAAATCGTTTGCATTTAAAATAAATACGCCCATAAAGTTTCATTACTTCATGTTCGGAAGTCAACAGGTACGGTTTTCGTGCAGATTCAAATGCCTTGAATATCTAATTAGAAAAGACTGTACCCCATGACGCACATGGAGACACTGAAGAGCACGGGCTGATATTTCCAGCTGAAATTACCATCGCTACGTACGTTTTTGGCTTGATCGTTACCTTTAAGTGAACGTTCAATCCTTTCCGGCGTAGCCTTGTGAAACTCCATTTTGAATAAATAATGACAATACCGACTACGTTTAAATCCACGGAGTTTTTTATTGGTACAACAAGTTTCAACGCTACTGCGTCATCTTCAGGTACCTTTGATCTGAGACATCTTGAGGTACCAGAAAATGACACAGTAGCGTTGAAACTAGTTTTACCGTAAAAAATCTGTGGATTAAAAACATATTCGGTATTCTCATCAATTAGTCTTTAAGGGAACTATTTATAGAGCTTCTCTGTCTCGTAATAAATCGTTTTCATCGATCTACGGATAAATCATACGAATGTACTCGTCCACATTCTAGATTTTGTATAAGAGCTATTTCTATGGACTTAAACACGGTGAAACGCGGTTCATTAAGTAGTAGGGAGAAGAGCGGTTTTTTCTGTGAATGAAAATATTTGAGCCTAAGCGTACAAAATGGTCTCACGATCTCATCGCGGCTATTGATTGGCAAATAACTGTTCAAAAGAAAATGTGATGGTAGTTCAATACTTGAAAATTAATCTGATTACTTCTATGAGTCTTTACATCACTGTACAAATCTAGGTATGTAACCAGAGCCTAATAATTTAAACGGCGTCTCAAGATGTGCTGGGTTCCCTCCGACTTTGTTGTAAACCTATGACCTCTTCTATCTTTATGTCCGTTCTACCATCCCAGGTAACTCAATAACGCTGTTACATTTATCCTTCAGATTTTTCTCGTAACACATTATCTATATATATAAAACATCTGTTAATTATAACAAATGTGTAATAGAATCTCTCTTCATTGAGGCTATAAGCTTTTCATGAAAGCATCTTATCAATCGATACTTGAAGTAGATCCTGATAATGCGTTACATTTAAAGGTTCAATCAATTTATCGGAGAGCACGGCATGGAGCCGAATCGACAGCCATTCGCAAACAACAAATATAACGTCATTTTCACATTCATGGAACCTTTGTCAAGATGACGAAAAAATATTACTCAATATTACCGTGTTCTAAGAGTGGCCCCCTTTCTTGCTGAGTATTTTGTTCAGCTAAGGCAACCGATGGTGTCAACAGGATCATGAAAATACATGATAGTGGTTAAAATCGTAGGGTGTAAGGTTCATTCAGAAGCAGAACATGTACACAATTGAAGTAAATAAACGTCACCAAAGTCGCCACGAACTACGGCGAATACGAGTCATAAGATGCATAGTGGACTGCTTCGAGGGATATTTACAGTGCGAGCGTTACACCGAAGACGTCGAAAACAATTTTCTTTCCTTGGAAAGTCTTCACTGCAGTGCGAAATTTGCAGGGAGCTTTTTGAGGTCGACTAATTGTATTTGCGGAATCCATGCACCTGCAGTAGCCAGGGAGGATATAGGTCAATCACAAATAAAACTCTATTCTCGCCGCGTAGAAGTGGAGTACGTACTGCAATAGTGTTTGAACTTCCAACACGAAGACCTATAATTAACAGGAGTACTTTTTTATTTACTGAATAAAAAATGACACAAAGTCAATCTATACTCTTCTTCCACGTTAAAAATAATTATAAAACAAACAAATAACACGTTTAGGCTAATACGTTAATTGACCTGGATGGCTTTAACTATCTGTACCCTTCCTCATTAACTACCGATAATTTGACTCACTGCTCAATGTTTAATATTAATACTCGCCATCGATAAAAATATGTTGAACGAACAAATACAACACTAGAAACTCCATCTCACCTTCTAGATAGGGCGCATAATGATTGGATAAACCAGCTCTGTGTTAAATAAACGCTCTTTACGCACACAACATCATGTTTTGAACGATGAGGGATGATTCACAGTGCGACTATAAAGGTCCGGCTAAGCAAATTTGCCCAGATTCTGTACTTTCAAAATGATTAAATTGGTTCACATTTCAAAATATATGGAGCAAGGACGAAAAAAAAGAACCGGACAAAATATCGAGACAGGCGTCGTGGCCAAAGATTTGGAAAGAGACAAGTCATGCGGGGAAAACCCCGCGCTCAAATCTGGCTCAGCCACCTCGGTTGAGAGCCGACGCGAATTAACACCCACTCACGGGGAGGAAGGGAAAAAAATGAGCAGAACACTGAAGATGAGGCGACAAAAAAACTCAAATGTGGAGCAGTTGGAAGGTTGCTGATCCTGATTGCTCAACTCTTATGCCGGTACTATGCCAAACAAAAAGAGATCCCATCGGAATCTTCTCAACTTAACTGTCTCCTGCATCCAGAATCGACCCAATAACTTTCTAAACCTAGATAGCATTTAACAAGCTATAGCCTCCAGACTAAAAAGTTCTTCTAGGTTACTCAAAAGAGCACTTAACATTCCCCCTTACAGGTGAGTTCTAAAGGTCATAGCTCGATTGAAAAATCCAAGTAGAAAAATTAAATTCATCATTAGATGTTTTTCTTTCTCGCGGCAATTTCCTCGTCGTAGATAACTATTAACATTTATTTTAATTAGATATTAAATATTTGATCTCTTTGATGTTTAATTTTTAACCCACTCAGAATGAAAACCCAGAACGCCAAAGAGCACGATACAAGGATGGACCTTCCACGAGGCCCGGTAATGCACAAAACTCAAGTCTCAGTTCATATAAAAAAGAAGGTGAAAACGCGTATTTAGGCGAACGGAAATTGGGCATTATATGTCCAATCCCAAAAACCCACCCCCCGTTATCAATTCTGGGCTTTATCTTCGTATTTTATCCGATTTCCCTAATCAAATCCTTTTTCTACAAGTGCAAAAAATGCTTTATGTCACTATCAGTAAACAGTAAGCGTAGTATCACTAAATTAAAATGATATTCCATTAAGCGACACCCGACCAAAGAAATCCATGAATTTCACTCTCCTCCTCCGCTCTCCTACCAGTACCTACATCATCATTGGAATAGAATTTATTTAATAATAACAAATTGATAATATTCTCCTCAAGGTTGATTATACTGACCGATTGCAATATGAAAACGATATGGAATTGTGGAATCTGTCGACATAATAATAACAACTAGTGACTTTATGATTCAACATAAATTAGAACCACTTGGGTTTCCGGTGTGAAGATGAGGTTACGTGGGACCACATAGTGACCAGTTATCATTATTTTATCATCACAGTTTAAATACTAGAGAGAATTTCTTTCTGACAATAATGCTACAACATTGCAACCGGTCAGTTAATTAAGCATAGAGAGAAATTTTTCCAAAATGATTCTTCAGCATGTTTAAATTCCACAATTTCACTGTACCTAACAGAGCGTAATAGAAGTTATTCACTCTACAATCTCTCATTGTTGCTGAAAACAGAAAATAGTCTTTGGATCAAGGTTTTTAACGGCGAGGTGTGCAGAGACAAAAGGAGAACGGAACATTTCCACACATACCTCGCGATAACGCACTTATTGTCCGAGAGCTGAGGGGTTGGATTCGCTCAGTTACGATACAAAAAAATGAAAGATTTTCCCCCACCTTCCCTCTCCTTCCCCAAAGAGAGAATCACCCTCGGGCTCTCCCATCTCATCCACCCACGGGATTAAAAGCACTTGATCAATCACCCCTGTTGTTTTCGTGCGGAGAGCGGTTAATCAACCGAAAGAGGTGCTTTCGTAAGACGAAGAAGAGGACGGAGAGAAAGAGCTCTCAGGCGATCGGTCCGATTAAAGCCGGAGGCGGTGAAACATATTTGAGTGCACACACCATTTCCCTGTATACACTGGTCGTGTGGGTGGGGGGATGGTGATTTAAAACGCCCGAGACAGGATTTCGTATTAGAGTTCCCTTCCCGTGTGTTAGCCGGCGATCAAGGTACCGCTCACCGCTTCACGCTCTTTGCGTGGGGAGAACATATCACAGGTGCTCGACCAATTTAAATTTGATTAGAACTGACAGAGGAAGTTTATTATTCAAATACATCCTTTCACTGACAAACACTTATTCTCCGGGAATAAATTGTTCACACTCAAGCTCAATCTTATTCTAACGAGCTTAGCAAAACACAAAGGTTGATAACAAACTGAAGGACGTAACTCCCAACTCATTATATATCTGTTTTGACTTTAATCGTTCGTTCATTCACTCAGACCGCTCAGCGGCCTATACACACATATAAATGTTTATACAGAAAGGTAGAAAGAAAGTGGATAGGAACACATAAAATAAACAAACACAATGGTGGTGTGAATATGGAAAGATGGCCGATTCCAAGCAGAAAAAATTCGACTGGACCGGGAATCGAACCAAGGACCTTTGGATTATTCAAGTGACGCTTGTTAGAGCACGCTTTTTGAACGACATAATTAACCACAATAAGGGACAAAGTAGGGTGAAAAATGCTCGTTTTTCGTTCCTCTACCGGTATTTTGACTTACAAACGTACTCAAAAATAGTTTAGAATAAATACACGAAGAATACTGTAAATTAGGGTAAGACTTATTTATCTTTGAATCGAAACTCGTTGTTCTTGGATATACGATAGCACCTAAGCGCCAACCGTCATCTTCGAAGTTCGATAAGTCCCACCCTTAACGTTGAAGGTTTACGATAGACGCCAGCGAAAGCGTAGGGCGTCGTTTGAACAAAGTTCTTCAATTAACATTCTCGTATCGTTGAATTTATCGTGATGCCACAACTCGTGCACCGCTATTAGGCGGCTGATGCTACTGTAACGTTGTTTTATGCAACATAATCACCTCCATCAACTATGCTGTTTACTCAGTAGGTGTGATCCACGAAAATAAGTGTACATATCACCTTTGTGCTCTCATTCACAGCAGTGAATGTTTACGTGAGGTTGCGCAGGCGAAGATCTACTAAGACGGAAGACTGATTAAGGCATACATTTTCGGTGCCAACTCATTATAAAATCATCATAAAATAGGTTAATATTTTCTACACTATCATTTGTCGCCGACCACGGTGTCAGGAATGAATTCCTGATCAACAAAGATGTATTAAGGGGCGAGGAATCACAATCAGCGGGGAGGGACTAGAACAATCAATAAATATTCTATTTTATCGTCACGGCGACTCTCGTAACTAACGTCCTGTTCTGGAAATTCTCGAGGGGAAGATGGAGGAGTTGGGGATCAAAAAAGCTATTACATTTGCCCCAAAAGAAGATAGTGGGGGGTCTTTAAACTGGCTCAATGTCTTGCCGCCGATTTCGGGCCAAGGGAACGCACGGAAAGAAAGATTTCGATCGCCCATGTCGAAAGGTTTCCTTCCTCGACCCAGGTCCCGCAGGGTTTCTCCACATCTCAAGAAGGGATGGCGCAATGCTTTGCGGTTACTTTGGGCCATCAAATTCATTGGAATAACGAAAAGACGGGGATACTTTCATGCAAGAACTGATAGTTCTACATGTAAGCACAACTACCCTGCGAGCCGCCGCAGGGAGTGGTATGATACCAGCTGAGTAAAGATGTAAAGATTCACGATTTACGAGCAAATTTTTAATTCACGTGGAATTCGATGAAACTAGTCGTCTAATAGAAATTTTAACATTCACGAATTTTTGGAAATAGCTCACTTCCAGCGCGATTTCAAGAAACTAAGGGAAATGAAGTCCCCAGCTTTGCACATTCGACATCAATTGATTTGTACTTATTGATAGGATTGGTTTGTAGATCTTATTTCGTCAAATTGTTGGATGTATTCACTATTAAGTAAGCGAAAGGGGAGGACCTTTGTTTCCATTTTAGAGTTCGCAATAGTTTCCTAAGCGAAACACAGTAGTGGGCGAGTATCTACATCGAAGGACGATATCGCTCGCGATCAACTTTTGAGACATAATTGCCGCATTAAAAAACAGTAATTCAAGCAAGTAAAATAAAGGAAATATGCAAGAAATGCCATCACAAATCTTATCCTCAGACCGTACCTTTGACCGGTTTTCAAAGGAAAATACGACGCGTTCACACTAAGTAATGGCAATTCGCCACGGGACTAAAAATACGCCCTCAAGGCACAGACCTTCGTCATCGCATTTTGCTGATGTGTGAGGACAGGAAAAGGGGTTCAAGCAATGAAAGCAGTAAACGAGATTCCATCACTTGGAATTGCCGCAGTTTTTAAAATCCAAACCACAGTTAACAATAAATTTTTCTCCAAAACCACATCTAATTTCATCAAGTGTCGCACATGAATGCAGGGAAAGAGGACTCAGCGCATAGAACGAAGCACATGTAATTATATAAAGCAGTGTTTCTGCAGGTGGCAAATGCATCCTGCGAATATCGGCAAGTAACTACTTCCAAGCCTGACATAATCCTGTCGAGCGCGCAGGCAGATCTGTAGGCGTGGATTGCGTAGAAAAGGATGACGCCACTGAAGCTCTCCCTTTGAATAGTATGAATCGAAATTTTCTGTAGAAACCATCACAGACATTATATTTAGGAAATAAAATAGAGAACCGATGGATTGAAAATACTATTTCTCCACGCATAACAAGGCAGCATAATACCTACTTACGATAGATAACTTTACGAAACTCAGACCCTTGCTAGGAAGAGTAGTATCTGCACTTGTGCTTATAAGTTCCCATCATTATGAACAGCTCACCCCGAGTGAAATATCCGGCATCAATTTGCTTTCTGCCATTTTTTAGGAAGTTTTTCAAAATCAACTATGAGTGTCTAAACAGTAAGAATTTAATAATAAATAAATCATTGTTTCTTGGGATAAAGAAAACTTTCTGACTCAACAAACCTTCACCACCCGATTGACTTCCGCAAATAACATACTTAATCAATAATTATCTTTTTTTAATTCAACGCTGTTTCAGCAAATAATTGTATGTTTTATTCAAAAATGATTTTTTTGGAAGGAAATAAATTCTTCTCCATGTCTGTACCAATTCGATAAGCGGATTTATTGGCGACCAAGAGCACACTCAGCAATTACTGACTCGTTTCTAAAACTAGTCCAGGATTTTGCAAGTAATAATACTTATGTTATGCATAAAAAATTTATAAGTAGGGGAGAAATAATATCTTCTTCCTAATAGTACCACATTCATCGGGTTTTGAAGATTACTATATCCGTGCCACACAAAAAGCACATGCAATTATTCCTACAGCAATATCGCCGCAGGTCGCTAAATGCATACCGCGCATATTTGCAAGCAAGCACAGAGACTACGCCTACGTTTTACATTATCCTCTCGAGCGAAAAAGCGGACTGGGAGAACGATGGATCCGAAGCTCTAGATTCTGCTCAACTTGCGTGGCACGGATCCACCCACGCCCGGTCACACAGTGGGGGCGTGGCGGGGGGGGAGGGGATCGAGCCGGGGGAGGATCGAGCCGGGGGCGGTAGGGGGGCAGGGAGGGGCCTCGATGCAGATTCACTGGGGACTGGAGAGAGTCGGGGGTGGATGAAGACGAGACACGAGCGGGGGCGGAGGATGCTGTGGGTGGCCGGACTGGGAACTGTCCCCAAAGAGTTACGACGAGAGGCCCACCGACGGAGAGCAAAGACGCAGGTGGGTGGGCAAGCGCGCTAAGGTCACGGCTTTGGTTCAACCGGAGCGCGTGGGTGGCATTATTCGAGAAGTAAAAGGCCCCCCACCAAAGGAGAAATGGAATAGCGGGGGCCGTGGGTTTCCCCGTCCCCCCCCCCCACCTTGGATGGGAGGGCTCGCCCCCGACGCTGCGGCTTACGAAACGACCTACCCCACACTCCCACAGACCTATCGCTATGCGGAGAGAGCGAATTCGCGAATGGCAAAGAGAATCGGAGGTGGATAGAAAATAGAATCACAGGACGTTTTACAGCCTTCCGCTTGAGCCGCAAAATCAGATAAGAGCATACTAAATTAGTGGGTAGGTATAAGGTAGTATCTGAGAGGATAGCACAGTACAAGTAGATGGGATCTTGTTTGGAGTGATGAGAAGAGAGCGTGCTTCGTTGTTTGGGCAATTTTGTGAAAATGGATGAGAGAATTTGACTGTGCTTGCCCTAAAAGGGACAAAATTATTTGTATTTATGTCTGTATCATTGAGGAATATGGAAAGGGCACTACGTCATCAAACCGTAGCCTGACAACCGGAAAAACAACCATATTGTTAATCCCTGCTCTTTACTTACTTTCCTTTGGATAGCACGACGGAATGGACGATTTAGCGCGTGTACAGAAGAATATCAACCATCTGTTTGAAACGTAAGGCAAGTGACTCTTGAATCATTTATTGGCTACTTAGTGTCTTGGTGTCTACTCGATTTTAAAAGTTTTCATTAGTAATACGGATATTTAACAATTTAAATAAATAAACAATTTCATTTTTGTAAGGAGAATACATATTAAAGAAGTAAGTCCATGCTGATTTCTCGCAAGATGACGGTGTAAAACAATAAATAAAATTACAAAATTAGTTCATTAGCCCAAAAGCTGTTTAGGAAAATTAGGGTTTCCTGAGATGGCGGACTGGCTCCAGCTTCTACCATTGGCCAGCATAGCAAGTGCCCTTACAGCATACCTCAATGATCTGTATGGTAATTGTAGGTAATGTTTGCGATCAGTCTGTCGAGGATCCGCACAAAAATACAAGTAGAGAAACTCGGCAAGTTGTAATGAGTCGCATCTAAACTTCATATTTCCCACTTATTTTCGAGAATCACGACATTGTGCAATATTACTTCAGAGTGACAGTTACAATTCATTTAAATTTTCAATCTTACCGAAGGAAACCAAATATCTTTGGAGATTCATACCTGCACTGCAGATTTGAAAGTGGACGATAGATTCATTGGCCGAGTTCTATCCCTCGTTAAGACACACAAAGAACAAATGCGCGAAATTTTTAAGCACGGACACAGATTACGCTCTTAATACTTTAAGCAATAATTTTATATGTAAAAATCAGTTACCGCTATTATTTTACTGGTGATACTGCCATATAATTACACATGAACACAAGGGATCTGGTGAAAAAATATTTAGCCAACTGGGATTCGAATCCAAATCTCTCTAAAATCGCGTCAAGTGCTTCAATCAACAATGATGATACAATACTAGATTACACAACTTAATTTTTAGGTAATAACAATGCCGTTTGAACTGGTAAGAACATTTTTGCGAATCCGAAGAGTTTGGGCACATATAACAGCCCAGGCGAGAGTTTTTCGTCACAATTATACACCAACCCATCAATTGAACTTCAGAAAAACTTATCTTCCACAAAAATTTGTCTCCGCTAACGTTACCTTCATGATTATCTCACGCTATACCTTGAGCATGTTTACTAACACCTGTTTTTTTACCACAAATTCAGAAAAAAGAAGTTAAGACCTCATCCTCTGGACAGAGATAGGTCCCAAGCGGGATAAGACAAACATTATAGCCCCGATGGGAATTTCAATCGCACTGATTAACAGCGTCGCAATGCTGGGTCAGTCTAATACCGATTGTAAAATATCGGTGCAAATAATGGCGTAGGCACGCATTGGAACAACGCTAAAGAAGTATCTTCAATAAACCATGATTGGACTCTGTAATATTTTATAGTGTCCACGCACTTTTTGCGCATCGAGCCACCAAATTCCGCAGTCAATTCAAAAGCGAATGGAAGGCAAAATACCTAATATTAGCGTGGGAAGGCTTGGGGAGACTCCATTAAGTGACGTCACGCTCCGAAACCCAGATTGTCAACATCTATCAAAAGGGAGGGGAGAACACCTCTATTTCATTTTATACTCAGAGGTAGCCACGGCGAACAAATAACACTCGAGAAAGCTCCACTGGAAAATTTGCATACACGAGAGATAACACTAAAACCTCGTCGAAAAGGAGATCACCAAGCAGATAAGTACTCGGCGTATTGAATGAGTAGGAAACTTTCAGTTTAGGCTGTAAACTGCTTGCACTTCAAAACGGCATTAACGGGTGCGGGAACCAACATTTTCCCCGCGATTATTCTACTGAAGATAGCAGTTGCCATTTATTTAATCATGCCACTATAATTCTTTAAATCACTATAATATAGATTAATTACGATGGCAGTTCACGCATAAACTACTCGCGAAATGAGCTAGGCATAAATATGCAGCTACCGCGTCATAAAAACGTCACATCAAATGTCGACATATAATCACTTTATTACGTTTCTCCCAGCTCCTTTGACACGTGTGGGAACGGGAATGAGCTATTTTCAGGGCTAGTTTTTCCACGTAAATTAATAATTTCTTCAACTCTATAGCCAACTGTGAATAGCTGAAAATGTTTCGTTCCGTAAGAAAAATTTATTTATGCGAATGGTCACCGATGATTAATAGAGTGCAAAAAAAAGCGAAACAGTGCAACTCATCTTAGTTTTCCGCCACCGTTTCAGCCTGTCAACAAACTCAACCCATTCATACATACTGCACTCAAAATATCATGCTATATTAATGCCTCTTTCATTATAAGGGAATTGCATTGCATTGAGAACTTTTCAGATAATTTAAACTGTTATCAATTTAGAAAAGAACCTAAAATAAAATAACTAATTGAAAACACAGATCGTTCACAACCGTCCAAAACTTCATTACGTTGTATGGTTTCCATTTAAAAATACGATTCTAACCCAGCTGAAAATATTTTAAGGTAGTTTGAGCGAAATATATTTTCACCCAGAAATCAATGAATTTGGTCTCATTTTATAGAAAAATGTCTCACCCATTCAAAGATCCACAAATATCAGCCCCTTACGGAACTACTTTCCGAGATATTTTCCAAAAAAATACCAGCCCTTCCACATGGAAAATGGTACGTTTATGGACTCCGGAGAGAGGTTATTTAAAAAATGAGCACTTTCTAGCACCTAAACCTCGTCAAAAAATCAAGTGGGTAGTATGTATCTTTGTTCAACTATTTTTGAAAATTAATCTTATTGTCACCGCAGTAAATTCTCCGGGATCACAAAAAACCTTCCGTTTTAAAGGAGTCTTAAACGTTTCGCGCGAAAAACATGAGTCAAGTTAAAGGCTTAATTAGATATATTTATTTAATTACTTACAATTTCAGTCATATGAAAGTATATAATTACACCATTCATAATGCAATATTTAATTCACGTGTCCTACAGTTGGTGAATTTAAAGTCTTATAATTCGAATATGGCCTGCATTGTGACTAGTGAATTATATCGCTCAAACAACCCTAAGGACACTAACCCATGTATTAGCCACCAGATATCTATTAATACCGCCAGCCCAATTGAAGGAATTTTAACTCACATCAGCAGCTGACTTTTTACCCACTCAAGGATTTTTAAAATTTTGATTCAAATCACAGCATATCCAATGCAAAAAAAAGATGAAAAGCATATGACTGACATGAAATGACAAGTTATACGTAAATTACAACGTAAAGCACGTATTTCCTTATCCAAGCCGAGCCTGACGTTATTCAAACGATGTTTCTTGTACATACGACCTAAAGTGTATAATTTATTACCTGTTTAATGTTTTAATTTTTTTTAATCCTAAACCCAACAATAAAAATATACTATCTTGGTTTTTTACGAAATAAAGTCCAGAGGATGTTTTTTTATAACTGTTATATCATTTGACACATGTACTGCAATTTCAAATGCTGAATTTCCTTTACATATATATATAGTGCATAACTCATTCTGTAAACGATGGTATCCCTAATTCAGGATTACCCACACGGCTACCAAAGTTACTCCTCGATTTAACCAAAGATATTATGATGCAGAAATAAAAAAATTGCAATTATCTACAGAAAGAAATTACTGCCTCATAGGTTTCGATGTTTTTACATCATCAGCCAATGATGACGTAAAAACATCGAAACAGCGGGCAGGTGGCAGTAAAATTTATTTCTGTGGATAATTGTAATTTTTTTTATTTTTCCATCATGCATAAATTCCACTCAATATCGCAAGAATCTTCGGATTTTATACGAAGATATAATGTTGTAAACATTCTCCGTCAGAGCAATAAAACATTATTGTTATTATTATTATACATGGACACTGTAATTGACGGATAAAGCAACAGCAGTCATTTCCGAAGAAACATTGAAATTTTCCAAGGACTTCGTCACATAAAAGAATTCCACACATCAAAACAAACAACACAGTCATTTACGCCCATAACTACTCCACGATCGGAGGAATGAAAGCGAGCACGAGTACAGAGCAAGCGGTATGCTGCACGGACCCGTGACCCAAATGCGCATTGCCGCAGAACCGACCCTGGCACATGACCCGATTTATTACTCCGGGTAGCGAGCGGTAGGCAAGCTGCATGTCTACGTCTACATCGATCTGAGCCCACGGTAACTAGGGCGCGTGGCTACGGACGTGAAGTTACCAACATTTAAAAAAAATTAATTGCTTATGAAAGTATGGTTTGATAATTAAGTAATGAAGAACACGCAGTGCTTCGTTCACTTGAATAAAAACGATAGTTCAGGACTCATTTAATTACACTTAATAAATTTCTGGGAATGTTTCCGGAAAACATTTCAACGCGGAAATATATTCAACGGTACCCGGTGAGATGTTGCGGAATATGATTATGAATTTTAAAAAAGAAAAAAAACTTGGTAATGTCACTCAACCGAGTGCATATCACCAAGTTTTTTTTTTTCTTTTTTCAAATTTAATCTTCGACTTGGCCTTGAAAATGGAAATTAGTTGCCTTTACCATGGCCAGAAATTATGGTTAAGTTATTGTTTTTACTTTTCCTGACAATTCTGGCGGGTAGATCGTCCTTGCAAACATAACAAGCAGTTTTTGACTTGTCATCAGATTTCTCAGGGGTCGAACCTACGGAATATGATAGAAATATCTTTGAAAAACCAACCTAACCGGGACACGAACCAGCAAACTTCGGATAAGCAGGTGAGGACTATCTCGTCATCATAAAATGACTTAGTTCCACGAAGTTAATCCCAAATCAGCGTTTTTTTTTCAATCAAATCCGCGGGGTAAACCCTTGGTTCTTCGATGGTCGAGAATCGTGCGAGACAAAATGTAGAATTTAAAGGCTCTTTTATACAGTACATATTATTGTACACACGAATGTATCATAGAATGTACAAGAAACTGAATGGAATTAGAGCCGGTTCTATTTCCAGTTAAGTCATTCACACAATCACACAATTTTCCGCTTTACACGGTACAATTTCCTTCATGAAGGAATTCGTACATTAGTTTGTACAATAAAATGAACTGTGTCAAGCGGCCTTAAGATATAGGGTGAACCAAACTCATATTATCCAATGGTCTCCTTTATGAATAAATTAAGGGAGTCTTTTACAGTGATTGAGGAATCAAACGGAGAGTAGTCTAACAATTTCACGCATTAGCGAATAAATGTAGACTGTTAAATGTGAGAGAATTTGACGGCAATTCTTTTACGCGGCGTCCCCGCGGCACCAGCAGTAGCCTTGCAAGGTGCGGCTGCGCTGCGTGGGTGTGTGGCGGTGGGTGACCGAGGGCGGAGAGCAAGGGTAGGAAGAGGACAATATTGATTCTGATGACGGACTGACTTCCAGATAAATTTGCCGTGAAACGGAACATAATTATGGTTCTAAATTAATTCTGAAACCGTTTCAGATAAAGTACCTACGAGAAAAAATATCTGGTGACCACGCAACCTAGGCTTAAACAACCACTAACTATATTCTGAAGCGATATTCAAAGAAATCCTCCCTTAAGTGACCACTGCTCAACATTTTTTTTAAAGAATTTTTAAATTAACTGTCGAAATTTAAGAAAACAGAGGCAAACTTGTATCACTGCAATATATTTCTCAAATAAGTCGGGAAGCTGCGTTGCATGACAACTATAAATTTGTCATCGGATCATATAAAACGATATGTTTTCAATAGCCACTCGTTGCTATACAGAAATTTTGAGTTATATACCGACATCAGTTTTCTGCCATTGGATGCTTCTCAAGTAAATAAAATTGAGTGTTCGCTTAAAACTCTCGAGATATGAATATTTTCAGTATCCTTAGCAGAGCGTGGAATTTTCTGATACAATAGTGGCTCCCAACCCAATCCTTTTAACTGTCATGCTATAAATAACTTGGATGGAATCGCTTTCAGACCGTTGATTGAAAATCAGACTCAATCTTTTAATTAAATATCAAACCGAATCATTTTACGACGAAGTTCTCAATATCTTAAGAAGTTCAATATACTAAGGTAGATCAGATCATCAGAATAAAATAAGGGAAATGGATAGTAGAACAGAAAGATTTCAAATGCTGTTTTCCCGCGATCGATAAGAGACCATAATGGCTGCATTTAGACTTTGAAGTAGGTTAGTTGACAGGTAGTGTAGCTGATTTATTCATCTGGATGTCTCTAATTCTGCCAAGTAGTGCTAGCGCCATATTTAGAATGCTCCCTGCATGAATCTTGTGTCACCTTGTTATAGTTACATTTAAGATTATTTTAGTAGTTTCAGTAGCATTTGTAATATACCGGTGGGGATGTGCTTATTGGTGAGAGTAAATTTCTTCACTATAGTCCATGTTGGTGATAAGTTATCCCCTGCCAAACACCCATGTGGTGGCTTGCAGGGTAATAAGTAGATGTTGATGTTATGCTATCCGTTCGTCCATAGCGATATAAAACAAAACGCTCAGGTAACCTTTGTTTTATTCCGTCCGCGCTTTTTCTATCCAATTATCTTATTATTCTACAAATATCTATCCTAGTACCCACAAAGCCAAAGAACCCGGAAAATGGGTCAAAAAAGCGCACTCTGCAGTCTAAATAGGTCATGGCGGAGACGGCGGCGCGGGCCTGCAGGGCAGTCACTCCAGGCTACACCCCCGTGTAGAAGCGAAAAGAGGTCACCAGAATCGATACTCGACGTAAGGAGGAGGGCAGAAAGAAATACACGTCAAAGTAGCGCGGCAATAGAAGGCTCAAACGGTTCCTGTAAATGCAGTTTATTCATTAGCTAATGAGAGAAATCCTACTGACCCAGTCGGTGTCAGATTGAATTTGGGTCACCTGCATTTTTTCTATATTTCATAATCTCACACCCTTTTTTAATGCTTCCAGGGACTCTTATCATAGTATAAACAATCATAGAGTTACACTCCACTTTTATTCTTTGTAATTACTGTTTTACAAATCTCTTCCGAACTTCAACTTTATCATTATTGGAATGGAGATATAAAAATTATGGAAACCGGCCTTATTTAACATAAACAATGCAAAATCATATAGAAACGGAAAGAAACGTTGTTTTCGCAAGACTGCTGTTTCCAGCTTCTACGGAAATAAGGATTTTTTTTCTTTTTCAACATGGACCATACAAATTCGTCTGAGTCGCAGGTGAATTAGGGTCATACTCGTCTTCTATTTTGGGAGAAAAGTCAACCAGAGTGCTAGGCACCAAATAAATCGCCGAATATTGTGGGACCAGGCCTTGGAAAACAGATCAGATAATCAGCATCCTGTCGGTAGTAAGTTGCGCTGAGACGGTAGAGTGCAGCCCTACCGGGCAAGTTATTCCGTGCTACCCCGCCACGTAGAAGCGAAAAGAGGTCATGAGAATCGATAAGGTCCTCTTCCTCCCGCGCATTCCCCTCTCCGCCCTCGGTCACCCCCCGCCACACACCCCCGCAGCGCAGCCGCACCTTGCAAGGCTGCTGCTGCTGCTGATTCCACGGGGTCGTCAGGTGTAAAAAAAAAAGCTGCCTTCGCGTGGGGTAAATATTATTGCAGGGTTCGAGCGCACTTTGGTTAGTGTGTCGTGCTCTTTATTCTAATTCGGTCGACTTAAGTAAATATGACCCCTTTACGAGAATGTCAAGAAAATCCAACATTCTCGGGTAGATTTTCTCTATTTTCGACAGTTGTTTGTTTACAACAGTTGTATCCGAACGCTTCTCATAATAATAATAATATCACGAAACTTTCGCGCTAAGAGTCATCGAATTCTAAATTTTGAGGAGGCGTTGAGATTCTCCAAGTAATTTTCGTTGAGTATTAAGTGTCCTAATAACTTTTTTATTTATTACTTTGAATGAGGATCATTTTTTGAACATTGGATACATATCAGAGAATCGAATAGTGAAATTCAATTTATGTCGATTCCTTTTTCTAGGCAACGAAGACAAAAAAATTCATATGAGAGGTATTTAACTACCGGCTGATATTACAAGCGGTGGCAGTTTTTAAACATAACCAAAATAACGACATAACAGTTCCCTGGCGGCATAAAGGTTTAATTTGAATTTCTAAGGGCTTAATTTAAGGAAATAATTGAAAAGATGGGTTAACTATATTTTCTCGTAGATGGAATGTTATCTATCGTTGTGATAAAATTAAGCGTATATTTCGCGTTTAGGACAAAATCTGTACCAATGTCATCGAATAATTTCAAAATATATGCCAAGCACGTTTAGCTACAATTTAAATTAGAATCAAATTGCCATGAAACCCACGCGGCAGCAAGTAATTATTTCCGCTTCTATCTATTACAAATAATAAAATGTATGCAACGTTGCCCGGAAATCTGTGCATAGCTACAACAACGTCAATTATGTGATGCGAGGAAGCAACTGACGGTCGCCAACAAACGCCAACTTGAAAATCGGTACCTACCTTTCCTCCCACAGGGTAAATCGTAAGCTGCAAACCGTAAGTTGGGCTTAATTAAAATAATACTGGGAAAATGTGAGGAGAAATTCAAGGAGCGATGTTATTTTTCTCTCGTGAGACCTCACAAGGAGTACGCCGCTACAATATTACCAAGTTGTACTAGATTCAGATACAGATCCAATACGGCGGAGAGTAAAAAGATTTGTGAAAAAATGTTACGACAAGCATAGTAGTGTTTCTGAATTTTTGGGGGATTCCGAATGGGAACCTCTATCTGGTAGAAGGGAAAACTATGGACTAAATTTTCACGAAATTGTCATGTAGATATTTTTTGCCGGGCGTTCAACATATATTGCTTGAGCCAACCTATAATGGTAGAAATGATCACAGGTATAAAATTGAGGAAATATACTGCAGAGCCGATAGATATAGAATCTCATTTTTTCCACACACAATAAGGGACCATCATAGTTGGGATGGATCAGTTCTAGGATACTATGACCCTCACTAGGTAAAGTAGGTTTTGCGCTCGTGCTAAATATCTTCTGAATATCATTATTAGCACTTAACACTGTATGAAATATCCGCAAAGGTATAGCTCTTGCATGATTTGGTGCCTTGCAGTAACATTCATCAGCCGAAGTAACAATAATAACCAGTGGTTGTACCTTGTTCTGCCTAGTAGCATGCTCGTTTACGGTGCACTCTCCTAGTTTCTGATTTGACCGCGCAATGTTATCTTGACTGCTTTTGGCCTGCGCCTAGTAGAAGCCGAGGGTAAGTGCGCGGTACTGATTCCAGTTGGGATTATTATTGCATGCCTGGTGTGGAATCACCCCGTGCCACACACCCTACATCTACTTATTACACTGCAATCCACTACAAGGGTGTTTGGCAGATGGTGGCTTATCTCCAACATGAACTACAGAGAAGAAATTAACTTTCAGCAACACGCACCACACTATGGTTATGCTACAAATGCCACAGAAACTACCCTAGTGGTGGCTTACACGGTATTTCGTAGATAGATACTTGTAACCCGAAATAAACCCACTAACAGAGTCATCCAAAAACTGCGTGCAAAATGTGTTTGCTGTGCGTGGGTCACGGAGAAACTTCTACTGCAGGACACGGCCTTTGAGGCCGCGAGAGAAATAAATCAACACGCGAGGCCGCGCCCACGGCCGGGGGTGCAGTGGAGAAAGAACGGGTGGGTGGACGGGAGGGCAGCTGGGCCGAGTTAACTCGGCGACAACGGCGTCGTTTTTGACCTGCCCTTTCATCTCCACGGGTCATCCCTCAACCTTTCACCCCTCCCCCCCCCATCCCCTGGGCAAACGGGTGAGATGGCAGGTTGGCACGAGAGAGACGTGGAGAAGGAGGGTGGGGTGGCCACTGTCAACATTGACTCGACGGGATTACAATACAGTCCTCCTTTTTCTCTTATTTCATCCGCGCATCAAAGTAAAGGTAAGGCCGTATCTCAAACGGATAATCAAACGTAGGGGTGGGTGGACAGTAAAAAAGAAAGGAAATTCGCATTGGGAATCGATCCGATGATATGACCCGCGGGAGGAGCCACTGAGTTACTCGAAAAGCTTAATTTTATTATAAGTATCTACGTGCTCTCACTTTTGAAGTAGCGGAATTAATATCTTACTTTTTTAACTGAATTCAGCAAAATCTTCTAGCTTCATGGCATTCAACCTATGCACAGATCCCGACACAAAACGAAGTTGTGCAATTTTCTTAGCTTCGTATTTGTTTGGACATACAGATAGATGGCGTGGGCATTGTGTCATCACATGGAATCCTGACAATTGAAATAACAACCAAATGGTTCAACGCTGCTCTATCTATACTTTCTTATGTAAGGCACGGCATAAAGGACGAATTAGCGAATGTATAGCAAGAATAACAACCCTCTGTTTCAAATTTAACGCAAGTAACTCTTGAAACACATATTGGCTGCTTGGTGCTATGGATTTCACTCAATTTTACAAGAGTATCTATCGGGAACGTATATTATTTGATTTTTAAATAAATAAACAATATACATAAGGATATTGCACATTATAGAAGTAAGTGCATGCTGATTTTTAGTCAGTTATCGAGGGAAACATAGCTAAATTGCAAAATTAGTGTTTTCGCCCGAAAGCGCAGTAGGATAATCTACTTCCAAGGGCAGTTAAATTGGAAAAAAGTTAGTTCTTATTTAAAGCAATTAAATGTCCATTAGAACTTGACGATATTGAAATACTATTTTCAAATGTCCATGACATTATTTGTTTGAATGGAAATTATTAAAATTTATGTAAATTGGGTATAGTACCATTTAAAACTGAAATATTATATGTTCCTTTTCACGAAATTCATGGCTACCCCCACACAGGTTTATAATGTTTGTGGTAACCTTAAGCTTCCCAATTTTTTGTTACATTGCAATTCACTAAGTATTTAAGAAGGAAGGAATAGAAAAATGAGGGTTAACGAAGATGGTGCACTGGCTTTAACTTCAAGCATTGGCCAGAATAGCAAGCGCCCTCTCCACCTACATCTATGTTGTTCGAATATATGACATTTCTTCACACTAACAGAAAAGTCAATGACAGTATTTTTGCTTTCTTTTTCCCACTGGATAAACATTTTCTAGCCTTCCGACCAACCAAGACAATGTCACAATCTTTCTTCCATTCATTTTCCTGGCTTGAGTGACGTTCTCATTCGCTTAAAACTCACTCACTGATCTTCGACTGACCTAATAAGGCAGACCTAAAAGTAATTTTAAATCAATTTTGCTAACTGTACATTTGCATGAACTCCCTTTCACTTTATGCTCTCAATTATACCCACACAATAGCAGTAATGCTATATTCTTCCTACCTCCAATAAATGCCTCAAAGTAAATGACAATTCAATGTCTTCCGCGTCATATCATTGGACATGCTCCAGGTATCACGCTAGCTTCACTATCAGCAAGGCCTTTTTCCTACAATATTTCAGATCCTCATACTTCAGGTCATTCTTCAGGTGTATGCTATTAATTTCCCACACAAGCGTCCATTAATATCACTAAAACGTCATGTGGGAGCGAAAGGAGAAGGCATTATTCGCCTCGTGCCCGCCAGCAATCCTGAAAGGGAAGAAGACGGCGGAGAATAATGCTCGGAGCATTAGCAGGAACATAATTGGGCGAGAGTAGCCACAGGACTCTCAGATTACATTACCCCGGAAGCAAAAAGTAAATCACCGCGGTCCTCCCTATGAGGCATGAGCTTTGCGACGCAAAAAGGGGGGAAATGTAAAGCGTTCCCATTGATTAACGCGACGGAGAGGGCGCCATGCCGTCTGCGCCTCCCAGGCTGGTCCGAGAGAGGGAGAGCTGGCTTTCAAAAGATGCGAGGCGCCCCCTCGTCTCTCCTCGGCGACGTCGTCGGTCTTGACGGGAGGGGCGAAGGGGGAAACAACAATAGAGTGCCTAAAGGCGATTCGGAAACGCCATGAGCGCGAAACAATTAGTCGCGCGTACAAACACACAAACATAAGCAGCATAAGAAGCAAGAACAATGGTTGGAGAGGGAGAAAGGGAAAGGGTTGAGCTTGAGAGGGGAAGAATGAAGAGGTCATTACCCTCCATTAAGTTCAGGGTATGAAAATTCTTCGGGCATCCGTTATCTCCTCGCACCGCCGCCGAACGAATGCGAGCATTCGAACTAAACACGAAAATCCTTATTCGAACGCCGCAGATAAACGACTCATTTGTATGCTAATCGAGTACGCTCAGAGAAATACGGACAAGTCAAACAATGGATAAATTAAAGACAAAAATTATAACGCGAACGAGGAAAACGTGGAGTTTACTCGGTGAAATAAATCTTAATGGGCATCTCGAAATCGTTTCACTGAATGCAGGAAGAACACGCAAATTTCTCAGAATACGACGCGGAAAGCATACCTAAATATTTATCATCGGACATAAATTGGAAATCGTTAACGAAAAAAATAGGAAAATCGTCGAAAAAAACCTTGGTAGAAATATTTCAGGGTTAGAAAAATTTCGAATTGAAATGGAAAAATCAGGAAAATTTTTTGAAAATAGTTCTTCACAGAGAGGCAACAATCACTTCATTCAATGAAAAATGAAAGGAGAATTTTCTCGAAATACTACGATTATCAGTTTCCCATGAAGAAATTTATATTTCACTTCTCACGACCTATTTTCTACAAAATTTGCCCTGTACCACGGCAAATGTTTAGAGACACCAGAATAGCATGAATTAATATCTCGTACGCAACTTCAGAGGATTCCAGGCAAGGGAGGAAATTGCTGGAGGTTATATGACTACAATAAATCAGGATTTTGGAACAAGTAATCAATTCCAAAGAATTTATTTATATTAATATGGGAAGATGGAGGAAGTTTAATACGTATTCGATGATTTGAAGTGAGGATAAAAAAGGGTTTGACGAGCCGCGAGATAAATATTGACATAAAAATCTACTCCTAACTACAGTACAGCAATACATAAAAATGTGCTAAGCTGCAGTTGACCTGTTTTCATCACTATACCCGCAATCGAATAAATCGTACAGCTACGTTAAGTAATAGAACTCCTCTTAATTCCAAGGGTAGCTGGCGTATATTGAGTATTAATGCATCGTGTTCCCCAAAGTCCGACCAACTATTATAGCTCGACCAATCGAAGTTCAATCGTGCACTGTAAATAAGTCGAAGTTAAATTGAAAACTGCAATCGAACTGGGATAGGTCGACATGTGGGAGCACAGGTAGACTGAATACGTAGCGACGTAGGACGTATCCGCCCGCGCTTCCGATGCAAATTCGGTCCCCAAGTGGAGAGCGAAGAAGATGGATACTTATGCCCGGCGATCTCATTTCATTTCCTTCCCTCGCCCGGCTCAGCCTCTCACTTTGTAGCCGCCCACGCTGCAGCCCAAGTTTTACGAGCACGTAAAAAAGGAAAACTCTAAAAATACGGCACATTAAGAAAAAATAAATTCATGAAACGAATCTTTTGACTCCGACCGCGGACTTCTTACCTAACACGCCGACTCATCGAATTCCCCTAACCATTCATTTCCTCATTCGGCGAGAACGAAAAAAGAAATAAATGAAGAGCGCAACACGAAAGGATACAAAGAGAAAAGGACGCGTGACGTAAGATAGTGCTTTTACTATCAAGGGACTCTGAATGGTCCATTACAATATATCGTAATAAATATACACTGATGATTAAGCTCCGTTATAAAAACCCAAAGAAGATACTACCTACTATAAATATCCATTCGTGAACAGACTTTCAAGAAGAGTGGAATGTTTCTCGCAGTATGCTTAACAGCCTTCCTCCAGGGCTGTAAAACCACTCTGCCTTGGGTCCACAATATAAATACAGCAAGAGGAAATCGGTACGCAGTAATGAGTCATCTCTAAATCTCTCCCTCGTCTTTATTTTCAAAGGGTTACGTCACTATGAAAAAATTTAATCGAACGGAAGTCCTCGTTCAACCACGTGAGTTACTCAGACAACCAAAATAACCGCCAAAATCTCTACGTGAAACAAAAAAGGAATTGCGAAGCTAAAAATAAATTGAGTATCAATACTATATGTGGGAATAATAAGTGTACTTATTTCTAAAAAGTACGAAGCAAAAGGTTTGGACTAGCATAAGAGGAAGGAGGCGAATTGAGAAAGGAGAGAAATGTAGAATTAAATGAAGTGGTGAATACGTAAACCATATTCCGCTTCATGAACTCACAAATCGATTCAAGAATCCGATGGTTAGGTCACTTCGCGCGTAAGCTAGAGACATACAGCCAGAATCGGGTATATTACGCTTCCTTCTTCATGAGTAAGGTGGATTTACATTCATTATTAGTTTCTTCCATGAAGTTGAGGAATAATATGCCAAATGATTTGATAAAAAATAATAGATAAAAAAATAATAAATGAATAAATAAATAATGTCATTGTTAAGAATGAGCTATTATAACTACTTGTTTAAAGATACCTAATGAAAATTGTTTATTTTACAACTAACATTAATACATTATAAAATTTCTTGTATTTAATGATTACATCAAAATTGGGTATACTTCTAATTTATAGAATTTAAACATTAGTCTTACGTTTTTTTTTGTGCCGAAAATGTTTTCTTTTCTTTTATTGAAAAACTCATGTAATTGTTCTTAGGTGGCTTGCCACAAAACATTAATAAATGTAATTATAATTATACTTGGCAGAGAACATTTTTGAACGATAAAAAGGTTATAATAATTGATAATGCGTTACAAAGCCTTGAAAACACTACAACTAAATGGACAAATACATCGTAAATGCCGTTTCCAAAACATGAACCCTTAAACATCCGTGAAAATTTATAATTGTCGTTCGTAAACGAGAGAACGGCATAAAATAAAACACACCACCTAACTACAATTATTTTATGCTAACCTGGCTCATATTTCAGGGCCACAATCTAATAACTCTCTCGCTTACTATTTTTCCACTTCGACGAAATGAGTACGTGCGTACACATTCATTTCGCGGAAATGTTAGCGCTAAAATATAATAAATCGAAGGACAACTTTCCATCGTTCAAACACATTAATTCGCGGAAATTTGGAGAGCCCTCCGCCGATAAGCGAATTATCAATAGGTACATCTAGATGAAAACAGAGTGAGAGAGATATATTTTATAGAAAACTGGGGATACGGTAGGGTTAAATTGGAATGGGAAGACGAGAGCTGTGTGGGGGGGGGGAGGAAGGGGTGAGGGGCAATGTTGTTGTTTATGCAGCCAGTCGGAAAGGTCGTGACCGACGTCATGCAGAAAGGCGTCGCGTCGTCGTAACCCGCGCTGGCATGCCCATAACGTGAGCGAGTGTGCGTGAGTCTGGGCACGCGCGCGTCGTAGTCCCACCAACCCCCATCGCGAGGCACGCCACCTATGACCGGGTTCATTAAACCGAGTGGTTCGCGACGGCACCGTCGGCGCTGCAAGTGGCGCTGCTGCGCATGCACGCGTCTCTCTCTCCTTTCCTTCTTTCTCTCTCGCCCGCGCCCGCCGCAACACAGCGGAGGTGCCACCCCTTCCTTTCCTGCACGATCATACCCCCCCTTATTCAAGTCCAGACGAGTGGCGCAGGCGGTATTTCGACGCCCGGGGAAGTGGGGAAGGAGATGGGGGTTGGAAAAAAAGGGTTATAAGGAGAGAGAGAGGGGAGACGCCGTTCGTCCCTTCCTCTCCCCCTTCTGAAACTGCCGCGGAGTTATGCGGCTGTGGGAGCCGAGATGGGGTAGGATTTCCAGTCTGCCTGTTGTTAAAAAAAAAGATAGCTCGGCATACACCATATTTTCCATTGATCTAAAAAAGGGAGACGGTGATTTGACGCACGAAAGTAAAGCCTGTTTTAACGGCGAAAACATAACTACTGATCGTTATTTTCCGTAAATTATGGGAAGTTATCTCCATATTTCTATTTTTATCAATAAGACATTAGGGTGCCGTAACAATTCCGCTGCGAGCGCCCATGTCATCGACTTACTACCTCCAAAATTTTAAATGGCCGATTACGCATTTTAATGGCTTTAATGTTTCCCTGAGTTATTGCACCGAAATATTCCATCTGTTCTCATCTTTAATCAAAAATGCTTCCCTAAGCTCCGTTCACGTTAATAGTGCGTACTTAACGCGGCGACTCTAACCAACTTGTACCCACACGTTTTTTAGATTATCGTAGTATAGATGGCCACAGCCTATGGAGAAGAATATGAATTTGCATTGACAAAACAACTGCAGGAACCTATGCACCTGCTACAATACTGCGTTTAATACCGATGGAGGAAGAAAGAATAAAAAGATGGTGGAAGAATGAACGCAGACACGAGGATGAATGTTCCACTGCCTTATGACAAATCGACGACAAAAAATACAAATTTCCAATACGTTTCCACAGTCGTATTCCAGCATAATAACGAAATATCGTAGTATTAGAACAGGAGTAATTCATAGTTCGAGCCTGTTTACAGTCTTCATTTTTAAATACTCCTCCTCTCAATGAACGCGCTGGAATTAAGTCCAAAAGACTTTCGATATCCTATTCAGTGGATTGCTGTCGTCCCTCTCCTTGACCCGGCAATTCCTAACTCTCATTTCATCAGACTACCGTTCCCACGCATTTCAAATGCCAGCATGCAGTGGAAATGCTGGTATTCCTGTCGTAGTCGAAGAGCTTACTAGGGATAGAGGCAAGTTACTTTCACACAGCGAAAAATTTTTTCCGCTATAACTTCTTCCCGGAGTATACGCACAATAAAATTTACCCTTAGCACACCCCGCAAAAGAGGATGTCTCACAAAACCTTGGAAATTGTTGAGCCCCAAGTAAGAACATATTATAGACAATGGTGCCAAATTAGTAAGAGTATTTTTTCAGCGGGTAAACCTGCCTCTCTTCCCTTTTTTTATGTGCGAGATATATAAAAACAAAAGGTGTGACAGGGTGGGATTTTGCGCGACAAGCATGTTGCAAACAATTTTTTCGGAAAGAAACACGAATACAAAAATATGAGAAGAGTTATCTCACGACGTAGCCTTTGCGAGACATGAAAGTCATCCTGCATCAATTCTCTCCTCGACTCCTCCATTAAAACATTTGTTCAGAGTTGCCCGTCCATCGAAACAGTTATTCAAACATGTTCGCACGCAGGCCTGCTCCATGTTTTTTTCGATAAAGTCGTCCAGCGCTGTACTTGTGAAAGTCCATCGGAAAATTAGGGACGGCGCCTTGGCTAAATGAATAATTCACGCGACGGTATAATTGCCGTGAATTCATGAATTGCGTGTCGCAACACGTCGATTTCGCCAGTCGGGTGCGTATTTTTCCGCGTGAAATTATCGCACAGTTATAAAGGTGCCCCTGAAATCAGGCCTCCAATTTTTGGGTTTATAAAAATGAACCCACGTTCACAATCATCCATCACGCACTTGTGAATACTACAAAAACCATCCGGGGAAATAATTAAACATTCTCTTGATGGTTTTAATACGCCGATAGTTATTTCCTCTCTATCCTGACTCGTTCCGTTGAGTATGTTTTCTTAAAACGTAATAGTGTAATAAGTAGGTATATTTACGTCGTTTTTACATAAGAAGTGGTAATACTGGGTTATTATTGTACAATCCCTCTCGCTACACCCAACGTAAAGCACGTCTTTCCTTTCCTTGCCTAAGCCGAATCTGACCTTATTCAAACGATGTCTCATGTACATAGGACCTAAAGTGTATAATTTATTACCCGTTTCATGTTTTTATTCAAAAACAGTACACGCAACAATGAAAAATATACTATCTTGGTTGTTCACTAAGAAAATTCAAGAGGGTAATTTAAGTAATAACTCAATATTCCACAAAGTTAACTCGCAAACCATTAAAGATAGTCTAGAGGATGTTTTCTTATAACAGCAATATTATCTGATGCATGTACTGTAACTTCAAAATTATGTAATTCCTTTATATATGTATGCATAACCCATTTTGTAAACGATGGTAGCCATAATTCAGGTTACCTGCATGGCTACTTAAAGTTAATCCCTTAGTTAACTAAATAATTATGCTGTACGCATTCTCCGTCGGAGTAATAAAACATTATTATTATTATTAACATTCGATACGATAATTTATCAATTACTTAGACATAAAATTATGATTAATTTTGTTGTGAGGAAGGAAATGGTTACCGTAAAAATTTTTGTGCATGCTGCAGACAAATGGCCAGCTCTTACCGATATTAAATAGGGAATACCTGGAAACCTGAGCGGAAATTGTACCCAATTTAATTATGCGCTTAAAGTAGAATATCCTCATGGACTATAGAAGGATTCTGAAACTTCTTCACTCAAATTGGAAGCATTCTCATCTTAATAGTTGGCCAACGTTGGTAATTAGCTTGGTGTCTGGAGTACTCCCGACATATTGCTTTCCTATTCGTGTTAAATCATTGGACTTCCGGGATCATATTTATAAAATAAGAAGCACGCCCCCCTGGGTCAACAAATCAATCAAAGTATTATTTCATTTTTACATGCACTCGAGTTTAAAAAATAGCATTGACAGAGAATGAGAAGTTGTCTCCCATGTGGGCTAGGAGAAATCTGTTGATGATTAATGTCTGTATAGTCCAGTCGTAGATTTCTTAAGAGTCGCCCTACACAAGGCGCACATTTCGTCAGAGACTACGTTGGGTGTAAGTGGATAAGTCAAGGTGAAAAAAATGTTGGCAATGGTAACATTCACAGAAACAAAAATAAAACCTAGGTGTTACCCACTCTTCGGCCAGCGCTGTGATCCCGGGATGCCCGATAGCTGTTTCGTAACAATATTTTAGCCGATTCGTAAAAAAAAACTCGTCGAGTATTCCACAAGAAAATCTAATCTCTTACTTTCCATGGTTTCAGGCGTTTCTTTTTTTAAACGCCTTAACATGCGACCTCCACAACGTCCATGTCAGAGCCCTTGAAAGACTTAATTCATTTTAAGCCACAAAGATCCTTTTACTTCTCGGATACTATGGAGGTTTCACTGCGGCCATGTGAAAACAAAGAGTAAGTTCAACCTCTCCATTCGAATTGTTTTTTGAAAAATAATGCCCTCACTGATGAAAATGTTTGACCATTAGAAAATAAAAAGAGTGGACAATGATCACACGAACATACTCTTCTTTTTTAATCAAACCATTTTCCCGCCGCATGAGAAGACTTCAGCGGCAATTCCCTCGAACTAACGCATTTAGACTGGAATCCATATTGAAAATAAGTATTGTCCTTTTCCGCAGTTAAATGACTTACATTAATGGTTAAATAACTGTGGACAAATACAATACTTATTCCCAAGGATTAGGATTAGAACATAAAATACTTTCACGAAGTGAAGCCTGAGGGTGTAAATTTAAACGCATTTAGGGATCAAATATAGCATTAATCTGCTAATTAATCAAAAATATACGGATAGGTATCAACCTTTAATCACCATTCAATTCCCAGTTTGAATTTGCATCGCATATTCGCGATAATGGAAATTTCATTTTACATATATACAGTGAAACCCCTCGTAACGACCACTCCTATCAAGCGACCTTCATCTTTCAGCGGAAACGTCGGTGGTGGTCTAATACAAGTTTCACTGAATGTGCATAACAAATAACTATGCTGTGAAATTTCCCAGGAGCAACAAAATGATGAGCACATAAACTCCATCTGCATGGGTTTTAACAAAACCGTCGCTCCAAGAGTTTTTCCATCACTTTAAAATCTGCTGCCAGTTCATTTGCAAAATATGTAGTCCTAGAAACTGAGCCCCTGTCGAACGGCCACCCCTCTTAATTGCCACTTTTCAGCAGAACCGTCGGTTGTCGCTTAATTCAGTTTTCACTGTATTATAATTTACCCCAATTTTTTGGCGGTTTAACCACCTTGTGAATTAATCTGATCTCAAACCAGCATCACTTTCGTACAAGTTGATTCCCTGGTAGAATTTGCTCCTGGCAAAAAATCTTCTTTAGCGTTAAATGGAACTTTTTCAAATATAGAAAAATACAAATTTTTCCCGACGTTTTACCCATTACCACACTTATCATCACCTATTTTCATCAGACATGTACCCAGCCGACACTAATTCGCACGCCAAACGCTATAATGTCTTTCGTGAGCTATCTCAATCACAGCAGATGAAAAATAAAAACGCAACAGAAAATTTGGGCCAAGAAGAGAACGCGTTCGCCACGAACCATGCCGTCACTTCACTAAAAACAAAAGAAACTCTCACCTCCGCACGCCACGGATGAACTCATCATGTATTGCGCAATTGCAAGTCGACGAAGACGACACACGCCGTGAAGTGCGAGGGGAACCAAACGGACGATATTCCAGCGGGTCCAAATGGACGTCTATATCCGTCCCCAAGGGGGGTGGAGTGTCTATAGGGGAGGCGGGAGAAGGGGGATGAAACGGGGGAGATGTAACGAGCTCCTTCTCTACCTGTATTGCGAAACTCGTCCGCCGCTCGCCCAAAAACGTCCACCTTCAATTTATTTCGGCAACCCGGCGCTTTTTTTTCCTCTTTCCCACCTCTAGACCCTAATGACTTCCCGCCCTATATTTAGGGCGGCGGGCATCCCTCCCGTCGACATCTCGCCCCACTAATTTGTTTCGGAAAACCCCGCTCCCGGAGACCCCGGCTGGGACAGGTCAGGGGAGGTTGAGAATGATGAAAGGGTTTTTAGGGCAGGGTCCCTCCCTTATCCCTTGAGGAGGCGGGATGAAGGGTAAGGGAGTGGGGGATGAAAATATTGACGGGCGGTTTAGTGCGAGGGTGTATCTCCCTCACATTCCTCTCCAACCAGGGATGACGAAGTTTTTTTAGAGAGGGGATAACAGCAACATCCTCCATCATTAACCGAAGCCGGCGAGATATTATCATTTACCGACCGATTTGAGCAACAGTTGAGGCCGGAACTTATTGTTAATTCCAAAGCAAACTATGAAAAATTCATAGAAACTACAAAAGTTAAAAATGTTGTGCTCCATGGAATAAGATATTGATGCGTCAGCTGTTTAAAGGGCGTTGAGTCCAAAATGAGCAAAAATGATTCATCATCTTTGGCAGGTTGTAAAAATGAAAAGCTACCGGCTGGTAAAGAGAACTCTGAGCCATCTGGTAGCTGTTCGTTAGTCTAACATGACTGTGATTATAACTCAGTACCATCTTAGCTAGGTATTTTTCTAACCTGCCAAGGATGATAACTCTTTTATTCCCATTTTGGTCTTAACGCCCTTTATACAGCTGACAAAGATTCGCGAATTCAACTAGCCTCACTACAGTGTATTATTATATTTATATAGGATTACACATGCTGGACTGAATGAAGCAACACCAAACTCCAAACCCACTTAACACAAACACCCATGTCACGAGTCCTATTATTCCACCCCGGCGGGACTCGAACCCGCGACGCTCGGGTTAGCAGGCGTGGACTTATGCGGTCAGTGGCTCCGTCACTAACGGGGCCGACAGAGTGGGGAAACTTGAGTAAATTACTTCCTTACTTATATTCGCACTTCAGCAAAGGAAATTTCCTGAAGGTGCCAAACTGCAGCGAAACTGGGTAGGAGTCATAATAAGGTATGATTCTGCTGAGCGGAAAATTTGCATTTCATGTTTCCTAAACCTCTTCATATCAGGTGCACCAAATTTAAAATATACCTCTACAGTCCTGGAAGCTTTTTCCCCAAAAACTATAGAGACGAATTCGGAACAATAAAATATTGTAAATAACAAACAAAACGATTGAAAATATAACAATGTTTCTATATCATCCATATTATTCAAACATCCTTAAAAAAATAAAAAACGAACTTTTTTCGATACTAAAAACATTGGCCCATAAAGGGTTAACTCATCAACAGACTGAAGTATTCAAACCCATAGGATTTTATGTCTCAACCTCTCAATTCAAACCCACGGGTTGACATACCTCCGTCTCTACAGGAAGCGGTCGCGTTAAAGAAGTCGTTAAGAACGCATTTTACATTTGAAAACCTTTGAACGGAACTTGAATATTCAGGAGGAAATGACCGCTGCGTGCATCGCACATGTTTTGTCCAAATGAGTGAAATTAATTGAATTTATCCGGGTAGTGACATTTCAAATATGTGATGAATTTTCGTACAGGAACCAGTCACATTTCGAAATTACGTTATCACAAATTCAGTTTTCCAAAATAGAATACTGTCAATATGATTATCAAAGTGAAGAGCAAATGGAATTTGTGTGCGTACACGATGTGTTATCAGGGGTTACTACGTAAATTGGCTGAAGACCCATTTCTCCAAGAAATAAAAACATGAAAAAATATAATAAATTTTAGACGTGAATGCCACCTCACGTAAACTTTTTTCCCTCGTTTACTTCTAATTCATCATTCTACGAAATAACAACTACGCACAAATCTGCATAAAATTTTATGCGGATTGAATTCCACGCCCATAGCGCTATTGTCCATCACTCTACTTTTCCATCCACTTAAAGACGGAAAATTTGGTGCGGAATCATTGCGATACCGAAGCACAGTAGTCATTGAAATAGGTTATAAATACGTTTGAGATGATTACTCAACTACAAACATTTGCCCTTCAAGACATTTGCGAATACATATCCATTTCATACTTACATACATACTTATCAAATTCACTCACTCAAAAACATACGCCACTTCATAGGCCACGCAAACTATTTTTACACTTTAAATCTTATAAGGACAAACGCAAAATCTTTCTTCACAACGGGCTTACTATTTAAGGTCAACGGGTGAAAAGGGATAAGAGTTCACTGAAATGTCAAGGGTTAGTGACTACAACACAGACGAGAATCTAACCACTAAAAATATAAATGAATAACTCCTCCTGTATTTTAAGCAAGGTGATACCCTTGAAGATGCTCCGTGGCGGAATCGCGCAACTGAATACGTCTATGCTATTTCATTAACGCTCGCTTGTATCGGATTTCAATTTCCTATTTTCACCATCGCCGAAGGATTTCCACCTGAGAGCTCGGATTGATTCTTAACATCTCATTACACTTCGCAACTTGAGAAGATTCAACAAGCTTAGTCCGCATTTAAAAGTGGAATTACGAAAATAATTTTCACTGGGAATAGTATAGCATTTTTGAAGCTTCTCCAACGGAATAAATATGCTTTCAGAAACGAAATGACACTGAACCAGTTAATAATCTCACCGAAAACCTTACTTACAGGGGGGAAAACGCTTATTTCGCTCATGATAATCTCTTCCTAACTGAATATTTAATTACCGGCAATCAATTTCCAGCGAATACAAACATTAACGATGATCATCAATCCGAAGATTGGCTCGATGAAATTCCATTTACATTTCAATTTTTAACTAACGCAACAGAATTTTCCACAATATCAAATATAAATCACATCCACGGTTGAAGAACCAATACTCCTCAGAAACCAGTCATCCGATTCCGTCATATATTGTTCGTCCAGCTGGTACTATTATTGGATGTGTGGTCCTTATTTTCAATCCCCGGCTTAGAGAAAATAAGCTAAGTATATTTCATGAGGAGCGCCGTTTTTTATAACTACCAGCAGGTAATTACAAAATGAATCTATCCATGTTGCTATACTAAGGTAGGGGTGGACATTTGTATTGATATTTCATGTAGCACGCGAATGGAAATTTTACATAAATCGTACCTTAAATAAATGTGACGGAAAATATTGACTCTTGTTTTTACGTTGGTAAAAGATATTTCGAGGCATCTACAATTATGTATTCTTTGGTACACCAAAAGCGACATATAGAGCAATAAATACCGACGTTTTCACTATTTTTATTGCAAGTAATAATTACCAAATCGTAACGTATATGCAAGTGTAGTAACTAAGCTACTAACTAAGCTACTAGCTAAGTAACTAAGCGGGAGATGTCAAGCAGGGCCTGACCTACAGCAATTGATGCAAGCGTCAAGTAGGTAGGCACACGATCCCCTCCGACTTGAACTACTCCCCCTCTGAGTATTGTTCTTGTCTCACGTAGCACATTTTCTTATTTTTCTCGAGCCGCGGGAGTCGTAGGCAAATAAGGAGTCCGCCTCGCCCGCCGCCCTCGCAAAAATTCCCTTTTAGAATCGCGAGTGGGAAGGGCGTCCTAAATTAGGAATCAGCTGACGGTCCCCCAGCTCGCACAAGACGTGTTAGGGACGAAGGAGAAAGAAATATAGAGAGGAGGAAGGGAAAAAAAAACGTTTTTTTTTCGGGGAAGCGGCGAGAGTTGGGAAGGAGGAGAGAAAGAGGAGAAAGTGGAACGGAGAGAGAGGCCGGTCCATATCGTCACCTTTTTCCCGCTCGATGACGTCACGCGATCAAATGCGGCCTCCGTCATCCCCTCCCATTTGACCACGCGACGCGCAGAGCGCTAAAAAAAGATTAAAAAAATAAATTCCCTTCGCCGCACGAACCCATCTGCCCGGCTTAAAAACGGGCCACATCCATCCTTCACCCCTCTGCTACACAACGTCCAAACTCCTCCCTTCCGAAAGCCATACCGACAGAGCTATGCGATATAACAGAGAAGTGCACGGTCGCTCGTGTGCGCAGGCGCGTGGGTGCCCCGCGCCGCGGCAACAACCGCCGCCACGCGGTCCGCCAAGCCACGCCGCCGACGACGACGCCCGCCGCCGCTAACCCTTCCCCTCAGCGGCGGCGGCGGCGACATAGCTTTATTTATAACGGGTCGGGTCGATACACGGAAATAGAGCTGTCGCGAGGCATGGCTGGGTGTGCGGGGGGAGGGGTTAAGGCAAGTCTGGAGGTGTGCTGTGTAGTGGGCAGACGGTTTTCGAGTGGTGGGTGGAGTTTTTAGGGCGGGCGGGATGGGGAGAGACGGGATTGGGGGAGAAATTAATAGACGGAGATGTGGCGCGGAGAAGCTTAGAGGAGGGTGAGGTAGAGAATGAGGAATGCTCAGACGTGTAAGAGGGCGGAAAAGATAGGCATTCCACTTTATTTCGGGCGGGATTGAGATATAGAGGCACATTACATTAAATCACAGCCCAGTGAAATTTAAAATGTTTCGTCTCATTAGATAGAGATGATTTCAACGCCTTGTGTTTACACTTTTATGAGTATTTTCACGACGAAATGAAGCATAGTAACATTCCACAAATAGTCAATTTATTAACCTCAACAAAGGCATTTATTTACGGAAATAGAGCTAGAGATCAATAGAATAATATTAAAAATATATAGTGCATTTTCATATTAATCGTGCGATAGAGAATTTTTATATATAATGAAATAAACATGAATAAACAGAAAAAAATAACATGAAAACTGTAGAACGAAAATCTGAAATTGTATATTGAGAAATGTTCAAGTGAAAAACATAAATAAATGATTTGAATTAATATAATTAATAAGGAAAAGGAGTAATGCCAAACAAATTAAAGTTGACACTAATATGAGCTCTAGCCTGAGTTTGATTCCATTGATTGAAGGCAAGTAGGTTGAATACGTTCACTGAGTGTTGTTTTATTAACGTTTAAAGGTCTCTAGTGAGGCACTTTCTTAATACGGCGCGCTAAAGACACTTGCCGTACGATCTGTCGACACGTTTCAGAGAGAGAATATAATGGGAACTAGGACTTCCGTTTAGCGTGGAAGATGAGGCTCGTGGAACGATGCACATTATATTTGCAAAATAATTATGAAAAACATCATCAGACCATAAATAATTGAAAATAGCATTTGCAGAGTGATTAGGTGTTAATGAAAATTGTAGAATATTTAACTAAAGGACGTAGTTAGAGGAATATAAGACAATGAAGAAGGAAAGTGAACTGTTCATGATAAATTACAGTTGTACAATTTCAGAGAGAGCTAGTCACTAAACATAGATCCATTTCACGCGGAGGAAGCGCAGTGCTTCCGAACTATTTATGGGAAGCAAGTGAAAGGGGGAGCATTTTTCCAACCCCTAGTCTGAATAAAATAAAGACGGAATAAGATTCCAAGGGACGCCGTTGAACCTTTTGGCGTCTGCCGTTCGCCATTTTCAGCGCGGGAACGACAAAGAGAGGGGGTGGAAAGAGGGAGGAGGGTAGGGGGGTTGACGGGGAGTGAGGAATGAAGCCAGTGGCGACGAGGGATGGCACGCGAGGGAATTACAAAAAAAAATACGAAACAAAAAAAAAGAAACACGCCGATTCATTCCCGCGTGCCTTCGTCGTCGGGATCAAAACAAAAGGCGCGGATTTCGGGACGCGTGGATGGAGGAAGGGATGAGGTAGAGGAGGAGGAGGAGGGTGGGGGAGAAGAGAGGGGAAGCGTGGCGCGCGAGACCTCCCCTACCGCGCCGGTCTGTGAGGGGGTGAGAGGAAATTCGTTACAGTGTCGTCAATGAATTCGAGGCGTAGTCCACAAATGACGTCACGAGATTTTCCGCGAAAGCTTCACGGCAATGGCGTTGCTATGGTAACCCTTCCCCTACTCCCCTCTCGGGGTATGCGCTCAGGACAGTTTAAATGATGCAAGGAATTGATTTATCACATAATATTTAACACCAAATTACGATTATTATTGGACAACATTAAAAATATTCCAAATATGACGTGAAATATTTCCTCACGAAATTGCTCTCGACAATGGGGTTGCTATGGTAACCCTACCCCTATTCTTCTCTCGGGAAATGGGCTCTTGACGGTTTAAACGACGTAAGAAATTTCTTTATCATTATATTTTTCTTACCATCTCATGCTTATTATTTGACATTCATAAAAATATTAAGTATTTAAATATAATGACAATTCCATTTATTGTCACCAATAACGATTAAGTCAGAAATTTGTAACAGCGCCAAAATATCATCGACCTGGGTTTAAAATCTTGAATTTCAATCATCCTTAACGGACGTTTCCAGTGGTTCATCATATTAAACTGGAGAGGAAAAATTATTAATCTAAACTGAAGAATCATACTGTTATGGAAACCTTAAGAATAAAACAATTAATTAAACCCTAAGACACTTTACTCCAACCCTTCTTACCTAACGGACATTGGACAGCAACAATAATTTTCCCCTAAATATTGATTTGAATATCATTTCCTGACTTTAAATCAAGATAATCATGAAAATGAGAGGAAGTACAACCATTCTGCCAACTCAAAACTCACTAAAAACACCATAAATGACAGAAAAAAACCTAAATAAATTAAAACGGGCCAGAAAGGTAGAGTTACCTAACTTCGCTGTGAGGAATTCCCAAGACTTCGGAAACATGAGGTTACTATATAGAATTCAATATAATCTCAAACACATGAGGGTAATAGAGAAAATTATTGAAATATTATTCCGACATGATTGAATAAATGAGATCAAGTTAAACTCAAGTTTAATCTCTTTTGAAAATGATAATAAATGAAAACCTATGGCACGAAACATGCATCACGCACTGAGTAGGTGAGAAATAAAGCTACTCTTTAATTTTTTTAACAATTGAGTGAGTGTACACCTGATCCTAGCATTTTAAGCCCCAGCGCGTAATGCGTAATATTTAATTTGATATACAGACTTGAGAAAAAGTGGTACTGTTTCTTTTTCACCCATTATGTCTCACTTGTAGATCGTAAGCTGAGGCAAAAAAAGATATAATAGAGCAAGATAGGCCACTGAAAGTGTAGATAATCGGGAGGAGATTCTCCGACATTCAACAAAACTTACCTATACCGATAGAATACTTTTAAACAAAAGTCTCACTACCACAACGTGTCGTATGAGAAATTGATCATGATAATTCGCATAACTAAACTTTGACAAAAACCGAAAAGGGAAGTGAGCGCGGTGAGAAACCAAGATAAATAAAAGGAAATAAAGGGAACATCTGTGGCATCGCATTTTTCGCCACCTTCCAAAATTCCACGTGCACCACAAATTGCCTTCTGATGCGCACGAGCCATCCTAAACAGCCCCTGCCCCAGTGGCATCCGTACAAAACAAAACGCGAAGAGGAAATGAAAAAAATTGCTACGACGACTCCAACTTCGAGTCGAATGCAGTTTTTTGACCGCCACGTGGGGCGCGACGAGAGGTCTCCCCGCTCTCCGGCCTAGCGCGCGAAAAACACGGCCGGCGCAATATGACGGGGAGGAGGAGGCGGGCGTCGGAGAAGATATGTGAAGAGATTGCAATTAACGGCGATGGAAGAGGGGAGATAGTAGTATTTTTATCGCAAAGAGAGATCTTGAATGCCACGTGTGGCCTGATGGGGACTCTCGACAAGAGATTGGAGAGGCCAGAGGGAAAGACCACTGCAATTATAAGCGGCGAGGAGAGGGAAGAAACACGGCCTCTCACTCTCTCGATCTCTCCCGGGGCGATATTTTTGTACCACCACCCACATCCCACTTTAACACGTTCCCCAGAAGTAACAGCAAAAGGATGCTCGCTACTCAATGCGCGACCCAATAATTATTGGAGTGGAAATTAAGGGGGCCATAATTGCAGCTTGATTCGTATCGGGACGGAAAAGAACATGCGTGGAGAATGAGGAGAAACAAATTGAGTAGAAAGCATAACAGTGTTTCCAGCTGAGTGAATGAATCGGATTTGCTCACTCTGACATCACTCCAAAGGTACGCCCAGGAACGTCGATGCAAGGATTTAAATCAACCGATCTCTCTCAAGGTACCGTAATTCAAAACTCATTAATTGTGTGCTCCGGAGGCTTAAATATGTAATGCTTCGGCATCCGAATCTATTTATGCAAAGCAACCTTTTGCAAGATCATGAGGCATTACGTGTTCGGTCATGAGCCATTATGGTTGTTTCCAAGAGATATTTCCCTAGTCATAGAGAAGAACATATTCGAATTTTACGTTTTAACTTAACCTGCTATAGCAAATGCATATAAAGTAAATATTGCACCACTTATAGTGAAATAATTTACATTTATGATACTGAAATTCGCAGTAACTTGGTAGGTTTTAAATTAAATTAAATTAAATTAAACATAATTAGATATCTATTTATTAGGTATTAAATTCAATTTAACTAGATATAATTAAATATTTACATTACAAACGATTTTCGATTCCAAAATTTCGAATCCCGCGCCATTAACCCAAGTCATTACAATGCTTTAATTTAATTGAATATTTTAAAACATTATTCATGCATCATTTAGAATACAATCTATAAATGTTTATTTCCTACGCATGAATAAAAGTACTTCATAACGAATATATGAATGACTTAGTTTTCCACAAAAGATTTATTAGGTTCTTACAACCCGGGTATCATCGCGATCATGTCGCGCAGCGAAGCGACTCGGGTCGTAGGAACAAATTAAATCTTTTGTGGAAAACTAAGGAACTCATTATTTCATTATGAAGGAATTCCATCAAGTTACTGCTAATACCATTATTCTAAAAGTACTTCAGCTGAGTGAGTTAAGAGAATTTTTTTTCGATTTACAAGAAAAGCTATCAAGACGTGCGCTCAATGACTTACGGTTAGCTCTCCGTCCACCTTAAGCTACCAAAGCGTCCCATTCCACTACGGTTATTATAGGCCTCAAAAGAACAAGATGCTCAAGATGGCCGGACACGTAACGAGTCCGTCCTAAGCGAACGCTTATTCTCACTCGCACTCACTTGGAAAAACATTTTTAGAAAGCGACTCGCGCCATTACTAAGGTCATAACATTACTAAACTTCTACCTCGTAAAATAATAACCTCTTCCACTGCCAACGTGGATGCTTCAACTAATATTTGAGACGATGTTCTAATTTTACAGCCTTTTTCGGCCAGCAATGACATCAAAAGGTTTGAGGAACGAACGACCGTATTCCTCCTTCCTGGATACGGCCGCCGCAACAAGCTCCAGTGGCGTCATAAAAAAGCGTCGCATCGTCAACTCGCAAGTTTCTTGCCAAGAAAGAAAGGGGGCGGGGCGACTTAGTTAATTTGTCGACGGCAGTGTGCTCCACTGCGGTGGGTCATAAAATCATTGACTTCCCCGTCACAGCTTCCGCGGAAAAAGAGAGCCGTAAATTACGAACGAGTCAAAAAGAGGAGAGGAGGCAAAAGGGAACGAATGGCGATGTCGCTTCATTAGTCGGCTCCTCGCCGACACACGATTTTATGTCGCTCAAACGGCCATTAACGCCGCCATAACGCCATTAGGTTCGAATAGTCACCCCCTCTCCCAGGCACCACTACCACCGTCTTTTTCGGTCAACCTACACTGTTACCGGAGAGAACATTACGCACGCGACATTGAGCGGAAAATTGCTCTCTTCACGAAGAGCGCGTTAACGGTTAATTTTCATTCGCTCCGATAGGATGGATGCGAGAGGCGAACAGGAGGGAACTGGCAAACTATGAGGAGGAGGGGGGGGGGTGACAGTGAGCTGGAATCAGCCCACGCGTTTGAAAGATGGACAAACTAAGGGGGTGCGATGGAAGAATAGATCTCCCTTTACTAATTGGCGAGCGGTGGGAAAAATGGCCTTTTCTAAAACAGGAACACGGGTGCAAGAGGGAAATACAAGGGTCAGAACGGGCGGAGTATGCAGTGAAACCGAGCATTAGGCAAAGGCGAGAACTCAGAACTGTTCCGCTTGGTACCTTGGCATCATTTAAATGCAGGACGACGATCAACAATTTTCTAAGTCGACACAATAAAACAACAAGCTATTACAACCCTTCGTTAACCCAGCGGACGAAATCCACCGAAGAATATTTTGAGGGAAACGTTTTTAAAGCTTTGTAGATTCTCCCGTAAATCCACAGCACTAAAACGCTCTCGAAATCGCAACCATTTAGGCGTAAAAATTCGAAAATTAGATATGAAATATTCGAAAAATATTTAAATATTCGAAAATAAAGTCTCTTTCTAAAAAAAGTCTTCTCATCTAGGTATCATTTTTTAATATATTTTTTTTAAATTTTATCTTCACGACCCCGAGTACAGCGCATTTGGCCCATCTATATCGGGTGAATAACATCAATAACATACTAACATAAACACCCATGCCCTGAGTGGTGATAATAATACCACTCAGGCAAGATTCGTATCCGCGACCCTCGGTTTAGGAAATCATGATCACAAGATAAGAGCTCTGACATATTCCCACGCAATTTATTCTCGCACACCGACCTAGGTTTCGACTATACTCTTGTCATTATAAGGGAATACAAGTATGTACAATTATTCTGAGCCTATGTAAATTTACCAAGCAGGAATATGGGGGAAAAGAGTGGAGGGTAGGGATGGACTGAATTTTATTTTACACCATGATATCTACCAAGATACCAAAAGGTATCGCTTAATTCATTTAATTTTATTCTAGTCTACGTCTACATAATACCCTGAGAGCCACCTCGAGGGTGTGTGGCAGGGGGTGAAGATCACCAAACATTCACTATTGACATGCAAGTAGGATATTTAAGGGAGACATGCTAGAGAACAGGGTCACATGCAGCTAGATGGTTAGTATCTACATAATAAGAAAGGGGTTATTGGTTGTTATAACATGCATCATGCACTACGGACTACTCTTACTATATTTCACCTACCTATCTTTTTGCTACGCTGCCTATTATTCTCTCTTATGATACGCGGAAAAAATGACATTTTAAATCTATCGGTACGACAATCTATCTCTCTAATCTTGTTAATATGATCAAAGTTAAGGGATTCTAGTAATCATATATTGTGGTAAGATAAGAAACAAAAAAATAGACTCGGCCCACCTTTACAGTGACCCCACCAATTACCAGGTCATCTGCAGCGATCAACAGCAGATGACATTCGCCAATATATCACAATAGAGAGAAGTCACCCACAGAAATAAAATGAACCGACAGGGTTGATAGCGGAATAGTCAACGAAATTTTTCATTAGCGATTTCAGACAACAGCGTCGATCAATAGTTGATAATTTCATCGGAACGAGAGTCCGATTGTCGAACGAAAAAAAAATATCGCACACGCCGTAGAATTCCATCGGTACAACGCATTCCTGCGCGAGAACAACAGGAAGTGTGAACAATGAGCACGTTATCACGACCGCTCTGAAGCAGGCACGGTGCCAGGATGACATTTTCGGGGAGGTTCAGAGAGCTCTCAAGACAAGAGGAAGAAAACAAGGGCCCCATTTAAAAAAATACACCGACAAAAAGAAACGTGAAAGTGGAGACGAGAGACATGAAGGGGAGAGGGTTAAAAAAAATCATCTCTAAAGGGTCCGCACCAATCCGCGTTCCCGCATTCTTTCTCTGGCGGCCACTTCGTCGAACCAGACAAAAGAATGTTGATGGGGGCAAACGCATGACGAACAGTCAGTCGACTCGCACAAAAAGGGGACCTCGAAATGGTCGCGTCCATCGCAAGACAGAAACGAGGCATCCTCTTTAAAGGAAAAAATATATAAAAAAAGAAGCTTACTAGTTCCCTTCCATCTACATACTAACAAGGAGGTACTCTATTTCTCAATAGGCTCAGGCGTCCTTTCCGAAGGACACGGTGCTGCACTTGGTATGCACTAAACAATGATAAGGTCGGCCAAGGAGAGTGGAAGACACAGTGGCAGCGTTTAAGGTGGCTGTGGCCGTAATTTTGAGTCATTGAACGCACATTTTAATAGCCAGTTGAGTCCACATTTTAACAGTTCTTCAATTCATTCGAAAAAATTTTTATAGTTAGACAACACTCCACTTAAATATGTACACCCGGTTTAAGAGTTAGGTCTCATTTAAACCACTATTTTGACTAGGTTTAACGGGGCGGAATTCGAGATTTAAACTAAGTTTACATGTAAATAGGAGTTTTTTTACCCGGCCTGATACCTTTAATTTCATTGCAACGGTTATAGCAATATTAAACGTATAATTTCGCGTGATAACGGGAAAATCTGCAAATATGTCATCGAATTATTTAGAAAAACATCTCAGGTGCCTAAGGCTACCTGTTGAAATTGTCTAAGAAACCGAATCAGTAGCGTGCAATGCCTTTCTTCAAATTTATCTACACATAAACACATGCATATATGCATGACAAAGAGAGAGAAAGTTTTCACAAAATTTCTTCACTTATGAAATCATGGCTATTTACTCAGAACAATAACTCTGTCTGACACTAAAGTACAAATTAAGCATTGTACCATGTACTTAATAGTATGTACACATTTTTTCCATTTATAGGAATAGTAAGAAAATTTATCTACATCTACATCTACGTAATACCCTGCGAGCCACCACGAGGGTGTGTGGCAGGGGGTGAAGATCACCAAACATGCACTATTGCCATGTAAGTAGGATATATAATGTAGACATGCTAGAAAATAGGGTCATAGTTTATTAGTTACTACAGTAGATTATTAGTTATTGCAAGTAATTGCAGTAGTTATTACAATAGAATATTAGTTACTACGGTATAGTACAGGTTAAAATCTACATAATAAGGAAGGGATTATTGGTAGTTATTACATGCATCATGCACTACAGACTATTCTAACTATGTTTCACCTACCTATCCCTTTTGCTACGTTGCCTATTGTTCTCTCTTATGGTACGCGGGAAAAATGACATTTTAAATCTATCGGTACGACAATCTATCTCTCTAATTTTGTTAATATGGTCAAACCTAGCATAATACGCAGGGGTTCTTAATATATATCTAACGTCATCTGTGAACAAATCGGTTTCGAATTTACTTAAAAGGTTTAACCTAAATTTTAACCTGCGTTCTGATAATAATTCCCATCCTAGTTCTTCTATTAAACTCGTAACACTTATACAATTATCATAACGACATTTAACAAACCTAGCAGATCTCCTTTGCACGCGCTCTAATTCTTTTATCATACCTTCCTCGTACGGATCCCATATACTAGCGGCATATTCTAAATGAGGCCTGACAAGTGTAAAATAGCTTCTTTCTCGGACTCTCTCATCGCATTTGCCTAGAACCCTTTTTACGAATCCTAATCTACGGTTTGCTACACTAGTTATTTCCCTGATGTGTTTCCCCCATGACATGTCTTCACTGATGGTGACGCCTAAGTATTTAATTGAATCTACGTTACATATTTTGTTTTCTTTGATGCTATAATTATTCCGGGGAAGGCCATTCTTTTTCCAAAAATTCATAATCGCGCATTTCTTCAAATTTAATTCTAGCTGCCATCTATCACACCAATGGAGATGTTTATGGAGATTGTTGGTGTAATTATAAGTGCATAACAATCGGCTAACTCCAAATGGCGTCAGCTCTTTCTCAATAGGGCAGGGTATATACCGCGCATGCGCGAAACTGCGATCACAGCGCTAAGGTGGCAAGAAATACAAACGGAACTTACTTAATGGATGTACCTCGTAAATCTCTTGTTATGACATACTTCCAATAAGAGAAAAATGATATGCATTATATGAACGTATATTTTCGTAACTGCAAGTGGTATGTTCTACAGCATAAGTGGATAAACCTAAATGAAATGTGAGCTTAAATTTTTTTTTTACTTGAAAAATTACCCAAACGCGCACTCAATGCCTCGCTCCAGCCACCTTAAGAAAAAAAAGGTAAAGAGAATTGCATGTTCCCTTCCACCAACATGCTTACAAGGAGCCACTCACTCTCCCTCCCTGCGCTTGCTTTAGGCTTCCCTTCCGAAGGACACGGTGCTGTACTTGACACGCACTAAAAAATGAGAGGGCCAGCCACGGGGAGAGGAACACATGGCTGAGGAAGGGCTTATGGGAGGATACCCTGGCTTTAAGACGAAGGGAAGGGCACCGTTTTAGGCGGGGGCTGGCCGAGAAGTGAAGGGGACCCAACATGCCAAGGACACGACCGTAAAGACACGAGGAAAATGGAACGAGTCCCTCTGGGTAAACACTCTTTAGAGTGTCTTCCCAACCCCCCTAATCCGTCCTCCGTCTAGCCAGGGATAGAACGCACGCATGCACACGCACACAAAAGGGTGTACGGAGGGAACGTAGGCACGGACAAAATGTAAAAAAAGAACAGGCGGACCATTTGTCACGCATCGCTGTGCACTCTATCAATGAGGAATCCGCCGTCACCATGAATCTTTCCATGAATTCATCCCCTAGAATGTTCAATACCCAAACCTCGGGAAGGATAGGCATGTGGGCAACTGGGATGAGATACATCTACATCAACATCTACGTAATACCCTGCGAGCCACCACGAGGGTGTGTGGCAGGGGGTGAAGATCACCAAACGCACTACTGCCATGCAACTAGGATAATTAATGGAGACATGCTAGATAACAGGGTCACATGCAGCTAGTATCTACATTATAAGACAGGGATTATTGGTTGTTGTTACATGCATCATACACTACAGACTACTCTTACTATATTTCACCTACCTATCCTTTTGCTACGCTGCCTATTGTTCCCTCTTATAGCACGCGGGAAAAATGACATTTTAAATCTATCGGTACGACAGTCTATCTCTCTAATCTTGTTAATCTGATCAAACCTAGCATTTTACGCAGGGGTTCTTAATATATATCTAACGTCATCTGTGAATAAATCGGTTTCGAATTTACTTAAAAGGTTTAACCTAAATTTTAACCTGCGTTCTGATAGTAATTCCCATCCTAGCTCTTCTTTTAAACTCGTAACACTTTTACAATTATCATAACGGCCTTTAACAAACTTAGCGGATCTCCTTTGCACGCGCTCTAATTCTTTTATCATACCTCCCTAGTACGGATCCCACATACGGGGAATTTCTAAGATGATAGTCGGTAGGTGTTACCTTAGGGAATCTGTTCTATGTTTCGAAGAACGTGAAGAAATAACTCTGCGACATTCCGCGAACTCTACAACGATCAACTATTTTCGCCACTCAATGCACCCTCAGGTACAAATTCCGCGTGTTAGGATTTTCATCTCAATTTGAGAATTTTCCGCCGGTAATTCGGAACACGTGCCACAGGATTCCGTGGCTCACGAAACCGGGGGTATGCAGCATTGGATTCAGTATGGATTAGCGTATTGATTTATTTATGTTGTTTAAAAAACAACCACTTTTAGTTTGAAAAGTTTATATTACTGAGGTAAATAGACTGGGCGCTTGATATCAGAGTTAGATCACGTACAGTGAAGAGGAGCTAGGTTTGTGAGACGATGCTACGATAAGTTGGCTAGTGTGTCTGGACTGTTAGAAGAATTAGGATGGGAATCGCTATCACAGCGTAGATTAAATTATAGGCTTAACCTCCTAAATATATTTCAGGAAAATCATTTTACTGACGACGTAAAAAACATACTATTAACCCCTTCGTACTACGGCAGATTAGATCGCGCCAATAAAATTAGAGAGCTAGATTGTAGAACCGATAGGTATAAAATGTCATTTTTTCCGCGTACCATTCGGGACCATAACAGCTGTGATCGTCGTCATGAATAGTTCGAGTATTGACAATAGGCCGGCAGTAAATCTTTCTCATTATATTCTCCTCTTTCTTATTTATGCATGATGTAAATAATGATGTTCTTATTTATGCATGATATTTTGAATCTGTAGTAGTAGTCTTTGTATCCCTTGCATGTTAGAACGATTGGAGATACAATGTTTCTTGGGTATTAGATTTGTAATTGGCGCTTTGCATGTGTGGTACGCGGGTTTTTAATGTAATGTCGGTGTTCTACCATATCATTCATGCATGCCTGGTGCGAAAGCACCCCCTGCCACACACCCTTTGGGTGGCTTGCAGGGTATGACGTAGATGTAGATGTAGATATAGCGGCCAAAACTAGAAGATGTAACGTGGGCATGTCCTGTCCACCATCTTCGTTGACCCCGATTTTCCATTAGTGCTTACGGGCGGGAGCACTAATTTTTCAATTTTAGGATGTTTTCCATCGTGAACTTACCAGAAATCAGTATGAATTTCCTTCCTTAATATGTATTCTCCGAACATAAGAGTTTTTATTAATATAAATTAATCATTATCCGCATCCTGGGGGAAAACTATGGTTCAATCGAGCAGAATCCATAGCACTAAGTAGCTAAAACCAAGGTCGTTCAATATCGATTGTGATCTTCCTTCGATATAGGTCTTCGCAACGTACATACATTCGCCATTAATGAGCTTATCTTCTTATATTCTCCACAAGCATAGTATAGGTTGTTCGACGTTTCCGTTGATTCGATAGTGCATTTGACTTTGAAATGACAACTTGTGCCGCATATTCGCATATTTCCTTGGGTGTATTATGGCAGTAAATGCTCGAATTGCACATTAATGGCGGACATGTGGTGGAAATGGTATCGAAGACCTATATCAAAGGAAGAATGCAATTGATATCGAACGACCATGGCCAATAAATGTTTCAAGATTGACTTGCCTTAAATTTCAAACAGATGGTGGATATTCTTGCTTTACATCCGTCGATTCGCCCATTCCGTCGTGTTAACCAAAGAAAAGTATGGAACAGTATGGAAAAATGGAAAAGTATGAAGTATGGTATTATCATTAGGTTGCTATTTCAGTTGTCAGGCTACAGTTTGATGACGTCATGCCCTCTCCAATTACCTCAACGGTTTAGGCCAACCCAAAAAAAAATTAAGGAGAAATAAAAAACTTCCATCTTCATAACGGATCCAAATTACTCGAAGCAGAGAAGAACTACATGACATGCACGGCTAGTCTTCAGAATTAAGTTCCTGCATTGTTCTCCCGGCAACTTTTACTCCTCAACTTGCGGCCGGGGAAGAGAACGAAGTTCGACCTTGAACTGGGGCGAATGTCTCAAGGTTGGCGTGGAATCTCCTGGAGCCACGCGCTCAGGAAGTTGGTTGCACGGTGATTCATGGATGCGTATCGAACTGGTTGTTTTATATGTACCCATAATGTTGTTTTAAAACGCTGAGAGTTTGAATGAAAAGTTTTAATAACGGTCAAGTCTTTTGCGGGGACAAAAGTGATTTCAACTAGACAAAACATTTACGAGCTACTGTAATCACTCAGAAAATGAATTGTCTCCACTGTAAAACATTTCAATGGTCCAAAATGATACTTTTTACTAGCTATGAGGGATATTAATAGAAAAACATTCAAAATATAGCAAAAGAAGATACACTTGGGACCACCAGTAACCACCAGTAAGTAAAGTTTAGCTAAGGATTTAGATGCGATTGATGATTGGTGTGATAGATGGCAGCTAGAATTAAATTTGAAGAAATGCGCGATTATGAATTTTTGGAAAAAGAATGGCCTTCCCCGGAATAATTATAGCATCAAAGAAAACAAAATATGTAACGTAGAATCAATTAAATACTTAGGCGTCACCATCAGTGAAGACATGTCATGGGGGAAACACATCAGGGAAATAACTAGTGTAGCAAACCGTAGATTAGGATTCGTAAAAAGGGTTCTAGGCAAATGCGATGAGAGAGTCCGAGAAAGAAGCTATTTTACACTTGTCAGGCCTCATTTAGAATATGCCGCTAGTATATGGGATCCGTACGAGGAAGGTATGATAAAAGAGTTAGAGCGCGTGCAAAGGAGATCTGCTAGGTTTGTTAAATGCCGTTATGATAATTGTATTAGTGTTACGAGTTTAATAGAAGAACTAGGATGGGAATTATTATCAGAACGCAGGTTAAAATTTAGGTTAAACCTTTTAAGTAAATTCGAAACAGATTTGTTCACAGATGACGTTAGATATATATTAAGAACCCCTGTGTATTATGCTAGGTTTGACCATATTAACAAAATTAGAGAGATAGATTGTCGTACCGATAGATTTAAAATGTCATTTTTCCCGCGTACCATAAGAGAGAACAATAGGCAACGTAGCAAAAGGGATAGGTAGGTGAAACATAGTTAGAATAGTCTGTAGTGCATGATGCATGTAATAACTACCAATAATCCCTTCCTTATTATGTAGATTTTAACCTGTACTATACCGTAGTAACTAATATTCTATTGTAATAACTACTGCAATTACTTTCAATAACTAATAATCTACTGTAGTAACTAATAAACTATGACCCTATTTTCTAGCATGTCTACATTATATATCCTACTTACATGGCAATAGTGCATGTTTGGTGATCTTCACCCCCTGCCACACACCCTCGTGGTGGCTCGCAGGGTATTACGTAGATGTAGATGTAGATGTAACATTGGGTTTATTTTATTCAAGCACATTTTCCATTATTTTTTAGAATTCAGTAACCAAGAATGCAGGCAGTTAATCAGAACAATACAGCCTAATTCTAACCGGAAATCGTAGAATGCAAGGCTGAGCAAATAACAATGAACGAGATATTTTCCAGGAGAGCTTGAAAAGGCATCCCTTATCACGCGTGCAGGAAAGAAGGGCAGAATTAAGGGAGAGAAAAATAACTTGAGAATGAGATTTTTAGGCCCCGCGATCCTCTAAACGCCTGGCCCTACTTTATACATATTACCTCCTAGCTTTCCTTCCTCGTGAATTATTTTGCCCGAGGGGAAAAAAATTAACACATCCCTATCCGCGAGTCGGAAAAATGAAGTGGGAGGAAAGGATTTTCGCGAAGAGAGATTCGCGAGCGTGAAAATGACAGGATATTTTTTAATTCGAGGTCGGGACGAAAAATTGTTCGAGGCGAGAGAGGGAAAAAAATGAAACACGCGAGAAAGAAGTGAAAGTTTTAAATACGTGGAAATGTATGAACGTATATACATATTTATATATATGCATGTACAATGCATTCACCGCACGCGTTCAGTTAAGATGGTTGGTAAGAGAGAGACAAGGAAGGATGGGAGTGAAAAGGCACATTTTTCAAGCCTCCCCCTCTTACTCGACGAGACGGGGGTGGGTGGGAGAAGGTTGACGATGTGAAGGAGAAAAATTGCCACGTGGCTGAAATATCTCGAGCGAAATTTGGGTCAGACGTGCAAGTTCGTCGCCACGGGGCCAGACAAGGATCGAAGCGTCTGACTACGACGACGGGAATGTTTGTGCTCGGGTCTATAAGTGTGAGAAAGAGCGAGCGAGGGACGGAAACTAGAGCAACGAAAGGGCGCAAACAAAAAAAAAAAGAAACAAATAAAAGATGGAAATCACGTGCTCGCAGCGATCTTTACTCGCATTACTGAATCGCGCGCTACGGCGGGCAAGGTCTAATCGCTGAGGACATACACTCGTCCGAGTCTCAAAAAAAAAGTGGCAATGGCTTTTAAGGCGGTTTCACCGCGACTGTATGAGTCAAAAGAAATACTAAACTCCCAACGTTTTTGCATTATTCGTTTTAAAAAAAACCACACTTTCGCTGAAATCATGCCACCATTATAGAAAATCAAAATAAATGAACAATAAATGCATCAACAAATACTATTCACAAAACTTTTACAACACCGCGTAAATAAATAAATCAGCACCTGGTGGTATTTTCTACTTACATTATTAATTTACGTGGTATTGCAAAAGTTCTATGAAAAAATTGTTAACCAGGGAATACCACAAAGTGACAAAAGACCGAGTTTTATTTGAAATTACATTAATTTCATGTTTATCGATTCCTTTGGAGTTTTTTTTCATAGTTTTTCGCGAAAATGGCATTTAAAATATATACGAAAATACAAAATTTCCCGTGTTTCCTCCACTGGCCCTTTGATTATTACGTCATTTCAAGTTTAAAAAGAGAATTAAATAGCGAGGCAAGATAGGTTTAAGTCAATTACATGAGAAAGTGGACGTGTTTATCGTAAATAGTAGACAGAAGATGAATGAAATAACACTGAAGCCCTTTTGTAATGACACCACCTTAAGGTGGATGGAGAAGTAATGGAGGCTCATTGAACGTACATTTGAATAACAAGCCAAATGAGTCAAAAAACATTTCTAGGACCACACTTCACCAACGCTTACTTGTTTATCCAGTAGAAATCACCACACAGGAAGCATTATTCGTGAGGTTGAAAGTTTCCTTAATTAAACCATTTGGATGGCGAGGGATACGAAATTTCATAAAATCTCATGCAAATTTGTGTTTTACACGCCCAAAGAGATACTTAATATTAGAGATATTTATTAGCTGGCAACATAATGATATGAAAAATATTAGTTCACGTTTAGGGAAAAATATGTACATATGCAAACGAATTATTTTGAAATATATATATCAAGTGCCGTACATAAGGTTCCCTGTTAAAAAGGCATTAATTTGCAAGAAACCAAATCGCGCACATGCATTTCTTTAACATTTTTTTCTTCATACATTACCAAAGGAGACGTGAATGCAAAATTTCGCACAAAGCCCGACATAAACACAAATCACTCCAGTGACCTTAATTAGCATGCACGTCGAACGGTATACTCGTATATCACCCGGAACCCCTTTGGCGCAGATAATTTAAAACGGTCCCCGAAAAATACACGTGGAGCTGATTCCGCCAGCGTATCGAGCACAACAGATAATTAACATCAAAATAAGTTTCTCGTTGAGTGCTCGACGACTGAGTCAGTTCAGTGGAACACATTCCAAATTTAAAAAACGCTCGATCTATGTTTTTCAATAATCTCGATAATGATAGATCAAGAGCTCTATGAAGTATTTCAAAATGAGCAAAATGATTTAAAGATAGAGGAAATTATGAGAACAAGAAACCATGTATCAAGTTAAAAATGCAATATATAACAACCAATAAAACAAATGAACACTTTTTTGACTCGAAGACTGAATCCGTTTTTCAAATTTAAAACCCTTGATCTATTTTTTCTAAAAGCTCAATAATGATGGCTCAAGAGGTCAATTAAGTATTTTGAAATAAGCACAATGACGTAAAGACACTGAGAATTAGGAGAAAAAGAAACCATAGTTCAAGTTACAAATACATTAAACGGTAATCAAAGAAGAGAAGATTTTTTATACGAAATCGTCATGGAAATTAGGGGTAAATGATTTTTTTCATTTGAATATCGCCGTCGAGGATGTTTATATCTTTATCATCAATCCACCAGGCTTGAATAAAATGTTAAGCATAGAGCTAAGAAGTTTTATAAAACGCTCGCCCAAAAAATATACTACATGAATGTTCACGATATATCATTAAATAACCATTAGTAATTATAACTACAAAAGCTTTGAATGAAGTGACCTTTGCTGGCGTACAAAATTGATAGAATTCCTTTTATTGAAAGAGATGAAGTATAGAAATGGGCGTCTCTAATTCCACTAGGTATTCAAATACGCAATACTTCCGAAGGATTCCCTCTACTACGCATAAACGCTATGGTAAGGCAGATGCTAGAATTAAGAACGAGCACAATTTTCGATTAGCAACTCATTCTAACCATTTTCCTAACCTATGTTATTTATTTTCTTGCCAAATTCAACGGAATGCCCGAGCGTGCCGTCGCACAAGATTAAGCCTAAACCTTTAACAGAGGTCGTCGGATTTAAAATCCGAACATATTAACGACTATGATGGTATGCGAAACGGGCAGATGCAAAAAAGAAAAAAATTCCAAAAAAAGGCAATTTGCCATTACCAGTATAAGAAACTTTGCCCTGGGCTGAACCAACGTCGAGGAGCTTAAACCTCAAAAAATTTCAGCAAAAGTCAAGGACATCTGGTATCCTTGAAAGGTGAGGGTAATCAATGATAATAATAGGGTTTGCCTTTCTTTGAATGTAATTCCATACAATCATCATTCAACTCGCGTTTCAGCGTATTTTCAGGGCGAGATAAACTCAGGGCCATTTTTATGCCTCCCGCACGGCTCGACCTCTCGGTGAAAGGCTAAGCGAGAGAGAGAGACGAAAAGTACACGCGTGCACAGGCGCGTAAAAATAGCATCACCGAATTTCAGCAAACAAAACTCGCGAAGCCTCTCTGCTATATGCACATACATATATATACACGCCAGAGGGAGGGCTTTCTCTTTCCTCCTGACGCAAAATCCACCCCCGAATCCGATCTTCTACGCCGCGCGTAATTCCGTCATAAACCCCCAAAAAGGGCACGCGAAGTCTCACGCTTATTCGTGCCGCAGATTAAATCTCTATGTACTAAGAACCGCGCAAGCTCCCTCCAGGGTACATGGCACGGGTTGGTACTACACCGTGGGCACCATACCGAATGACCGGATTTTTTACCGGAGCCTCTCCTAGTATTATAAAAAGGGTTTTATAAAATTGTATCGATTTTTCTAGGATCTAACAGTGGGAAGATTGCTAGATGAATAGCGTGACCATGACCATGTAGTCTTTTAAAAGTTGTAAAGGTAGGCCTCGCAACGTTCAGTTTGATTAAGAAAGAACTTGCGTATTTTACAATAAATAGCGAAACTACCTGAGCGTGCATTACTCGTGTTGATGCGGGACGTCTGCTAGGGTGCTTTTGTTTAAAATAGTAAATAGACAGCATAACCGATAGATTTAAAATATCGATTCTACGAAACTTTGACCCTAACCAGTCAGGGTAGTTTCTGTACTTGTGCTTCATATCTCACCATCATTAGGTACTAACAACTCAACCCGCATGAAATCTCAGGAATGATTTAGCTTTCTGCGTTGTTTAGAACCTTGTAGAACTAACTCGTATAAAAAATACTAACCAATAGCTGTATCACAACTAGCGTTGCATGGTAGTATGTCAGTAAGTACAGCGTAGCAAAGGGATAGGTAGGTAAAATATAGTTTAGAGTAGTCTGTAGTGCGTGATGCATGTAATAACAACCAATAATCCCTTCCTTATCATGTAGATACTAACCATCTAGCTCCATGTGACCCTATTTTCTAGCATGTCTCATTTAAATACACTAGTTGCATGTCAATAGTGCATGTTTGGTGACCTTCACCCCCTGCCACACACCCTCGTGGTGGCTCGCAGGGTATTACGTAGATGTAGATGTATAAGAAGTACTCTCCTGATTTTTGGCCTGACCGTGCGTTGTTATCCTGACTGCTTTTGGACTGCCTCTAGCGCACGGGGGAAAAAGCGCGGTTCTGATTTAAATAGGGAAGAGTGCTGCATGTCTGGGGTGGAATCACCCCGCGCCAAACATCTTAGTGGCGGCTAGTACGGCATTCCGTGGATGAATATGTTGATATCGTAACCATGAACAGGCGTCAAGCACGTCTACGTACCTGGACATCCCAGACGAACGACCACAGCAATAGACGCTCCGATATATACCCCACCACTTGACGTCGCGCATGAATCTCCATTGAATTCGAAAAACTACATCTAACAAGCTAAAGCCGGAGAGAGGAAGAACGTGAATCGGCCCAGTCAGTGGCAGCGGTCTTAACGCGCGCCGCCAGAAGTGCCTCTGGAACTACTGGTTCCTGGTCGAGCGCGAGTGCGAGATACGAGGCAATTATGTTCCGCCTAGGGAACCATAAAGCGTGGTCCAGTAGCTATACGGCCGGGGCAACGGAAGTCAAGGTTAGGTTACGGAATAGTAAGAGACGCGGACGAGGCAGTGTTGGAGGCACGTGGTCACAGTTCAAGAATCCAAATCCGGTTGTGGGCTCGAGGGAAAATTCCTCCACACCCGCCCACTGTTTAAAAGAGGAATATTTCCTGTATTCGTTACGACTGAGAGATAATCACTTCATTCGAGCAAAGTCCGGTCCTCAATAGATTAAACAACATCCGGTTCTCCCGTCACACTGTAATTACAAATTCAACCAATCAATAGTGCAGCACATTCAAATTCTATGTACCTTCTCCTTGGCTTAATTTACAGCAAACATTCTTTGACTAAGGGGAAACAAAAATGAAAGGCAGCATCCTCAAAGGTGGTTAAGAAGTTCAATAAAATCCGTAAATTACCGAGAATCACGAGAATAATTGAACAGGCAAAGGAAAGAACTGGTACCTCTTTTGCCGATACTCAACTGAGAGTCGAGGACCTAGTAGGGAAGTGAAATGCATGCCGAGAACAAAAGCCCTTATTACAAGCCTGTTGAATTCCAATTTCTATGACATATTAAAGTAATTGTGAAATCACAGCTTAAAATAGCAATAAACTACGAGACGAATTTGATTTTCAACTCACGCAATTCATAAATCCACCATTACACAGCAATAAAATTGTAATGAATTTCTTAAATAATACGTGCACACGGACATAGCAGGTCCTTTTTTCAAGATAAAGCAAGTAAACCTTGCGATCAATTGAAGTAGATGAAAATCTGAAGCCAAAAGAGACATCGATTATACAGAAGTGCGAGCCCATACACTTTAAGCGATTAGCATAAAATAATGAGCTTCTTCGATTATGAGGAAATCTATAGCAAAGACATTCTAAATGAAAGGATGTATCAGACTTTAACGACCAAAATCCTTTAATTTTGATTATATTAAATACGCAAGCGATGACCATGTAGTGCCTGATGATAACGTGAAAAAATAATCAAATGACTCTTACTAGAATACATAAAATGCGCTTCGGGTGTAGGAAATATTATTTTACCGTATTATATATTTCAACTGATGTTTCTCGTGGAATTGGAGCAATATTTTTAGCCATAGGGCAGGGAGGTAAAAAGAATGACTTGGCAGCATTAACAGAGCCTACCATTACATAAATCCCATATTGGTAAGCATATTTCATTATACGTCACATTACTAATAATTATTTACCCATCATTGACCTGTTTTTCAATACACGATACAACACATTCTTCCTTTCCACGATATTATCACTATTTTAAGTACATTTCGTACTTAAAACCGTCGGAGAATGGGAAGAGAAACTTCAGGAAGACAATCAGGGACACAATGGAAAAACGCTGGCGAGAAAACACTTTAGGGAATGAGAACCGGGGCTATTTCACGCAAATTTACTCGCACGTCCAGCCAGAACTTACGAGTAGTTTTCACGATGCAACTCTTACACACATTTTACATTTCCACGCGTCTCCTGGCACGATTAAATGCATCGTGTACAGCAGTCCTCCAGGTGCGGAGGAAAGCGGAGAGTTTCCCCTAGAACCCACCCTATCCCTTTCTTTTTCGACCCAATCTTGCAACTTCTCTTTTTTTTCTGCGACGACAAAAAGGACTAGCGCAACAGCGGCGGCGGTGATGGTTTGCTGCGTTGATGGGGGAGCGGGGAGAGGGGAAGGGAGGGAGGTGGGGATGGAGAAGAGGCAGATGGTGGTGGGGGGAGCCTTCCAATCGATATGGTCGGCGACCGGCACCGGATTCGCCCCGGCGATATTTAGTCTACGCGACCTGTCCCGAATTCCGCGAACCTCCGACCCCGTCGGCCTTGAAACCTACTACACGTCACCGATGCAGTCCAGGTTGGGACGTCATTCGTATTAACAATTAAAGCACCTCCGAGAAACAATGTGTCACGTTCCTAGAAACTTTAACCCTCATTAGGTATAGTAGATTTTGTTACTCGTTCTTAATATCTAACCATCATTACTAACACCTCACCCCGCACGCACGTCGGACGTAAGGATTCAAATGTATTGCAAAGATTCGAGCAAACGCTTCTCAAGGAAATTGAGTTTCACTTACGGCGCTGTTATTCTTTGCTACGCAACGCTATCTATTCATCTGTTTATTTGCACGTATTCAAATGGTAATAGTTGACCAATTTCCTATATTGTGCTAATTTGTTATTACACTTTCGTTTTGGTTTGGATTTACGATTTGAGCATGTATAATTATTATTTATTAATCACAACTTTTACTCTAAATGATACATTACGTAGTATTTGTCGTAGGTATATTGCATGCCAGGAACGATCTGTGTTTAATAATAAAGTTTGGTATTTCAAGTAATCAATACGTCGCAGCATGTCATTGTTATTCGAGCTGATCATATTATGTAATAACAAGTTAGCACAAAACAGGCAATTGCTCAACTGTTACAATTTAAATACGTGCAAATAGACATCTGAATAGATAGCGTTGCATAGCAAAGAATAACAGCGCCGTAAGTGAAACTCGAATTCCTTGAGAAGCGTAAGTGCTCGATTCTTTGCAATACATTTGAATCCGACTGTACAAGGTATGAACAATTAAAGCAACTCCGAGAAACAACGAGTCACGTTCCTAGAAAATTTGACCCTCATTAGGTATAGTAGATTTTGTTACTCGTGCTTAATATCTAATCATCATTACTAACACCTCACCCCGCACGCACGTACGACATATAATTAAGGAAAGAGACGGCAGAACCGATAGATTTAGAATCTTACTTTTTCCACGTAAAATAAGGGACCATAATAGTTGCGATAGATCAATTCTATGAAAATTCGACCCTGACTACGTCGAGTAGCTTTTGCACTTGAGCTTAATATCTTACCATTATTAGGTACTAAAAACTCAACCTGTATGCATGAAATGTCCGGCATGATTTAGTATTCTGCATGGTATAGTCCCTACAGGGTTCTTTATTAATCGCATTAATAATACTAACCTATAGTTGTACCATAAATAGAGTTGCATGGTAGTATGGTTGCGTAGCACTCTCCTGGTTTCTGATCGGACCGCGCATTATTATCCTTTAGGCCTGCGTCTGGCAGCTGGGGGTGTGTGTGCTGTTCTTATTTTAACTGGGATACGAGTGCTGTATGCTTGGTGTGGAATCACCCCGTGCCACACACCCTAGTGGAGGCTTGCATGGTATTTTGTAGATGTAGACCTTACACCTTTTTCTTCCTCTATTTTAAAGGCACCCCACTAATTCTCACGGAGATCATGGCGTTCCTCGTCGCATCCTAGTAAATAAAATCCACATGATTTTTGTGGCTAAACATTACGAAGTAACGTACAGGTTATTTATATTTATTTCAAAATGAAGGAGCTCCAAAAAGTTACCTGGGAAACAATTAAGTTTATCTCTGCCTCATCAAACACAAACCTCTCCTAATTGTACAACATTACGCTTAATGTACTTAACCATTCGCATGATTCCGGTCACGCACGGCACCTGAAGAATTTTAAAAAAGTGAAAAAGTGTGAGAAGAAATTGATCTTCAGACGAGTTCCTCTTCGCTCGTATATTCTGGACCGAATCACAAACAGAGTGAAACACCACCAAACCATCCTTTCCCATTTCATTCCTCAAACATGTATCACCTTAAATCCATCCACCCAAGCTGCAGATTTAGCACCCCCGCCACAAACCCTCATGACGGCTTCGGGTGATAAGTTGTAACTCTTCAGAATATTGCAGCACACGCATTCTTTCGTTTCGTCCAACATCCCTTCCTTTCTCTACCCTCAAGGCGGATGTCCTGACATACATACAACCTCCTATCACCCCATTTAAAATTCGTTTATGTTTTCATCCGCCCTCGATCAACTTTCAAATCAACTCCATTACCAATTCCATTACACTCCCGAGTTTATAAACACGAATTCTACTTTTCTCGCGAAAATTTGTTCGATTAATTGAGGAAAGGAGAGGTATGCGGAGTAATGGGTGGATATGGCGGGTAAGAGACTCTTAGAGAAGGTCGTGACCTATAAAATTTAGAAAAAGACAGGGCCAATGAAATTTTGCACGAATGCGAGGAAAAGCAATTCAGATACGCAAGGATAGGACGGTGTAGGAAAAAGTATCCACTCGTGAAAAATTCAAACGCTCAATAGTCTATAAACTCGCTGGGACTACAATCCCTCATCCGAAAGGGAACGTCTAGATGTGCTCTCGCACGAGTTCGTGTATATTTTTCCCGACTTTTCCTCTCTTGGATTTTCACTTTCACGAATCCCCTCCAAGTCCCCCACGTCAACCCGTCGCCGCTACCGCCCGGAGTCCTCGGATTCGGGAGAAGGTGGGAATTCGTGCACGGGAGGGTGGAAGAGAGAGATCCACTCCCGTGACTGCCGCGGGATGGGGTGACTACGCGTGCACGGAGAAAGAGAGAAAGGGTATGCACGTGAATGACGGCGTACTTTTCCCTGGCCACTTGTCAAACTTCCTACTTGAGGCGGTGCCGCGGTAATGGGACTTGAACATCATGTCACTCAACTTTCGGCTATTTATTAGAAAAATAAGTCCTCTAGTTGATGTTCACAAATTTTTCCCATCCACGATAATATTTTTTACAGTTTTAACTGGAAAGAACGTGGTGTTTCACACATGAATAAATCATTAGAGAAAGGTATTTTTATTACATAATAATACTACCGTTTTCACGTATAACCGGTGGTGAAAACCGTATTCTCCCAGGAAATTGAACCATAGCAAATTTAACACACAAATTCAACTTATTATTTTATTTGTTAGTAAATAAATACTGAATGAACTAAAATCTTAAGTCGTCATTTCCAAATGAATGGCGCAGCAGTCAACTACTTTGGAAGGAAAATGGGCTCATTTAAAATGAAATTCGTCTCCTGATCAGCATTTTTGTGTTTATTTTTATTTATTTGAACACTTTGTTCCTAAATCTAATTGCTAAGGCTTGCATTTAATGAAAACAATATTTTTCAAAAATTCAATACGAAAAGGAGGAATGCAGAATCTGTTTCGTATCACACGATAGCGAGGGGTTATTTTTCAGGCGGTTTGCAAAAGAGTTTTCTCTATTCAAAATAGAGGACACAAGGATTATATTTTTCAAATTTTTAAAAATGTGAGTAATATGAAATGGGGTTTCTAATATTTATGACGCAAAGAGTTTATTTTTACGTAACTAAACTTTTTAACAACTCACATAACGTTGCTTCACGCTTTACTCTGATTACGCCTTCGCAAAAAAAGCGTGTTAATGCAATTTTGTAAAAATATTACGACAGTGAGAAATTAATTTATTTTAATAAATGATTGCAATGGGCAAGAAAACCACACACCGTGATATTTATTTCATATCAAGAGAAAATCTGGTGTTCACCTGCATCGAAATGGTGATTGAAAGGACTAATTCAACGACAAATTATCGTCAGATTTCGGTAACGGAAGTTTTTGCGGCGGTGAAGTCGTTCGACTTTCCTCCTAACTTCATGAGAGAACAACGCCGTCCTTTCAAGTAGAAGCGAGCTCAAAATAAAAATCTTGCAGCCAAAAAACACACGGACTCCGCACACTCGTAACAGAACGCGCGCGAGCGAAAAGATCACGTGGGATCAAACTATGGCTTTCCTCCAATGAGAGCGAGTTTGAAAAGGAAAAGGTCGGGACGCCTAAATTCCCTCGGATTTCAGTCGACAAGGAAGTGCGTACGAGAGAGGGGGAAACGACACCGATAGAGAGAGAGAGAGGGAGATACGCGGAAATTCGACAGCGGGGAGAAAAATACGAGTTGTGACGTCAATCTCATCTCCCAGGAAACGGCAAAGAGCTACTTCTCAACCGAAACAAGAGAGTTTGGGAGGGGGAGGTTAGGGGGTGAACCGGCCGTCCTTTCGTTAAAGTTCGCGTCTCCGCACGGGACATCTCCCTACCGTTTCCGCACAACGCCCTCGTCCAAAAACTCTCCCCAACGGATCGATCCCATGTTTCGCAAGGGCACGTGCGGTGAGGAGGAGACGGCTACGACGTCGGCCCTGGCTGAATGCCGTCGACGACGACATAGCGGCCGCGTGCCGTAATAATGCGCGCGCCCGAAATACTCCCAGGAAACCCGCGGAGACGATCACGCTAGTCGAATGGGATCGGGACGAAAACAAAATAACGCGCTCAACTAACGCCAAAACCATACGGCGCGGCGTCATTTTTTACGCATTCCTAACTCTGAAGGCCGCGTAGAAGGAAGGTATACGCTCCGCTCCACTGAGACGCGCAGATCTTCGTCTAAAAGTAGCCGGAGAGAACATTCAACTACGTACTCAAAGGTTTGCGAAACTTGGCAAACAATTTTCCGAGGTGTCTTTAGATAAAAGAAAAAATGATAGCGTTTTCCCGATTTGTTTTAATTTATTTTTCCGAAATTCAATGCCATTTTAACGGATAACCTTACGAAATGCGAGGTGTATTTCAGTGGGTGCGAGAATCAGAAATGCGAGGCGAGGTTACACATTCTCTCCAATACGCGCAAATAATGTATTACAATACAGGATAACGACAAATTTCAGGGTGTCTCAGCGGTCCAAACATTCGAAAAAATACATTTCAAAATGGATTTTACCTAAATTTCGGCTGCCGCATCAAAACCACCATCATTTCAAGTCATGAAATGAGCTTATTAAGGCGAAAATATAAAATTTAACAATTGTATATATTCCAACACAGCAGGTACGGTGAGTTACACCGCATACACGAACTCGGTTTTAAAGTGGCCCTAGAATGTTTTCTACTAGAAAAATTATTAGAATGTCCCAAGATTACCGAGCCCGCAACCTCAATATTACTCTGAGGCATAACATTGAGCGGTATGTGTAGATAAGGTCACCACAGTTGATATTATAGTAGGCGAATTTACGTGGTGGAATTCATCTTGGTGGAGAGACTGTTGCTATTGATCAAAGATGTTTAATCTCATGACGTATTCATTCCATTACTATCATCACTGTCAGCAGTTATCATTCGAAGTTTCGTTTTCTGCAGCTCTTTAATCCCCTCGTACAAATTCCCAACAAAATGTTAGTTAGAACAAAAGCATATCACCACTGAAGTATACGATTTTAATGGTACTTTGACATTCAATCCATATTTTTTGTATCGAAGAGTTTGTAGAATTTTTGTCTTATTTTATTGCAATAATTATTTTGTTATTGCCCTTTAATATCGCCGTTTCATGCCATTAATGCAGTACGTACGTCAGTTGTGATATAGAACGATTTTGCGATGATAAGTATTCTGATGTTCGTATGTGTTCCTAAAGTACCCGAGAAACGAAGTACGTAAACGGAAAGCATGTACAAATTATGCACAATGAAAGTAACACGAATACAGCACATTTTGGATCTTATACTGCCGATCACTGTCGACAAGGAGATATGAAAGTTCTTCTGCATTCGCATGCTTCCTTATTCAAATCGACCGATTCCATAAATAGGACTCACGGATTCGGGCGAAAATTCTGAGAATTCAGCGATCTCAATCTCCAAAAGAAAAAAAACTTCCTCGTCATTACCTTGTCTCCTTTTTTGAACGCGGCTATAATTGTACATAATTACGGATATTACTCTTTAGGTGAGGCCGATTAGCTCTGCTGCAATACGAGAATAAATATCGCAACTTCGCTGTGCTTAATTTGCTCAGATTTCATCAATGATAAACTCAGGTAACAGGGTAAAAATAAAGATTCGACAAACTTCCATGAAATTGATTCCATCACAGATCAATTCGATCCTCAATACACCATAAAACTATCAGATACCTCATCGTATTTTTAAAAAGTGTAACCCAGCTAAAAAGGAAAGCTTTATACACGAGAGAATCACCATCTGCTGGAGAAAATATGAGCGTATTCCCATCCAACTATTGTAGCTTGGTAATATGCCGGCCTAGCAACCCAGAAGCCGTAAGGATGAATCTCGAAATGGATATAGATATAGAGTTTATCCAAGGATTAAGATCTTAGGTTCGACTGAGCTACATCATTGGACACTCGAGCACATATACGGTCCTACTACTGATGCGTGCCAATTCTCTCCTCGGATCAACTGAGACGCTCCATCCGGTTTCAAACAGAAGTCGACGAACCTCAAGCGACCTTGGGAATATGTAACCGAAAAAACTTAGCTGAAGACTTGCGTGAGATTTTTGGCGCCGAGGTCCAACTCTGGCGGAAAACAAATTCCCTGCGGGTAAAAATCCTTGCGAAATGAGGGGTTGTAGAGAGCCAAACCCGTACTTTTGATCCCTCTCCTTTTTTCGCGATCTCGGACACGGCTTTTAAATTTGCATTCATACCAAATTCGAAATTCATATTTGCTACATACTATTGATATTTTGACGAGATCTAAGTGTAGGAAATGCCTCATTTTTAATAGGAGGTCTCTTTGGAGTGCATACACGCACCATTTCTCATGTAAAAGTACTGGTATTTTTTGGCAAATATCTCGGAAAGTAATGCGGTAAGGGGTTGAATTGTTTATGTCCATGGAAGGGTGATATATTTTTCCTTAAAATTAAACAAAATTCATCGATTTCTAGGTAAAATGATATTTCACTCAAACTACCTTAACTTCTTCATTTCATATTTTGTCCGTCCATTTGACATTCAGCATCCTCCTCTAGCGCCAGGTTTCGAGACCTTCGAATCATTTTTGGTCTGTCCTTCGAATGGTCCTATCTTCCGATCCTTGTAGAAAGCCACGATCCAAACGAATATTTACACACACACTGTTCCCTCGTTCGCTGTTCCATCTTTCTTGTACTCAGTGGTTACCTTTCCATCAGAAATGGATGAAACAAAATTGTTCCATTTTTGCGACATAAGAAAGAACCAGAGGGTTGATGATATTTATATATGACAAGTAAAAACTAATAAACAATCATCATAAAAATCTTTTGTTTTAATCTACACTATTTATTATTATTATTATGAATGTAAAAAACTTCCACCAAGTAAAGCCGGAGGCGATTACATCTGTAATAAACAATTAGTACAATTCTAGTCAAACGATTCGATATCCTATCGATTAAGTGATCGAAATTTAACAGCTGACCAAAAATGACCGAACCTTGTGTGCTGGAGTGCACTAGGAAAGAAAAGAAATGGAAAATATCCGCCACTTTAGCTTTGATTAATAAATACACCGTCAAACATGGATGATCTCAAGTTTAAAAATACATTAAATTAAAAATATTTCATTCACTAGTAAGTAGCATAGAAGAATCCGTCCATTGTGTAATGCACAAAAATTCGGTATTGTCGTTACATTCAACGTCATTACAGTTATATTTATTCTCCCATTGGTAGGCTAACCATAGCACTTTGAATGGAAAGCTACCAGCAGCATTTATATTTGGCAAACCTTCAACATAAACATGAGTGTTTGCAAATGCTTGTGTAATGGAGTTGCTTTAAGGAACAATGTAATGCAATAAAAAATTAGCCTCTAATCCCATTACACGTGGCCAGCGAGAAAGCTGCACTTTTGCTCCCAATCTTTCCTTTTTTTTACGATCTCTGACACGGAAAGTTTTTTTCCTCTTTTATTTTTCTCCCCCCCCATTCCTCACACCTTAGTCTAAACACTTATACACAAGAGAGTATCAGAGAGATGATATCGATACGAGAAAATGACCCGTTTTCTGTGGAAAAACCGGTTCCGTCGGGCTCTACGGATTTTTTTTGAGGAAGGACACAAAACAGCTGCCTTGGGGTACCACCAAAACACGAGCACGCGACACGGGCCTTTCCCCCACCGACCTTCCCCTCCGCCCCTTCTCAAGTTCATTCCTCGTCGGGGATCGCATTTTTGTGGAGGTTGGAGGGGGACCGGGGCAAGGTGAGGCGAGAGTTCAGGCGGTCGGCCGGCAGGTGGGATAGCGGTAGTAGCGCCGGTTTCAACTGGGACGAGAGATTTAGTGACCGGTCGCCGAGTTGGGACGAAAAACTGGTGAATGAGACGACGACTGTGATTCCGTTGAAGCCGAGAGGGGAAGGAACGTGAGGAATCTGATTCGGAAAAAAGAAAGAAAACGGTTCTCGATGAACGTTAAGGTTTTCCAGCTGTGAGGATAACTCAATTCCTCCATCACTGTCACCACTTTTATTTTCCCCATATTCCCCGTAGTGCATGATGCATGTAATAACAACCAATAATCCCTTCCTTATTATGTAGATACTAACCATCTCGCTCCATGTGACCCTATTATCTAGCATATCTCCCTTAAATATCCTACTTGCATGTCAATAGTGCATGTTTGGTGATATTTACCCCCTGCCACACACCCCCGTGGTGGCTCGCAGGGTATCACGTAGATGTAGATATTGCGACAAAACTAAATCTCTAATCTTTATTTTTCAAACCAGCTTAAACACAAATCAATCAACAATTAACTATAAATAAAAGGATGGCAATTTTATATAGATCTTCTTGCGCGTAAAAATTAAAGAAACAAAGCGGTAATAAGCAATGTGAATAAAAATTATAATAAAATGTTCGTTACGATAAAAAAGTATTCGGAAGCGTTCCGAGCTATTAATACAAAACCACTAACTGCACAGCCTGGACAGGGATAATTTCTGTTACAAAAAAACCCACGCAGCGACTAGCACGCCCTATGAATCGTATCAATCGGTTTTTTTTTTGCAATTCTCGCTCGAGATGTCTCAAAAGAGAATCATATATGAAAGGAATCTACAAACAATCAAAGAGTTTGGCATCATATCATGTTGGAATGATGCGGTAAATCATTTAATGTCAAATATATATATACTTACATCCACGCTACAACTTGGGAGCCGCCACAAGTGTGTGTGATAGGGCTCGTGGTGTTTTTTAAATGTAAAACTCAATAAAAACTACGCCAATATACAGACATACATTTACAAAATGTGTTTCGGAATTATAATCGGGGGAGAGGATTTCATACTAAGTCAGTAAATCTGGTTAGCAAAACCTGATTGTGCGTAAAGATATTTCTGATCAACTAATAAATAATGTCAATGGCATAATTATTCCAATATGATAGATTTTGAGGTGAGACTAGACTGTCATAAGATATATGGTGTATGTAAAAAAAGACATGAATCATGATATCCCAACAGATAAAGAGTACTCTGCCAGCAGAATCAGAAATATAGCACTTAGGCAACAAAGATTGTTTATATGTGCAATATAAGGAGGAATTCGTCGCTTCAAGGCTTCCTTGTCTAGCTAAGGATTTGCGCCGCATTCTTTTCATATGCAAGACGTGGGTAATCATGAGAATCGTCCTTGGATGCCTGATACGCCACCCTACGTCAACACACGAATACACTTATCTCCAAGCAAAAACAAATTAAAAAAATGATAGCCCGCCAGACAGTCATTAGGCTGCCAAGTAGGACCGCGGCATGCTAATGTTCCTCCCGCCTCCATCACGGCGCCGAGTCAAGGGGGGACAACGACGTCAAAACACGAAAGGATGTAGGAGGCCGACTTTACGATTGGGCGCCGGACCGCGCGACCTCTAAGCATATCGATAAGAACAAGACTCTCGCATACGTGGTCATTCTTGTGTTTCACTCATAGCCAACGTTTTGCCATATCTATTGGCAGCCTCAGGGCTTTGAAACAAGAAAGACAGACAGAGCGATGTATTCACATGAATATTAGCACAGAAGTTGAGGCATCAAGAATTTACCTATCATTAAGCTTGTGAATATCGAACACTATTGAAGTAAACAACAACTCAAAACAGTAAATAAATACGTAATATATAGCAATTAAATTTACACAAACAAGCCATTTACAAATTTTGCAAAAAATAAAAGGCCATAAATTAAGAATTCACAATTTTAAACACATAAAAACAAATATAAAATCAAAGTAAACATTAGCATTGATTATATTTATTACGAATGTTGTCTTTATCTGTATTGTATATTGGTCAAGAAATGTATAATTGATTTCTTAGTATATCAACAAAAAAACGACGGCTTCAAGTATATAAGTTACTTATAAGTACCAGCATTTATAAGTAGCTTGCAAGCAACAATAGGTTTATAAATCTACTTGCATGAAACACTTTGTGAGCCACCATCAGGGTGTGTGGCACGGGGTAATTCCACGTCTGGCACGCAAAAAAATGGTCCTACTTCAAGGTCGGATTCGTAAAAAGGGTTCTAGGCAAATGCGATGAGAGAGTACGAGAATGAAGCTATTTTACACTTGTCAGGCCTCATTTAGAATATGCCGCTAGTATATGGGATCCGTACGAGGAAGGTATGATAAAAGAATTAGAGCGTGTGCAAAGGAGATCCGCTAAGCTATTTAAAGGCCATTCTGATTATTGTATAAGTGAAACGAGTTTAATAGAAGAACTAGGATGGGAATTACTATCAGAACGCAGGTTAAAATTTAGGTTAAACCTTTTAAGTAAATTCGAAACCGATTTGTTCACAGATGACGTTAGATATATATTGAGATCCTCTGCATATTATGCTAGGTTTGATCATATTAACAAGATTAGAGAGATAGACTGTCGTACCGATAGACTTAAAATGTCATTTTTCCCGCGTACCATAAGAGAGAACAATAGGCAGCGTAGCAAAGGGATAGGTAGGTGAAATATAGTTGGAGTAGTCTGTAGTGTATGATTCATGTAATAACAAGCAATAATCCCTTTCTTATTATGTAGATACTAACCACCTAGCTGCACTGTGACCCTGTTCTCTAGCATGCCTCCCTTTTATATCCTACTTGCATGTCAATAGTGCATGTTTGGTGATCTTCACCCCCTGCCACACACCCTCGTGGTGGCTCGCAGGGTATTACGTAGATGTAGATGTAGAAGGTCAAATCCCGCCCGCTAGGCGCAACGCAAAAAGCAGACAAGAGAACAATGCACAGCCAAACCAGAACCCAGGAGAAAGCCACGCAGGCGAACACGCCAACGCACCAGAACCATAGAAAAAACATAAAATGACATAACGACCGGCGAAAACTTAATCACATGACTACGAGCATGGATCGCAAATCGAAACAACATATTAATTTAAAGCCTCATAATTGGAAATAAAAATATTCCCATCCGTATGAGGGCTAGTGCGCGTTTACATAAAAATATGAAGTATTGTTTTTACAGTAGATCGCATAGAAGAAAGAATTCAGATTGCATTGCCTCGGTAAGCAATAAGAAATAAGCCTTAGTAAGAAATAAGATCATTGTAAAACGCTTACGCTAGCACATTTGTCTTAATTTTATTTTGTAAAAAAAACTATAAATTCCAAACAAGCCAGTGGTGCTCGATAAGGGTAGAATACGATTGTCTAGCATAATAAATTTCACAAATTCTCATATTCACTGCTCACTTATATAATTGAAAATTCGGATAAAGTCGGAAGTAATACGCAAGTAGAAAATGTCTCCAAGTAGCATTACTACACATAGAGACATGGCAAAACTCGCCCCATCAATGGGAGACAACAAACAAACGTGAAGCCGCCTTTTAGCACATTACGAAGAAGATATTTGATTCTTAATTTCTTCGCTGACGGATAATTATTGGCAACTGAAAATCCCTGACCCTTTCCAATATTCGCTAAATCTTCGAAATCGAGAGGTCAATAACGAAAAATTGATTTTTAGAAAAAAGACCGACATGATGACCTGGGGAAGTCTGCATCTAAAAACAAGGATTTGAAAAATTAATTTCAACACCAACGCCAAAATTTTGACCACGAGAAGTCAAATGAAACCTTCGTAATAATAACTGAGGCACTCAGCACATGATGAAGATGGCGTTTAGATTTAAATACACGTACATATTGACAACAAGCGATGGAAATTGACATCCACCGTCACTTAACAACGACAGAAATAACCTGCCTCAATGACTTGCCTAATACAAATCTTTGAGACAAGACTAAATTGAGAGGTCAACGTCAATACATCAATATCAACAACTGGTTATGGACATAAAGGCATAGAGGCCAATGGCATATTGACATCAATTTGTCAAAGCCGACAAAGCGAAATGTTGACGCTGAATTTTATGTGTCGCAGTGTAGCAGACATATATTGGTTGTCGAAATTCTTGACCCAATAAAATTAAAATTAAATTGACAAATTTTTTTGATGAGTCGAATTCACAAACTCTGGATCGGCACGATGACAGAGAGGCCTATCACACTGACTCATTGAAATCATCTCGTCCAAGTCGACAAGGCGAAATAATCGACGCCTGCGTAAACTCTCACGCGTCGCGGAATAGTCGACGTGTATTTCATTTCGATATTCTAGGTCATAATTCCAGCAATGCATGCGGCGCTCTTCGGAAAACGGGGTCTCATCCGGAGTCAGTGTTTACGTACGCGACCGACGCCGAGGGACCTGAAGCTCATCGATTCGCCCCGCTTTCCCACGGGGCCCCGAAAATAAAATCAATTAGCCCCCCCGCACAACTCCCGACTGGGGAGTCCCCGCGCGCCGACGGCGAGCCGCAAAGGAGGGCCGCATTCAGTGAGGGGGTGGCGGGGGGGGGTGGGTAGCGCCACTCACGGAAGAGTGGAGGGAGAGGCGTGGAGTCAGAGGGAAGAGGTGACGGAGATTTGGATAATGACGAGACCGAGCAACCCTGGTCGGGGAATCGAGAAAACGCCGTTCGGAATTCGGAGGCGTCAAAAACTTGAACCGCGTTCCGACGAGTATTATGGCTCGTTCACAAATACTCTTAATCCGACGTAACTAAATTATAGAATTTTTCCGAAAAAAACCAGCATATTTCTCCAACTCCGACGAACGACAGGAAGAACCATCACAACTCAAAGGAGAAAGGAAAATATTGTAGGACGTAATGATTAAAAATATTTCTTTTTTCCGCGGACAAAACGAGATCATAAGAGTGGAGACTAAGGCTATCTATAAAATCCTCACTTGCAAGGTGTACAATATAAGACAAATGCAATGAGAAATTTCTTAGTGTTATAACCAACACATTCTACCCGCATGTGCAATGTTTTAATCAGTTTCTATATGGCCTCAGTGCAACATCCAAGCATGATTCGACATATAGGTACTTCTCTCCAAGCTAATAACCTTGATCAATGTTTTCCCGAGAGCGTTTTGGTTCTATCTACGTAGCCATGTTCGACCAAGAAAGAATGAGTTGGTGGCTGAAAAAAATTGCGTACTATGGAAACCCTAAGTATTACGCAAGAAAGAGTTTTGTTTAACGAAGTGACTTATTTCAATACCACTTCATATGCATCCCACAGAGAGACGTTTCAAACAATAATGGTCGAGTTACGCTGCAATACATTTTTGGACACTACAAGAGTCCGCTATTTTCACGGTGCAACAAGATGAAAAAGCACATCTAATCAACACCATCTACAACAGAAGGTAGGAAACTGTTTATACAACCATTTTTCCATGCAAGTGACGTGATTATAATACACTTAGTCATGATAAAATGACTACGCAGTTTCAAAAGCTTTTTGCAAAAATAACCTGTTGCAGAATATTTTTTGTGATAAAGGAGAAAAAGATGACGACTGAGACAGACACTCTAAATATAGATACCGATGCAAGTCTCTCTATTGACTAGAACAGTTAACGATGAGATAGATAAACTGACCGCTGAACGCTGAACGACGATAGGTGGAGGCAAAGTAACCTCACAAACGATACTCCAATTTCAAAATTTAAGTATTAATTAAAGTTAATTTATGCGGAATTAAGTCAATTTTAACGATTCTATAGTCGCCGGAGTCAACTCAGACATCCTCTTACTGCTCTAAATATCAGCATTCATGCAATGATCCGTGCATATTTGTGGGCATGATTAAGCTTTCACCTCGATTAATTTTCCAAGAGTAAACAGAGCGTTCCAAAAAGAAGCATTATGAACTCAATTTTATTTAGCGTTGTCAGTAACTCGGTAAGCATAAATACCCTTGGGGAAAAAAGGGGCAAAATAGTTTTCAAAGACATCAGTGAACGAAACAAAGATTTCCGAAGGATATAGATATTTACATTGAGAACACAATAGAGTTTTGCAGGGCAGACATGCTTAAAAATTACATACTTTTAGCACAAAATATTTAGCTGCAATAATGATGTAAGAATATGCAGCTCCAATCAATAAAATCTACTGAAAAACCAGTGCAATCATTACGCACGAATTGACACGTCAGAACTCCCGACTCAGGGAATTGGCTTCATCTCTCAGTCACACGCAAGGCCTAAGCTACCGTCAGCTCTTTACTACGTGAATTCTGGTTTTCCCTTAATTGATCCTGTTTAATTCCCATTCTATCCATCTCAATATCAAAGTTACAATGTCACATTAATAAAATGAGTACAACACCCTATGCAGACGTTGATTGTAGCCAATTAAAAATGGCGGAACCACTGTACAAGTTAATTTTCAAGACCTCAACCATATCGATCTATTTCGAGAAAGTTAGACACTACTAGGTTTGGCTAAAATTGAATTTCGTGGGAACTAAAAAGTTATTCCTCAGTCCAGTAGCGTAAAAAACACATAAGGTATGGGGTAACAAACATTTAAGCGACCCTATGGCCTTGTGGCACCTACCCAATTTTTCATTTTTTTCAAGATTATCCTTCTAAAAAGCCACGTCTGTTTGTTGTGTCGCACTTAATGATTGTGCCTAATGCGTCTTATTTGGGTACAATTTGGTGCCGACCGCAGGGAAGGGAGCAACGTACCCTTGCCTCTCCCGTAGTTACGCCACCGTCCCAGACGGAGAATTACGTATCGGTCCGCGAGATATTTCCATCACTTCCGGGCTGTTGACACATCACTCCAACATGAATGGGAATACATGTAGGGAGGACGAAAATATTCTCGGGGGAAAAATCCTATTTTCTTTCGCCAATTAGTATTGGGAAGGGAAAGAGGGCCACAGACAGAGAGAAAGGGAGAGGAAAAAGAAAAGCTATGGAAAACGGCCACGAAGACAACAAAGAGAAACCATAGCAGAGCCATGGGTGGTGGAGAGTCTCCACTCGGAATACGGATCCTGACTTTTAGACAACACTCACAACGCCCAAAACGAAAGGCATGCCAGACCCAGAAAAGACCTCACGGTGGAATGCTTACCCTGCCGAAACTCGTGCTTAGGCGCAAAGAGGCTCGAAGGGATTGGAATTGCAAAAGAAACAAAGGGGAAATGCTACAGTTTTTAGTTCAGTGATTCCATGAAGTGTACAGGAAAGTAAAAGAGGAGAGGAAATATTCCAAATAAATAGCACCAAATAAAGAGGAAAGTACATGGGAAGAGATATCAGGAGGTAAGGGGACTAGCATTACATAGGGAAAGATGGAGGGCTGTAGTCAACCAATCTTAGGATTGAACGACCGATGATGATGATTCCATTGGCTAGGACAACCATGAATCGATCATTGAAACTCACTGCCCCCGTAAGGATATTAAATGATATTCCGGACCACATTAAAAACTCAAATTTAGTCAATCAATTTTGATTAAAAATAATATCGTGTTTGGACGAAAAATATCACCGCATTCTTGGATAAAGGCAAAAATAGTATGATTTCTCCGTTCACTTATAAGCCTCACTTCGATCATTTTGATCTGGTTCCTTTTGTAAACTGCTTCGTGGTAGAAATTCTGAAGATTCCGGCGATATTTTGTGTAACCGGAACATAACTGACATATCACAAACCGAGCAAATACAAGTAAAAAATTATTAAACGACCTAGGTTTCGCCTTTTACGGCATCATCAGATGGTTCACTGGAATACAGAAGACCTGATATTGTCGTAAAAGGCAAAACCTAAATCGTGTAATAAATGTGTACTTGTGGAAACAACTCGTTGGTGATCTTTCAGTTATACTTTGTTGTAATTAGTTGGTTGTTCTCATTGGTAAAACAAAAGAGAGAGCTCCCTTGATTAAAACAATTATTTCACAATTGGACGAAAAAAAAAAGATTATTAATCTCAAGGATCACATCCTGTCACCTTATTTGTTCAAATTAGACAGCAGATTCACAGATTAAAAAGATTATCGAAGGGAAGTACCAATGTCTTAAATTTTTCCCAAAAGATCTGGCCAAAACTGAAGTGCATGTTGTTTTCCCGTGCGCCTTATGAGCCGAGGAATTCGGTCAAATTGCCTCAGCCATTCTTTTCACTCGGATTCCACTCACTGCCATTTCCCGCGACCCATATCCGAGACGAAAGTGGTTCTACACGTCAATCGCCACCATAAAGACGGTAGCAGACTGGAAGACAGGCGCGGGGTGCATCTACGTCGGCGGCGACAATGCGACGAACCATATGCTCGCTGGCGGGCAAAACTCTCCCGTGGGAGATGGCTGCTACGCTCGGCATTTCGAAATCCCGTGGTGGTGCTCCGGCGCCGCGCAGCAGTGCAGCACCAGGTGCAAGACGTTGAGACGACGTAGATCGCTGCGGGGCGCGGTGAGGAAGATGATGAAATGGAGAAGAACGAGATACGGCCCGGGTGCTAAAGTTTCAAAAGCGGTACGGATAAAGAGCGCACGAGCTAAGAAAAATTTCTTCCCTCAACAGACAAGGACCTTCCAACGTAGAACGGAGTAAGGACGGGATAAAACGGATTTCCCCGACTGTGACAACTCTGACCCCGAGACGCCTTAGACCTATGATTTCGGATACAAGATACACGCATGCCGATAGATGGAGAACCAACACTTAAAGAGATTCTGGATCGATATACTCACTCTTTGTTCACCATCTAATAATTATGCAAGACCATTTGTTTGAAAAAGAAATTAACAATTGAATCAGGTTTTAATCGGTGTTGGGTTTTACCTTAAAATATCAATACAATAAATAGATTTTTAAGAGCGTTGGAACTTGTGCCTGCTTTTAATAATTGACATCCTACTTGAAAATTGAACTGGAACCTTAGTAACAGAGGAATAACATAACGCCATTGATATGGAGCGGAGAAACATAGAAAGCTGTTTTCCCTCTAACTGTGGATTTCTGGATCCGATCGTACTATCTAGTCAAAGGTCGTAAATAACATCCCATCTGTAAAACAGAATAACACTTTTCTGCATCACTTAATCGAATACTTATCTTATACCTGAAAAAAATTAACTTTCAACATTAAATTCCTAATAATACATCCAGAGTTATTAGTAGGCATAGAGTCTTTGTTAAAAATGCCACTAGTTTCCTAGGGTCACGAGTAAAATTTCAAAATCTAAGTTTTAACTATATGTAAGTACTTTTGCACATCTTTATATCCTGTGAGCCACCAGCATTTAATGACTCTCAAGGCGGAGAAAGTGAAGTCCATAAATGACAGGTTTTCTGCGCGAAGCTATCTCTGTTCACCTCTAGATATTTAAGACGTTACGAATAAAAAGTTAACCTCAAACTAATTTTAAATTAAAGGTTCGTTCAATAAAAACAGAATTTTTAAACACAATTGTCTTCTACTCTGTGCAGAATGGTATGATTTCAACCTAACCCTCCGTTCGAAATTCCACCGAGGAAAAATCATTCGCCTCGACCGGGACTCGAACCCAGATCCCTCGCTATAGCACCGAGTGTTCTATCCAGTTGAACAACTGAATGCCATTTTCCCCGTAGGATTTTTGTACATATTTTGCCGGACATACAATGAAACAAAGCAGCCAGTCTTTGAGTTATTACGGATGGATTTAACATAATAAATAATAATGATAAGAAACAATAAGTCACTAATGCAATGCGCATCGGAAGTGGCTACGAAAACTGCTCAACCCCTCTCGAGTCCTCGGGCATAATTAAGGCAACCAAAATAAATGCTTAAATGACCTTAAATTTTCCCGGCGTTTCTACTGGATACATGTTTCTCGGATATTCAACCGGGTAGGCAGGTCCATGTCTCCCGACGTTTCGGAGAACGACTTGTCCTCCATCCTCAGGGGTTCTGAACGGATGGAGGACAAATCGTGCCCACCTGCTTAGCCGGTAGAATACCCAAGAGACATTTATCCAAACTAAATGCTTGCCGGGGACTAGGAGGGGAATTTTATAGAAGTAACGCGTAAAATAATAATGATGGAGAAAAAATCTTTAAAATTTACTTCCACATGCTGGAAAAATATGTCACGAGTAAAAGAGGAGGAATAATATTTTTAAAACGGTCGCACTCGCCCATCAGTGCAAGTGAGTGCGACCGTGCATCAAAAGATTTTTCACAAATGGCCATGAAACTGGTTCATTTTCGATAGGATTGTTTTATTCTTGTGGATGGACCCGAGATAATTAATTTGTTACGACTCTCGTTGTCGTGAGGGAACCTCCTTGAAGATTGAGAAGTATACGGAGCTCTCGGGGAGAAACGGGATAACGACGACGCTTATGAATCACAACAAAGAGCGCACAAGTAGGCAGACCTCCTGAGTCGGGCGATAAATTAGCGCCGCCACGTGTGCGCTATGCAGACACGCGCGGGGCATTTGCGAGGAATTTCGTACGAGGAATTTCGTACAAGGAAAGTGCTCCGCGAATGGGAGAGGCCGCGGCAAATACGCACGTGGCTCGAGGACTCGGTTAAAATGGGGAGGAGAAACTTTTTCAATGAATTTTTCAACTTGAAGGCTCGGCGATGTGGAAATCAACGCCCGCGAAATGAGTGAACACGTCCCTCGCTCTGCAACACACAGGTACATCAGGAAAATGCTTAAAGTTAAATTTATGCCTCTTTTATGATGAAGTTTGCCTTTTCCTCCAACTCCCGAAAGATAAAAAAAATCAACGAGAAAAACAGGTACCGATACGCTGCGAACAACGGGCGATTTGCAACTAATTTTTTTTATAATTTTTTAAGTCGGGCGCGAGAAAATTATTCACTTAAAAGCTAAAACATGGAATCCTTGTGTTTATTTGTCAACGGCATAAATGAATTATTTGTTTGACTTTCAAAAATGCATTGAAATATTACAGTCACGAGGTCAAGTACGAGATTTCGGTGGATCGACGCCACCGTAAGGTAACGCTCCCCTAATACACACGGATATTTCCACAGAAAGGATCAAACCATACGGGCCAATCGTCTTTCGAAAAGGATAATAAATAATTAAAAAATGAGTAGTTAAAATTATTTTGTCTGCTTACGAAAAACAGCCCGGACTTCACAAGAAAGAACATGAATTTGCTGGATTCGATAACGTTCCGTGACGTCATTCCCGGGAGTTTCCGATGACTTAGTGTTGGCACGTCGCTAAGCGCGCGTGTTTTTAAGAGCTATTTCAATAATACAGTGGTATGCGGAATCCCACAAAGGAAAAATCACTCAAACCGACTGGGATTTTAACCTATGTCCCTCAATTTCCATCGTGCTTTCCCCAGAGAGCTCTCCTCTCCATATCATCAGATTTGTCAATACCACATTGTATTCCCATAAAATTCGCGACCTGTACATTTAAGAACACACAATTCACATTGAAAGAGAGTTAAAAAAATATGTTCCCCATCCAATTCTAGATGACCTAAAACATAGGGATAAAAAAAAAACGCTCCTTGTAGGTGGGGAGAGAACCAAATCAGAATATAAAAAAATCCATCAACCTATTAATCATTGATTAATTCCTCTAATTAAAATAGTACGTGCATTGACATCCAAACCTGTCATCGCTAAAATTCTTGCTAGCCACTTCGCACCCAATTAACTAGTCTCTTTCCTCTTGCATGACAGTCAAATTCCCCACGAAAATTCCTCAGAAATCATCCAGATTTGAAATAATTCAGATTTGAAATAGTGGCGTGAAAAAGTATGTACACGGATTTTTTACGCTTCAAAGTATTGACTTCTAATTTTATATAAAGAATGAAATCACAATGTTCACCGGATTTATACGTAAAAAGGTGCACAATTTGCGCGCATGATAATAGGCACCTCTACAATACCAGAAAATGTCTTTTTAGAATTTCTAGCAAATAAATCGGCTTGTTTTGAAGACTAGGTAACGTTAGAAATAAGTTCATACCATCATCAGCAAAAAATGGTCACGTAAGATTATGGAAATAAAAATATTTTTAGAGGAATAAGTCCCTAGAGGAAGACCCAGGACCAAATAAAGTACATGGACCAAATCAAGAGGAAATTACATAGGAAGAAACACCGGGAGGTAAGGGAACTAGTATTAGATAGGTGAGGGTGGAGGGCTGCAGTCGACCAATCTTAGGACTGAAGAACCAATAAATAAAATGAATTAAAAATATTCTAGTCCAACAATTTTCCACCTAGCTCACAATTAATAAAATATGAATGATTAAAAGGTAGATACATCAGATGAGTGAACTTCGTGGCATAAAGAATCATGAGAAAAGAACGCAATTTTTCCGGCCTTAACGTAATACGCATCCACAGTAAACATTCCGCAGAAACTATAATCATCGTCAATGCTTGTATTCTATAACAGTTTTTTCGAGAGGAGAAACGCAATAAAAAAATTAACCTCGAGCCCCATTCTACGTGGCCAGAGTACTTACTCCTGCAGTAGGCCACGTTTGAAATTCCTCAGTGCTCGACCTGACCTGCATGACCTAATTTTTTGCCGCATGTCTCTCTCACGGTGGCGCAAGGCTCATCAAATATGCACGTAAACAACAGCCAAAAATGTAAATTTTTACGCCGAAAATTCCTCTCCAACAACCTCTTCTCGGAGCCCGAATGAAAAAATTTTGAGCTCAGACTGCACAATTAGAAGAGTCGCTTTAGGCAGCGGGCGTTTCGTACACGTCTTCAAAGGAGACGGAATATAAAACAAGTGAAGGACACCTGCATTTTATTTTTTCCCCAAACGAAATGTTTGATTGCAGCTAAATAAGTAGCTTTTTCCCATCAACACACTTCGATGCTAGCTCCTTATCCCAATTGCGACGCTAGCCTCACTGCTTTGAGGCAAGCCGAGTTACGTTAAGCACCTGTTTTTCCCATACAATCCTCACAACTTTCCTATTTTCTCTCTTCCATAATCAAACGCCTATTTACCTATAAAATTTATTTTACTACAGGACAAGTGTTTCCCATATATCAACCCGGTCTGACCCTAGCCTTCTTCACATTCCCCAATCCCGTACCAACCTCTTCCTAAACTTTCCTTATCACCACTTTTAAGTTTTGGAATTCATTATTATTCTCCTTATCATATTAAATATTCCTCCTTACTGGAATCATTTAAAAATAAACTTTACTTTTATTTAAAACCTCAAGACTGAATCTTGTCGAGTTGACTAATCTGGAGTTGTTTAAATATTTTTTTATATTTTTCAATCATGGTTTTTCTTAGCTATTGTACTGTTATTGGAGCAGGATGGGAAATTGTAACACAGCTTTTTGCTGTATTGTGTTAACCCAGAGCAGAAATAAATTATTCCTTTATTCATTCATTCCCAATACGCCAACCGACAGTTCCCGAAATCTGGGTCCTCTGTACTTCCCGAGAACGGTGAAGGCTGCTGCCGACACGGAGAAATTGTCTCGAAAGATACCAAATGTGTTTTTCCCATTGCGTACGGTCTCACTTTTCACTTACATGGGAAGCCATTCCTCCAAATTCAAACCTGAATACTCCCAGGCGAGAAACTGTATTCCAAAACGATTATTACATACGTGACTTAACGCTATCTTCCTTTAATATACACTTCGGATGATCCCACAATGAAAGTAATGAATATTTACAACACGCGGGATAAAATCATTTAATCAATATCTGAGAGGCAAAGCGGTAGTTGTTCAGAAAAAAAAGAATTTGGATCTCATGTTGACTGAAATATAAATAAAAAACTGTAATATTCACTAGAATAATTTATTTCTGCAAGGCTTTTCAACGCTCAAGCATCATCATCAGGTACAATCAGGCTATGTATGATATAAGTGGGTAAATAATTTCTGCAAAATTAAACCTCAGCACTATCTTTTACTCGGTTTAGACGATTGCTTTGTCCGCTGAAACCATTCGTTTTTTACTCGGAAGGAGTAGCTCGAAAAATAAATTTAGAAAATAGCTTACGTAATTTATTTCAACAATTTCATTGACACACATTTTATTCAAGAAAAATGGTATCACCGAGCTGGTAGAAAAATAGCGAGGATTAAGTGGCCCCTAAGTTAGCTCACTAGAATTACGGTTTTCTCCATCTGAGTGCGAAACTAAATAATGAAATATTTTTCGCATTAAAACCAATCGTTATCAATTTTTTAACGATTGGATCAAATGTCTATCACACATTTTAAAATTGACGCGTATTCCTGATTTTTTAAAATTGATAACGCGAAATAACTCTGGCGTCATGTTCTATCTTTAGCTATTTCTACAATTGCAACTAGCATCCCGATTGGAAATAAAATCGCTACAATACGAAACTTTCAAAGAGTTCGGGTTCAAACGATTTCGATTCGAATTATGATCGAACACAAAATTGTACGACTCCATTAAAAAGGCATATCAAAAGTTTCCCATGTCACTAATTTCCACATCATACGCCAAATCCTTTGAAAATAATTGAGCACTTATACTGATGTTGGGCGACCGCGGAGTCTCGTGTGGAGGTTTGCTAGAGGCGGATTCCTCTTCCCTCGAAGAAACTTCGTCGTCCACCGTGTGCACTAAAGGCCATAAAAATACGCTGTATCCACAAGTGGCACACAAGGGACTCGTTGAGGGCTTCGCGAAAAGGAAAAATGGCTACAGATAGCACAAATATCCAGAGAGAGGTCGATATTCATCCATGGCTCCCAATTCCGAAATGAAGCGAATATAGCGAGACCAAAAATCGTCTTATTAATGACTCGGGGGGGGGCAGTTTGTGGTTCCCGAATTGTTCCTCTCGAATCCCGGGTGAAGGCGCAGAGGTACGGGGTCAAAACAGAATACAGTCGAGGAGCTAAATCCTGGAATACTCAGCTGATCATCGTAAAGTTTAATTTTTTTTAATGCTTCCTTATTCAGGGCTGATCGTTACCGACATTAACAGTGTGTGATTAATTTATTTTTTCCCCTGAATAATTTTGACACCATTTTGGTCCAAATACGGACCTTTGAAAAAGCTGACATGAAAACACTGGAAGCCTTCAAAACCTGGTAATGGAGGAGGATGCTGAAGATAAAATGAACAGATAAAATAAGATATGATGAAGTGTGCAGAAGAGTAGAAGACGAAAGGACCATATGGAACACCGTACAGAAAATAAGAATCACATGGATTGGGGACACCCTGAGACACAATAGGTTTGTGAAGAACATAATTGAGGGCAAAATAGAAGAAAAAGTCCCCAGAGGAAGACCCAAGAATAAGTTCAGGGATCAAATAAAGAGGAAAGTACACAGCAAGAGATACCAGGAGGTTAGGGAACTAGCATTAGATAGGGAAGGGTTGAGGGCTGCAGTCAACGAACCTTAGGATTGAACAACCAATGAATGAATGAAATTTTGACACCAGAGAAGCAGACTTGGTAGAATTCACAGTTCTCGCATATAGCAATGAAATTTCACCATACCCATCATTTCAACACGTTTTCAGATCAATAAAACCTGAAAGGCCGAAAGTATATATTATAATAATTAATTATCTTTGCTTCTTGGTTACTTCAAAGGTCTTCGAACAAAGGAGAAATTTATGACCTTCGTTTGTAATACATTACTAATTTCCAACCAAAATCTAACACAAATTGGCTATCTACCTCGAATCCAAGAGACTATTTTCTAAACAAAAATTTAGGATTTGGAAAATCTATACGAGAGGACGCCAAATATTTTCTCGGTGAAAATTCAATTAATTCTTCGTAAATCTCCATCACGTTTACAGCCGACAATTTTTACAATGAGTTTAATGTAATAAAGGAGTAGGGTAATTGACGAAAAAACACAGAATTCATGAATATTAAGATCTAAGATACGCAAAGGTAATGAACGAATGCTCAATATTCAGTAGCAACAGGCCCACGACATCCACTTTCCTTTAGCCTGCTGAAGCCTCATAGCCACGAGTACACGGAATTCGCGAGGGCATTTGCAATTACGAGCCGGTTCATTGTTGGAGCAAATCTATTAATAGCAACCCGGAGTTTATTAGCCAGGTAGAATGATGAAGTCCTTTCACTGTCGGATGGAAGCATTGTGTAGATTTCCCATGGGAACCATAATAGGGTGAAGCACGATAATCACTTCAGCCCGGCCATGACCTATTATCCGTATTGAAACCAGGCATTTTACGAGAAATCAATCGGTAATTGGTGGTGCATGAGAGCAGCTGTCATGAACGCAAATGATCCCAGATGATTCCATCCCGAAATGTCATCGAACTAGAAATTTAATTAATTTTTTGGATACTTACACAAAAAAACATTTGCTATCCGATATCTAGAACTAAATGCTTCCTTTCAGAGTGAGTTTCATTGCTAACAGAGCTTGAAATTGCAAGACGTTAAATGCAACTATGCGATATGCGCAGCGAAAGTAAAGTATTTTTTACTATCTAGCATTAATACCATTTTTACGTAAAACTGATTTCAAAGACTCAAAAACTTCCTTTTTAATTGGTTACAAATAAAATGGATGAATACCACCACCTTGTAAATGTGGTTCTGTCAGCAAGTTATAGCGAAAACTCACGTAAAATTGTGGTATTTTCATTAAAATTGCTTTTATGGCGATAAAAAAGTGTTCATTAAAATAATATATATGTAAAAATCTGCATATTTTATATATTGGTTTTGGTTTTATAGAGATAACGCATGTCAAAAACAGACTTGAACACATGCAATAAAATTTATCCGTGTGGGAGCTCACAGGGAGTAAATTATATGTCAAGATTTGAATTTTATTTCGGGCTAAATCCTCTATATAGCGATAGAAACCATTATTATTAGTAATTTTGAAGCAAAGCTTAATTGATGAAGTCCACATTGAGGATTCGTTTACCTTACATTCCACCCTTTGAATCACACATATCACACAAACTAAAATGAGAGCGAATTACACAAACTAAAATGATAGCGAACGCATGAATGTTTGATTAAAACTTTTTTTTTCTTCACACCTCAATATCATTTCGCACAGACCTTTATTAACAGCCGTCTTATTTTAAAATTTAAAAAAACACGATATCCACATTCCCATTGTCAGGATGTCCATTATCTCCTCTCCTCCTCTGATAAAGAGTCCCCATTGCATGCAATAGACGCATTCCCTTTCAACAGCCATAACAAATATAACGCAAAAATAATGATATAGTAAGCATATGAGAAATATCACAGTGCGTGACGAGAGAAAACCATACCGAATTCTGACTTCAGCAGTAACTCTGAGCAAGAAGAATCCAAAGACTTACCTGAAAAATAAAAAGAAATGAGTTATTACTTAAGAGTACACCAAGAAATCATACAAAAACAACATTTTACCAGAAAACAATTACAACCAAACAACTGTAGTCGAAAGAACGTAGGGGAAGTAGGTACAGCAGAGGATATTTGACGGACTATAAGCGAATCACAATCTTCGTAAGCAAGCAGAACATCAGGTTCACGTGGATTGATTATAGGGCATATACTTAGGGCATACAGAATTGAAAATACAGAAATTATTCACGCCGAGTCTGTTAAGTACTTAGGAGTCACAATTAGTCACGACCTATCTTGGGGAAAACATATTAGGGAAATATGCGGTCAAGCATATAGGAAGCTAGGCTTTATCAAGAGAGTACTCGGAAAATGTGATGAGAAAGTGAAAGAACGTTGTTATTTTTCAATCGTTAGGCCTCATCTGGAATATGCTGTTAGTGTATGGGATCCATACGAAACGGGCTTGATATCAGAGTTAGATCGCGTACAGCGAAGAGGAGCTAGGTTTGTGAAACGATGCTACGATAAGTTGGCTAGTGTGTCTGGACTGTTAGAAGAATTAGGATGGGAATCGCTATCACAGCGTAGATTAAATTATAGGCTTAACCTCCTAAATAAATTTCAGGAAAATCATTTTACTGACGACGTAAAAAACATACTATTAACCCCTTCGTACTACGGCAGATTAGATCGCGCCAATAAAATTAGAGAGCTAGATTGTAGAACCGATAGGTATAAAATGTCATTTTTTCCGCGTACCATTCGGGACCATAACAGCTGTGATCGTCGTCATGAATAGTTCGAGTATTGACAATAGGCAGGCAGTTAATCTTTCTCATTATATTCTCCTCTTTCTTATTTATGCATGATGTAAATAATGATGTTCTTATTTATGCATGATATTTTGAATCTGTAGTAGTAGTCTTTGTATCCCTTGCATGTTAGAACGATTGGAGATACAATGTTTCTTGGGTATTAGATTTGTAATTGGCGCTTTGCATGTGTGGTACGCGGGTTTTTAATGTAATGTCGGTGTTCTACCATATCATTCATGCATGCCTGGTGCGAAAGCACCCCCTGCCACACACCCTTTGGGTGGCTTGCAGGGTATGACGTAGATGTAGATGTAGATGTAGATTATTGGTCTCACATCCAGAAACAAGTAAAGCACAGAAGAAAAGGACACGCTTCGTTGAAATCTTCTACGCGCAAACAACTGGATGAGTTAGGCTGGGAGCCGCTAGAGAATCGTAGGCAACGCGCTAGGCTGAGATTAATTGAAAAATTCACATCAGGCGTGTATCAGTACGGACGGAGGTTGTTACTTAAACCCAGCACTTAAGAACTGGCAGAGGCGACAATATAAGAAAGATGAACCGTCAACCTTGTGCGTAAAAAAATTACTTCGAACCACGCACCATTAAGCAGTATAACAAAATCAGAGCGTGGCAATAAAAAACTTCGGAAACATAGAATATACCTTCTCATTGATTGTCACTATTCTCTTTACAAGGTTGGTGCCTTAATACCCCCTTCCACACGCCCCTACAGAGGATTACAACCGATTATATAGAGGCAGAAGGTCTAGGCTCGAATCCTGGAAATGGGAAGGAATTCTTTTCCAATATAATCGCCATACACGTCTGCGTGGAGAGTAACTGAAGGAGAGAACTTCGTCTGGCGGATGGGACTTAAAAATTGTTCGGAACGTTAAGGAAAAGGCAGATGCCTTTTCGAGAAGATCAATTGTCAAGAAGAGAGAGATCAACTGTCAAGAAAATGGGATTTCAGAGAAAGTATAATCGTAATTAGAGACTAAGCACATCTGAGCCATCATCACAGAACAATAAATGATATTTTGCAGCTTGGGTAAGGATTAACGAAGCCAAAACCTACGCAGAATCTATTTTATTTGCGCAACTGAGGTAAGATTGGGGTGAGGACTTCACAGGAAAGATGGGGATTTAAAAGGGTCAAGACAAGAGGAACTCGGAGAGATTGAGTCAGGTAAAAATTGTACGGGCAGAGACTTAGATGGTTTTCTAGCAAGAAGCCTGCTGAAATCCTCGTCCTTTCGGTCCGGGAGGTCGGCAGCGGCACAAGGCTTTCAGGGAATCATTTGCAAGGGAAATGCACCGACGAACGTCATCCAGGGCCTTGACCAGAGAAGAACCATTTAATTCCGCCAGGCACGGCAAAAAATGAGGATCCTCCTCTTTCTGGATGTTGAGACATCAAAGTAGCGCATTAGGCCATTGCACAAGACGGCTGAATGCAAGCGTCTCCTATCGGAAGGGACTAAAAAAAGAACTTCGAAGATCCGCCATACAATGCCCATGAAAAGCGACGAGGATTCACTTTTCAAACTCAAGCGGAAGATATTTGAGGCACCACGAATGCTAATCAAAAACAGCCTTAGTGAGCGTCCATTGCTAACTTTCCTAAGACGTTTCTTCGAGGCCTCATTCATAAATCGTAGTTTTTATTTTTGATTTAGTCAGTATTTTAAATGAATGCCAGTAAAAATATTTTTCAAAGGCAGCCAAGTCACTCGAGAAAAGAATATTGCTGAAAATCAAATTGCATCTTATAATATGACGTATGAATACTACATAAGATATGATAGCTACAGCCTGCTCAGATATAGTTTCGAAAATCGAAGTCGGAAATCAAAGAAAACGTCATAGCAGTTCCAATGATGTGTCCATGAATAGCAGCAGTTGAATTGGCACAATTAGAGAATAGGAAATTTACTGAGAGTTGAATGGGCGTTTCATAAATCAGATAAATTTCTAGCAAGAAGCCTGCTGAAATCCTCGTCACGGAAATATTTCTACGCAAAATCTACGCAGCCTTGACCAGAGGAGAATCATTTGATTCCTCGAGCCTCGAGACTAATAACAAAAAACGCTTTTATATTAATGGCGTCTTCGTATTTAATTCTTTTATATTAATGGCGTCTTGTAATTCGTCTCGAGGAATGAGAAAAATATTTCAGTTCTTAAGGTATCGTCAAAATGTAGATAACTACTAGCTGTTGAAATAGGGTATATCTACGTCTACACAATACCTTGCAAGCCCACTTGAGGGTGTGCGGTTGGGGGGCTGAAAATAGGTAAAAATATAGATGGAATTGATTAACTGAGGCTTTCGAGTTGTCGCAGCCGAGGGGGAGGATCTATGATGGATAGATAGAATTTACCAGGAAAACGTAAATCGTTGGTTAAAGAGATATTAATTCAAGAAAATTTGTAGGAAGAAGCAGAGGATAAAGAACTTTCCAGGACATGCACAGACGCAGGAGATCGTGATGGAATTTAGTGTCGCCAGGATAGGATAGAAAAGGTTAATGGATATTTAGAGAACCTTCACGTCGGAGCAAAAGGTTGACGGAAGAAAATGCCTCACTAATTTGCAGATAAACCACAATATTGTGCGACTATGGCCCGGAATAGACATGCCTCTAACTTTCTTAAAACAAATGAACCTAACAAGAGAGCCAGTTGAGGATGTTTCTCCGCATAGCAGGGACGCAAACACGCGCGCCAATTAGTCCACGCACCCGAAAGGACAATGGAAGGTTTCGAGATTTACCGAGAGCAAACCCGTCCCAAAATATCTCAAGTTTGGCCCAGTGATTCCGGAGATTCCTGGAAATGATTTGAAAGTTAAAATCATCGCTGGATGCACGTCACTGCAGACCTTGGGCATGAGGAGTGAAGATTCCGCGAGTGGAATCCATTAGTCTCGATGATGGCTCCGTTATCCTTTTGTGCCGGAGTCGGACCGAATTGTCGGCGACTGCGCTTGACGGGGGGCAAGCGACGGAGTCACGCCGAGTCAGAAGAGTAGGGCAACTCGAAGGACGAAGGAGGAAGGAGGAAGGAAATTGGAAGTTGCGACGAGCCCTTTGCCGCAGCGAGAAAACGTCACCAACCTCATATGCATGAACGTAGTTAGATCGAGGTATTAATTCACGCGAAATTCAACAAACTTGGCCTCATTACAATAAAAACCAGCTGATGACATCTAAAAAAATACGGTAAAAACTCCCAGTCACGCAAAAAATACGCGTTCATTTATTAATACTTTGATAGGTTATTTAACTTCTCCAATAGTCCAATACCTGGAGGGCATTACTAACGTTCACAAAATATAAATATCTGCACCGAAATGCAACGCGCCAATGTAACTCCTATTCATGATTTGCGGCTAATTAGCGTAAATATTTTTCAACTAAAATATATTTCGGTCGGAAATGGAAATTGCAGGATTTTTCCGGACGAATTTATTTATTTATGAATGTGATGCTATACGAAAAGGTATGCTTTAGTCTTTATCAGGACGTCGTTCCGTTTTTTGCTATTATAATTCAACAATTGTCACAATTGCTTATCAATGCACAGTTATGCGAGTGGTTCATTCTATATTCAGCAATAAGTTGAGGGTAATAAATTTGCTTGCTACTTCAAGAGCGCCATTTCACGTTTCGTATCACTCATATTGGCTTTGGCCAATTTATTTTTGGGGAAATCTAAAATGTTCACGAATACATATGAACCATTGGAAAAAGTGGAACTCACGGATGTGCGTAAAGCTATCTCTCGCACTTTCTACTGCACTTAAGATCAGAAAATCGTGACTGCCGTACTTCCAATCTCCCCAGCTACACACAAAAGCCTGCGTCACATTACGGGGAGATAAGCAAGAACTGCGGCTGCAAACCGAGTACTTATCTCCTGATATGGGGCCTTTTACACGACGCTCACCTTAGTGCTGTAAAGGGAACAGAATTCGGTATGCTTTAAAATCGTACCCTGTAAACGGGTGTCATTGTATCCGATGACATAATCATATTTCCACAATCAATAATGATAACAGAATTTATTACAATACTTGTTTTCCATGCAATTCTCAAATACAACCACCAATCACACGTAACCTGGCGAGTCCAGCGATTCCAGAATTTAACAGTTGAAGAGTTGGAGTCTACCAAAGTAATCTTCGAAGGTACTGCGGTTTCTGCAATCGGGAGAACATCTACATACAACCCATCGAGTTGCCGCATCGGCGAGTGGTAGGGAGTGTTGGGACGCCAGCCGTGCAGAAGTGAACATAGGGGGGTGCAAAAAATGAAATGTATTTTGGGGGTATTGAGTGTTTGGAGCGGAGCTCAGTTTTTATTTGGCCGCAAATTGTGCGTGATAAGAACGAATTTTTATACCTATCTGTTTGACAATGTATCTCTCTGATTTTAACGCTTTTACCTGACCTAGAGATGAGGATCGACGTCAAAATGATATCCTCTGTGTGACACTGACACACACCAGAGAAATTGCTCGTGAATTAGTAAAAGGTTATTATAGGAGCTTGCTTAAATTTTTTTATTGACAACATAAAAAATACACCAAAACAATATCTTTCAGCTTACTAAGGTAGAGTAGTTCAGCAAATGCCCGGAAAATGCCACTGCGCACTGAAATTATCATTGTAAACGCAGGCTCCGAGGAATCGAATTCGATTAACGCTTCGAAATTTCCGACACTGCATTCAATACTGATTCAGAACTTTCATATATATCTACAAACTACCCTGAGAGCCACCGCATGGGCGTGTGGCAGGTAGTATTAGGACACCAGCCGTGTAAAGGTGTAAAAAAGAGGTTATTGGAGGTGAAATAATGATGTGTATTATGTCAGTTTTTAAGTGGAGCTCCGGTTGTATTATAATCACTTATAATACGTGAAAAGAACATATTTTTGTTCCTATATGTTCGGAAATGTATCTCTCTTATCTTATCGGATCCGTCGGACATGGAGATGTGTTGTGCCGTCAAAATGATATTCTCTGTTTCGCCCTGTAACATACCTGTCCTGAATTTCTCAAGCAAACTAAGGCTAGCGTGTAGCCTCCAAGTCTCTCGTGGCGCACAACTTAATCCCTCTAAAAGCTGAGAAACAATGTATTCGCTCGTGGCAGTTTCCAGAACTAAGTTTCGATTGAAACAGCCTTCAGCAACATCTCTTACAACCAGAGAAATACCATGTGACATCATTAAAAGTGATTTTTGTAGCCAGGTCAATCGAAGAGGCCGCTAAATAGCCCGCCTTGCAAGCTTCCGGTTGAAAGGAAGATGACGGCCCGAAGCATGAGCTTTCGCCGGAGAAGGATGTCGGCACGAGTGGCGGGCAGAAGGAACCAGGGCAGCGAAAGAGCGGCGAATCCGGAAAGATGAGAGGTAGAAAGGGCTATTAAGGCATGTGTCGTCGAGTGGAAGGATTACTTTCTACGGGGAGGTCAGGAAGAATTAGCCACAAGAACCACGAGTTGGCGGTCTATCGCTCGGAATTCGCACAGATCCGGCCGACAGATAATGGAATACGGCATTCCGAAGTATTGAAGATGGTGGTAGCCTGAAAATCGCCTGATATCGCCATCTACATCTACATAATACCCTGAGAGCCGCCGAATGGGCGTGAGGCAGGGGATGCTAGGACACCAGCCGTGTAAAGATGAAAGCGATTAGTTTTTGGGAGGTGAAATGGTGACGTATATTTTAGGAGTGATTTTAGTGTAGCACAGTTTTTATTGTGGTCGCTTACTGTAGGCGGACAGAACGAGTTTTTGTACCTATCTGTTCGGCAGTTTATCTCTCTCATTTTATCGCTTCTGTCAGACCTAGAGAAGTAGTGAGGCGTCATGATAATATTCTGTGTGTCACCATACGATAATGAGTCTCGTAGAAAAGAGATTTGCGGCACGTGAAACCAGGGGCTACGCGCAGTAAATGCGATATGTGATATTCATGCAATATCACTCTGCGTTGTGAACGCAATAGGCTAGTTTTATCAATTGAATATCATGCGAATAGGTGAGTTTACCAATCGAATTAAACTTTAAAAACCCGATACTACCAAATTCGACTCACGAAAATAGGAAAACACGTAACTTTGACGCGGGCACCGATACATTCAGTATATGGTCGCCACAAATCTCTTTAGGATTAATTCAGCGATATACTTTTGTAAAATCATAATTTTTCAAGGCATATGTCGCAAAAATTTAAGCAATTAAATGGGCAAAAAATTACATCCATACTATACTCATGCGACAAAGATTCACCGAGATTTGAACCCGACAGGAGCGGTTCATATACGATATGGCTTATTTAACGTAACAACTAAAATGCAAAATGATAATATATCATGTTATATGTTGCGTGAATCGATAAATGTATGGCCAAAGAGAAGATATCAATGTGATACTCATGGGGCAAACACGCTACGATGTTATGATCGCAAAATGCAAAGATTTATTATACAGCGTCATTATACACGATACGGAAAATTGTACGTGAAAATTTAGGTAAAACACAAAACGATAAACCGCCATATGCTGAGAAAATTGCAGCATTGCACATCGCGACACACATTACCAATGCGATACGCATGCTATGAGAAACAAACGCGATGCGCAATCTAATGCGATGTTGCGTCATTTTACACAAAAGAGCCTTTATAACGTTAGCCTCGTATTCGATGAATCGAAGTATTGCGATTCATCGTAACTTGCAGTGCGATACAATAACGCCAATGATGAGATACAAACGCGATGCCCAATATAATACGATGTTGCGCCAGTTTACACAAAAGGGCCTATTTAACGTCAGTAACGTAATCGATGAATCGAATTTATGCGATTCATCGAAACTTATGACGCGGCATGATAACGCCAACGTCACACATCCCCAATCCACGAGGAGCCAATTCGCGAAAACAAAAATCCCCATTGGAGGGTTCGCTTCGGTGCGCAGGCGGACAATGGGAATGGCGCCGCTTCGCCGAGATCCGTTTCGTATCGGAGAGAACGGGGGCGGCGGCGGGCGGGAGAAAGCGGGAAGAAGACGAAAAACAAGTGCGCGGCGCGATCGGCCGAGGGAAACCGAGGGAAAAATTTCGCGGAGAAAGGAAAAAATATTCGCAAACTCCTCTCATTGTGAGATCTCTTTTTAAGCCTCGAACTATTTGTTTTTATTCGGAGGGCTCAGTCACCCCTTGCGGGGAGGGCGGCAAGAAACTTTGGTGTCACTCCGCTACCAAAAAAAAACCGAGGCAAAGGGTGGGAGGTGGTGATTTCATTCGCATTTACGTAATAATTACTGCGAATGGTGATTGGAGAAATTTCGAAGAGCGAAAGGGGTTGCTAGGGCACCGACCTTAAACTGATCAAGTAACGAGATTATACATTCTCCTCACTATAATAATCACCTTTTCGCGTATCAGATAAGCCAATATCAGCTGAAATGGTTGGGGTCAATTCAGTTTTAAAAATGGCTAAACGTATTTAGTATTTGTAGTTCTATTAAAAAAACGACACTATAAATATCCAGAAAATTCCCGCATTTTCATTGACGTCCTGGATAAATCATAAATTGAAAAAATTAATACGCCTAAACCAGAACTCAAAAGCCCTATGTTTATGTGCATAACAACCACGTCGCCACAATCAACAACGTCGGACTTTAACGAAGTTATTCACATTTTGTAAACATTAGATGTGGCCTCGTGATATTTCAGCATAAAAAGTAAAATAACTTTTCACTAAAAAAATAGTAAACTAAATAAAAGAAGATTTGCATGACTAGATATTTAGCCCGACGATTTTGACTGGTTAAAAGCTATTATTTATATTTTTAATTATCCACTTTCAGTTACTTCCATAAGATAAGTACTTATAGCAGATTTTCCGTTTCATTGGAGACCTTTTCTTGCAAATTTTAATTACAAACTATGGTTGCACGAATTAAAAGGTAATATCAGATATAAAATTTAGTAAAGATTTGGTGCAGGTTTAGGGACACAGTATCTTTGCTGAATATTGAAAAGCCTTTTACTATATATTAGTTTTATAAACAAATTTGACCTTCTCAAGCAAGATATAGAAGAAGGCTTTCGTGTGGATGAAATGAAACGGCGCTTTTCCAAGTAAAATTTAATAACACGATTTATGACGTCATCTGATAATGACATAACCAATATCAATCACCTGATGAGCTGAATAAGCTGACATGTGTCGCGTCAATGCAGTTTTTCTCGTGGAAAAGTGCTATTTAATTTTAGTATTTAAGTTATGGAGCATTTCCACTTTAGAAATGGCCTAGTAAATTAGGGTAAATGCTGAGAAATAACACTCTCAAAAAATATGTAAATGTAAACTGCAGAAAGAAGGTGTGCGTAACTAGGTACATAACCCCACAGTTTTGACTGGTTATCAGCTATTACTTGTAGATTTTATCATCCGACGTCAGTTCCACTACCATAATATGTACACGTATAGCTGATTTTACGCTCTGTTGGGCATTATTATTTTCAGAACTATGTTTTATTACGTATTTCTCATGGTTGGTGCCTTGAGACCAGGGGAAATAGGGGAAGAGGAGCACAAACTGTCAACTACACGTGGTACGACCTTCATAGACCAGGAGCCCTAATGATCTTCCCGGAGCTTAAAGCAGACACGGGTCCCTTGCACGTACCTTTCTCCAAAAGTTCTCTAGCTCGCTAAGGTTTGCGGAGACGAAGGGGAGGGATGCGAAAGCTGATGTGTGGGGGAGGAGAGGGAGAAGGAGAGGAGGATCGAGCGAACGTAGCGGTGGAGCTGGATCTGGCAACGTTGCCACCTTCTGCTCCTTTTTCCCCCAACTTTCCCTGAACTCCACTCGGTCGACGTCTCCGGCATTCATCACGGCCTCGCGAAATTGCGCCGCGGAGGGACGCGAAAAACACCAACCCCCCTCCAGTAAAAGTCCGATCCCGCCCTCCTTTCCAAACCCTCTAACCCTCCCTCCCCCCCCGCTCTCACGAGCGGCCCCTCCGGAGGACTCCATCAACCAGTGGGGGGACGGCGGAAATGATTGATGATGATCGCGAGCCGTTGTCTACCGTTAAGGCGGCTCCGCGCATTCGGCGGGTACCGAGCGACTGCTCGCCGATTGCCGACTAGTGTGTGGATGTGTCGCTCGCTACTTGTCGTGTGCAGAAATACAGTGTTCGCCCTTTCCCGCATGCATTCACTGCGCACATCTTCAACTAAACGTTCAATGTATCGATGAAAAAACACTAATAAAACGACAGTAGTTAGCTACAATAGGAAATATCCTTTTGAAATAAGGGGTAGTTCAAGTCTAACCTAGACTCATGAATATTTAACACTAAAAGTACCGGGCTTAGAGGCGTACCAATTAAAACCGATATAGTGTCAATTTGACTACTTCGAAATAATTTTTTTTCCAAAGGTAATATGAAGTTTTCAATTTAAAATATATGCAAATTATTTTGAAAATATCTTTCATTTATTACCGAGAATCAATTTTCAAGAATAAAGGTTTATATCAACGAAATATAATTTGCCGTCAACAGATAAAATTTGTGGTGCAGTCTGGTACAAATACCCTCTGAACCCCTTCTTCTACAGGCTACAGCTTCGGGTTACCTCAAAGTACATTAAACTTCAAGACGAAATAAGCATACATTCCATTCATATCTACATTAATGTATAAGAAGGAATTCTAGTTCTTTCTCATTTACAGGAGACTAAGAAGAATATACCTCGAATTTAAAGCAAAGTATTGTGCCAGTACAGTTGAAATGTCTTCTTTAACTACTCAATTCCTCACAATTTGAAACATATGGGGATTATTGAGACAGCCCGGAGCAGAGTCTTCCCAGACGTGGAGATGCGGAATGAGATCAGAACATAATATTAATTTGAGTCGAATCGTCAACCGCTATCTCGTTTTACTCTCTCTCGCAATCAGTCGATTGGTCCGAGGTGTCGATCTCAACGAGACACGATTGCCTGAAACCCCTAAAGCTAGATTCACATGGACGGGAAAACAAGACGGAAAAGCAGATGATGGAAAAGCGGAAAGCCAATAACAGCCGGCGGAAAGCCGAGGGGTGGAGCTTCGGCCGGCCGAACTCAATTGTGATTGGCTTTCCGCTTTTCCGCCTCTTTTTCCGTCCATGTGAATCTAGCTTGAGGGAGATGAAAAGGGCTCTGATCATTGAACACTAGATGTGCGCACATTCAAATCGCAAACTTGGCTGGAGCTCACTGAGAGAGGCTAACGGACATGGGGCTCAATGAAACTCCAAATGTTGTCGTTTGACAGAAGGATTGCAGGGTAAACACAGGAACATCACACATTGGAGGGCCGGCAAAAGGGCACGAGGTAGATTTACATAACTATTGGTACCTTGTAATTCGCTGAAATTCATTTTGCAGAGGAATTGAGAAGCAAATCCCTAAAGCGTATTATGCATCTCCACGTGTTTTGATGCACGAGGTCACCACATCATGAGGAAAAATACCTGCGCTTCGAATGATTCGCCTGCCGATGATGTGTATTTCCATAGCAAGTCGATGGAATGGACAGTAATAGCAAGTAGCCCTTAATCAATATTTTAACCAACTGTATTCAAATTCAAAGTATAATTAAATATATGAATCTCTTTATGAAACATTATTTACTATTATACGATATAATTATTATATCATTGCCATATAAATCACCATATCATGACGATTAAATCTTCATGTCACGATATAATCCCAAATAAAAAATACAATTTCAAGTTTCTAATATGTGCTGATTTGCAATAAATGGTAATGAAAAAAGATGCACGTAGACGTACAAAGCAGTCGTTACTCATTGAAACCTGGATGAGCATTACACAGAAGTAATATCACAACAAACTCTATAGATTGAGCCATACCATGAAGATTATCTACCACTGGCGCAGCTAGACTGACAAAATAACCATTATAGCTCATTTGAGATGGTGGTGATTTCATTTAGCAAAAATTGACGATTCCATTAAGAATCTAAGTCTCCTGTGTATAGCCACTGGCCATAACTGGATACATATAATTGTAAATACTCGGTATTGTCGTGTAGACAAAATATCGATAGTTTGAAAAAATCAGATCAGAGGAAAAAACGACTGATTTCAAAAGTATCACATTCAGGGTCGGATAGATAAACGTATTGTTTCAATTCAAGTACTTTCGTCGTAACATTAAGTATTAACATTTTGGAAACTGTCAAAGACGAGAACTAGACAACCTTGGAAACAGCGTAAAGCTGGGGAAAACAAATCTAAAAATAAAGAATTACTTACTACGCATCGCCCATTGTCCTCAAAGAATTACAAGACATTCATGATAACTACGTTCAAAGTAGTCAGTTGTCCAATGTTTACTTTCATCATAGGCGCGGAAGTAGTTTGGTACCAAGTTTCGACGTCACTTGACGGGAAAATTAATCCGAAACACGAAATAACGTCACCAAACTCCGGAATACGAAAAATGAGACTAATTCCGAAGTTATTAATATGGTATCATAACCAGAGAGCAATAATAGATTAATGGGGCACTCTATCGGCGAAATTCTCTGTTTACCGATACGTGTTTACAACCACTCTCCCTCTTGTTTACTATTCCGAAATACCGAATGCATTGTCACATTCCATATCCGACGGATGGCGTTGATATATTTTCACTGGTTCTTTCGACAAAAAAATGCGAAAAGTGGCTTCGTCCCAAAAATAAAGAACCTCTAAAATCCAATACGGCCTTCAGCAGCACGCAGTTGGCCAGACTTCGCCGTATCGATTTCACTGTTGTCCCACTGGTTGAAAAAAAAAACCTAGATAGGAATGACAAAGTTTCCATTATGCCCATCACAGGTTGATAGCACTTGTAGTTTCTACCTCATTAACTTGAAGAACACAGATCAACGTAATAATTCACTTGAGTTTTATAGGCGATGCGCTGAAAACTGATAAAGAGCCCTAATAAATACATTAAAAAACTCGCCTAATCAACGTGTTTTCTCAGTCTAGCACGATTCTACGTCTACACTTCCTAGTGAGGTGAATTTTATGAAATGCAAAAGGAAATGACATTAAGTTAGTTGATCGAAATATCATTTCTCCTAGAAATCGATGAATTTGGTCTCATTTAAAAGACTAATATCTCAACCTTCCAAAGCTACCAAAATATCCGACCCTTATCGAACTACTTTCCGAGATTTTAGACGAAACATCCCAGCTCTTTTACAAGGGAGATGGTACGTGAATGCACTTCAGAGAGATCTTAATTTTTGGGTAATGAGGAAATTCAAAGACCTAGAACTCGCCAAAAAAATTAACAGAGAGTATTTTGTTTCTTTCCTCAGATTTTTTAAATGAATCATAATGTCACCGCAGTAATTCTTTCAGAATCATTAACTTTCGGTTTTCAAGGAGTTCTAAACATACCGCGTGAAAAAATGAGTCAAGTTAAAGACTTATATGGGTATTTTTATCAAATTACGGAGAATTTTAGCCACATAGAAGTACATAATTGCACTATTAATATTATAAAATCAACTTCATTCTTCATCAGAAACTGATATTCAATCGTAGAATTCGAATATGTTCTCCATTATTACTAAGAAAATCTGGCTGAAACTACTTCAACTACTTCCAGGAAACGGTAAGTGTATGCACATCGGAGGGACATCACTTAAAATGAGATGCTGATAAACCTAGATCTCGACGAAAGATTAACAATCTGAAATGAGAAAAAGAGTTTGATTGAGAAATTCAGAACTGATGTGCTTCAGAGCGGCACAGGGAATATAATCATAACACCTCGCAACATCTCTAAACCTGACAGAAGCGATAAAGAAAGAAAGATACAATGCCACACAGATAGGTAAAATTTAGGTTCAACCTTTTAAGTAAATTCGAAACCGATTTGTTCACAGATGACGTTAGATATATATTTAGAACCCCTGCGTATTATGCTAGGTTTGACCATATTCACAAGATTAGAGAGATAGATTGTCGTACCGATAGATTTAAAATGCCATTTTTCCCGCGTACCATAAGAGAGAACAATAGGCAACGTAGCGAAAGGGATAGGTAGGTGAAATATAGTTAGAATAGTCTGTAGAGCATGATGCATGTAATAACTAACAACAATCCCTTCCTTATTATGTAGATTTTAACCTGTACTATACTGTAGTACTAATATTTTATTGTAATAACTACTGCAATTACTTGTAATAACTAATAATCTACTGTAGTAACTAATAAACTGTGACCCTATTTTCTAGCATGTCTACCTTATATATCCTACTTGCATGGCAATAGTGCATGTTTGGTGATCTTCACCCCCTGCCACACACCCTCGTGGTGGCTCGCAGGGTATTACATAGATGTAGATGTAGATGTAGGTACAAAAACTCGTTCTTTCCGCGCACATTAAGCAACCACAATCAAAACTGAGCTTCACTCGATACACCTCAATCATGTCACCATTTCACCTCCCGAAACCTAATCCCTTACATCTTTACACGACTGGCGTCCTAATAACTCCTGTCATACGCCCATGCGGCGGCTGGCAGGGTAGTATGTTGATGAAATCCTAGTGCAAAATAGCGGGGAGATGACGAGGATGACTCCGCCCAGGTTCATCTTGCATCTGCCGGGCGGGACGCTTGATGAAACCTAGCATACCCAAGAATGGCGTTCGACGAGTCTGAAAGGAGCAATGTGAGACTCCGACGCAAGGAGGCAGGCCCAAGTAGCCGAGTTTCTAACCTCCTTCATTTTTAACCCATCACCTCACCAATATCCTCGCTGAAAATAACGCGTGAGAAACCATTACGAAACACTAAAAAGAATAACGACCCTTCATTTGCTTTCAAAGCTCGCGTAAGGAGGCGTATCTATACTGACGGACATGCTTTCTGCCGAGGTATTTTTGCCTCATAGACTACAGCCAAAGTCGTCTCGAGGCGAGATTTTACGACATTTTTTATTTCAAGGAAGAGACTGAAGATTACGGAAAGAATCTCGCTGGCCTATTTAGTTAAGTGGGCCGAGTCCTCTCATTTGCCCGTCTTACCGCTATCGGGCCTCTCAAGAATCATCAAGTCGTGATAACTTGGACACTGCATAATAGTGTTTCTTCGGAACAGTCTTAAAATATACATCACTTATGGCCAGTTGGAAGAACATTTAGATATGGAATCAATAGTTTTGAGATCCATAAAGTTATAGATCTCGTAAAAATATTCGGGTTCCAAGGAACTCATCAACTAGTTACATAACTTATTTACCAATTTAGTTAATATCTTCGAATAGTCGATCTAACCTTCTACTGCCAAATAAAATTTATGAAAGCTCATCCCATGGATAATTGCTAATACACATAATAACTGCGAGGCCTCACTTATCATATTAAAGAATTCGTCTTAAAACTGGGAGTTCGGGTGTTTGGAGGGACTTCCATTTATGCACAGAACTGCATGAAACTTTGCATGCATGTGCACATTAGTGATTAACAGGAAATTAAATGGAAAAAATACGTAAAAAATTTGCAATATAATGCTATTTTAACTTGTACGCATGTCGCACTTAACATATATTTCGGAACAAAATCGCATCATGTAGATAGATTTTCCCATGAACGCGAGATATTACGTTTCAAAATATTATAATAACTGCTAGCAAATACCATCGTATTATCCCGAGTAAAAAACCCGTATTTAAATAGGGTTTTCGCATAAAGTTCGAATTCCACGCCTTTAACACATGTCATAACAATGCATTTATTAAGGCTCAAAATTTTGAGTTTAAATATTGTCTCATTCGTAAGGGAAATGATGAACAGTTCCACTAATTTTTTCATTGCTGTCAAACGGTTTCGATGGCAAATGCGTCATTCTCAAGACTAATAGAATACATTGTAACAATAGAATAGAATATTTATTGATTTTGCTGAGGTCATGACCCTTAAGAACAAATTAATAATATACATAGTAATACGAGTTAGTGAACAAAAATAAAAATTATTAATAGTAATTATGAATGGTGCAAGGCTGTATGAAACATTTTTTACATAGAAACTGTACTGTGCAAATAATAAACAGTTTACAAGTATGCGAGGTAAAGTGCGACGTATTACATATAATGAAGTTAGTAATTCAGCGAACAAGTTTATAACATAAAGATACAACTACAATATCCAAACAATTGCAATACATCGTTTTCATTAAGAATTATATCTTCTCGTTCCACAACGCAGCACCAAAATGAGTTAATTTGAACCATTGTCTCATTTATACTAGTATACGCACGGTTATTTCCGCCGAATAAACTAGTGTACTTGGGTGAAGTAGGTTCCATGAGTTTCTCTTCAACTTACTTGAAATGTTACTATGATATACACTCAATGACTCACGATTGCCTCTCCGGCCGCATTAAGATTTTCTTCGGCAAAGGGGAAGGGACAGAGATGTCACTCACGGAAGCTCTACGAATCTTCTCATCACAACAGACGGTATCGTCCCTCCCAAGGGGACCCTTCTGTCCTGGAGAAATCACCGATTTACAAAAGTGGCCCCGCTCTCCGTCTGAAGATATTTTCAGCCGTCGGAAGGGCCGAAGGCGCGTGATATTCGGAGACGTCGCCAAATTTCCTCCCGCCCTCCGGAGATGACTATTCATAATAGGAACTGACGAAGCCGGCGGCGAGCGAAGAAGACGGTGATAGAGGAGAAGACGGCCACTTTTTTTTACACAAGCACTGAGCGAGCTTTTGAAACGACTCCAGATGAGCGACGCAAAATAGAAAAATGAGCATGGCTACGTAACATTTCCCCCTTCAAGCCAAACCTATGGCAATTGGGCGCGATATCATCTGTTCTCGCACCCCGTTTGTTTTCTCAGCTCTCCCAAGACAAGTAGTTCATTTAGCTCCGACAATACGCTTTTAAAATAAAGCTGCGAGCGAAAAACTTCGTGACGGTAAACAAAAGCAATGGAACTTGCCGCTTCTTGGCGCGCATACAAAAGCATGGGAGTGTATTTCAACTACCGAAATCCCGAAAAATGTGTTTGACTTAATCAACCAATGGTAGCAGTGAGTAATGATCATAGTAGCTCATAAGGGAGAAGAAATACAACTGACATCGCTAGCGCCGTGAATGATCAGTAGAAAAAACGTGTAGGTAGGATTAGGAGGCAATTGTCGAAAGAAATTCAATGCTGGCATCACCAATTTTCGTTGATGTAAGACACCTAGCGATTCACAGCTCCCAAGTCGTCCAATTCAACGGACTGATTACTGCCCTGCAGAATCAACAGAAAAACCCAACGAACTTGATGAAGCCATGCGTTACAATGCGGAACTTCATCTTATAAAATGAGTTAAATTTAGTATAGTCCAATATAAATTTTACTTTAATTTTCCGACCGAGTGGTACCTCACACTGGCGAAGATAAATAGTGGTGACCTTACAAATGAGTCAAAATCTTTGGCGGCTCATTTGATAAAACATTTTGTACACTTCGCAACTCTTCATGTTATCCCTAAAAATAACAAAACTGAAAAACTAACCGTATGATTATTTAGCGCTGGAGGGTTGAAAGAAATCTGGTGAAGGCATTACCCGGCTCATAACTTAAGGCTCATGAGGCCTCTGAGTTAAACGTGAACCCCGAGAGACTCCGCCCGCCATGGCCAGGAATCGAACTGGGTCCTGCAGGTTGAAAAGTCAGTCTCATGTCACACACGCCAACTCAATCTCAAAGGTTATAAAAGGCTTCAGAAATGATTCGACAACTGATTTCTTCTTTTTTACGTCACAGCTCCGATCTAATCTATATCATTAAACCTACGACGTAATAAGCTGAATAAAAAAAAATGTGACATGAAAGATTTCCCCATTCATCCTCGAAATTCCAATGAAACCACCGTCCAAGTCAAGCTTATCTTCCGTTCATTGAAACTAAGTGGCTTATCGCAGGAGAGAGTCCGTACGAATACCGCAGGCCGTGGTGCTATATTGACTACTGACACGAGAAGCCTGAAGAGAGAGGCTTAGTACGCAATACGATGATGCAACTTGATAGTAATGCTGTTTCTTCTTAAATCATTCGGGAAAACAATCTTCTCACGATTGAGGAGCGCCCACTTTGAAGAACTTCTCCGGTGTGGTCGATAAGATTAGTTGTTGCGCAGGTTCTTCGAATCGGGACAAACACGTACAGATTGCTACAGAGAATTGCGAATCCCGGATTGCAGCAGCCAGCGGTGTCCACGCGGAACAAACCGCGAATCAGGTGGGTGGGGCTGATTTCACCTGAAGCCACAACGGGAGTGCCACTCGATTGGCAAGGCCAATATCTCCCTCATTTCTTCTATTTTTTCATTTAATCGGGCCACCAATTTCCCGAAGTGACAGATAGCGCTTAATATCACCCGCGCCATTAGCGCAAGGGCTAAAAACACGGCGCAAAAACGCGAAAATATCGATGATACGAATGCATTTTGGGCGTACCCAACATTAAAGATACGGTCGTTTATCTTTCTCAGTCAACTCGTTCGAAGGTAATGAAAAAATAAGTCACCATCGGGAAGAACACTTTAAGGTGACCATTGGAATGCAGTTTAGTGAAAATTGGCAATATTATCAATTCTTATTAAGGCGGAGAAACATTAATGTAACATTTTATGGCTACTACTAACAATTATTTATAAAACGAAGTTGTCTGAAACAAAATATGACTTAAAAACTGTCAACATCCAAGTCGAACTCAAAATCGACTAAAGGAGGATTTTAGACGGATAGTTGCCTGTTTTTCATAACCCATTATCAACTTTTAAGTCAAAGCTATTTAGGAATAAATAACTCATTCACACAGCTAAGCAAGCGAGGTGACGACTACGAGAAAAGTTTGCTAAATTCTCTCTGGCTAACAAAACAACGAGTAGAGAATGGTTAAATTACATCAAGACATCCAGTACATCGTCACACACATTGATTGGCGCAAGGAAACGAGAATTACGGCTCGATTAGCTCGAATTGATTTCTTTCCCGAAATTTTTTGGCTACATTTATGCTAATCCACGTATGCGCAAGGAATTGTGGAATGCGGCTCGGAAACAATCGGCGCATTATCCCGTCGCCGCCTTTCACAATTAGTCAGCGTTTGCAGCGTTACAGCGTTATCCCCAGCGGTGATGCGTAAACATGATCATTACCTTGAGCCGCAGACTAGGTAATTTTTGGACGAGGAAATCGTTCCTAAATGTCAAATGACCACCCGTTCAGATTCAAGGACATTAACTTGGGAAACTTGGACGAGGTGAATGAAAGAGCATATTTTGAAATGCCTTCCGTGACTAATGAGCACTTCGGACTATGACTCTAGCATAATTAGCGACGGGAAGATCAACTAAGATGTCTATTTTCGTCGCAAACTCCTCATACGACTCGCCTAACGGAGGTCTTTCGTTTCTCTCCAATAATGAGAATACTAATCCGCTAATGAAACATTGCAAGAAATTGCTCCAAACATCGCACAATCAGCTATTTTAAAGCCTCCAACCGCAATGAGGTGGTAGTCAGTGGACTGCTTCTGCAAGCCCATTTACATGATAGTTCACTGAGAAACACTACAATGTAAAAATGCACTGGGCACCAGACACAACGAAGGTTTCCAAGATACCTTATCCATAAATTTTAAACGCGAAGGTCGTCGGCAGGCAGGAGTTAATAGAAACGTCAGCTAGAGAGAAGTCCTAGCGTTGTCGTGGTACTCTAGTTAACAGCTCCCCAATCGGCCAACATCAGAGTGCATGTGTAGTCTAAGTAACTAGAAATAACTTAGTCAATTTGGCCCAGTAGATTTACCTGACTCAACAAGGAACTTAAACGAACTCCTTGGGGCACGTTCAATGTCTATTACAATGCTTAAGAAACAATATCACACAACAGAATGCCGTTCACAATCTTAAAACTAAAAAAAGAACATAAACGTAAATTCAGAAAAAGGTAATGCCACAGCGAATTAACGAAGAACCTAGTTTCACCTAGAACGAAGGACTTAGAGGTGTTCTGACTCTATATTGATCTCAAATCAGCGAAAATCACAATTTTGAAGCATAATAAATAATGTCCTTCAATAAAACGATTAGATAAATTCACAAAACTCCCAATACATAATATGTTCACTTGTAAATTTTAAGGAATTTTACCCCGTAAGTTTGATGCTTTCGTTAATCTAACACAACGGTTCGCGTTTTCGGGGCGTGAACATTTCAACAACACGCCAAACGAAAATTTTGATATTGTTAATGAACACAGCACTAACTTAACGCAACATAAATAAACTACACACAAACTCGCCAAGATTTAAAGAGCTTATAACCGATATTCAGTTAGAATCAACTAGGACAACATTTTCCAATCTTTGGTGACCCGTGACTTGAAACCGAACGAACTCGAGATAAGACGACCCATCCAACTTTGCCCCCGTAAAATAGTATTCCTCATAAAAATTTATCGATTTCCGGTTTATAAAATCTCCCATAAATTTACGTTTAGATTCCCAAGGAAAGTTCTAGGAAATTTTTCAACTGATAACATCCATCTAACAACGAACAAATTCAAAAGTGTTAAATCCAGCATTGGACCCTCTATCTAATTTACGTTTAAACCAGCTTAAAATATTACGCCACATTTCAGGAGGCTCGACGGCTCCCATGAGATCATTATGACTCAGCTAAAATTTAATCTCACACGCCAACAATCAAATAAAATTAACGGTGGTATTTTTCCAGTTTGATTTCTTCTGGGACCCACTGAATAATGAGGCAGTAAAGTTTTATTGCGTACATTTTTTATGGCTCAATGACCCCCAAAGATGCCATAACAGTTCGCAGCGATCGCCTCAACTATGTAAGCAAAATATTGATGACAACCACTTCAATCTGCACTGCATTCCTAAGCACCACCCTACTCAATAGTCGAGTAGTTTACATATTTTTTATTTCGGCAAAACTTTGAAGACTAGCGACAATCCAAGTGAGGTCATAACGAATCGCAACAATGCGAAGGTAGTGAAACTACCAACCCCCTTCTTTCCTGGAGTCCACAAGTATCATCGCATTCTAATCGCATCGACTTCTACGAAATTTTGAACCGGCTGAACGGAATTAAATTAAGATTTTTTTTTAAATGAGAGGAGGAAAGAAAATAAAAGAAGCCCGCTGCGGATAGAATTGAGGTTACCCACATGGATCCTCTTCGCGGATTCGATGCAACACGAGAGAAAGAAGCCGCCTTTTTTTTTCATAATTTCACCCGTTTTGCGTCTGAAAAAAAAACGTTCCGAGAGACACGAGGTAGCGTAGGAGCGGAGCGCGCGGAGCCTGCTGCAGTGTCCGTAATGCGACGTCACTCACTCCAATGCAGATAAAGAGCGTCCCACCCCTCTTACCCCTCCCCGCTGTGCTTCGTCCTCGACCGAGGTCTATAGGGACGTCCAATCCGACGGGGCTGAGCGGGAGCCCTCTCTCATTCAACGGCGGACGTCGACAGCGCAAAACACCGGTGCAGGGAGGGTGAGTTGAGGGCAAGATCGCCTCGGCCCGCTTACAGAGCCGACACACACCGATCGGGGTCAGCGGGCGACCGACGACGACGGTGGTGGTGGTGGTATGATGTAAAGAGCGGGGGGAAGGGGGAGGGGACGCACCCCTTGAACGTCGACGACCCACTGAACCCAATGTAGTGCATCGCGAGGCCGCGGAAGGCGCCAAAAACGGCATGTTTCGATTTCGCGCGCTTGCGTACCCGAGGGGAAACAACCCCCCACCTCACAATATACGTCGCGGCGTATCTCCTCTTCCCTCTTTCTTTTTTGTTTCCATCCCTCACACCGACACCCCACTTGCCGGGCCAAATTACTTACACAAACAAAAACACGATCACACACAAGAGCGCCTTCGTGCGCGAAAATTATTCTCACGCTCTGACATAACAAGACCTTATTGGGTAAGGGTGCCATCGACGAATGGAGAGGATTTTAATGGACGTAGAGAAGTACCAAAGAGGCGCAGGAGAGAAAATAAACATGACGAAAACTTTGAGGAGAAGACGACGCAAGACAAAATTTATAGGACTTATTTTGCTTCACGATAGCTCATTGGGAACAATAATGGAAGGACAAACGGACGAGAAGAAACTTAGAGGAGTATCAAGAATGCTAAATATAAGATAAGTTACGAAGGACGTGCAAGAGGAAGATTGTGAACAAGGCGTGAAAAAGAAAAGTGAAAAATTATGAAGAAATTAAGCGATTGGATAAAAATAGCTTGGTCAGTAGCAGCAACCTAATCTTTGGGCTAACTACCGTTGATAATGATTCAAGAATTATTGATCCTCGATCAATATCGATGGTGTGGCGTCAGAGCCTAAACAAATAACTAAATCTTTCGGCTGACTATTGCTGATGATGATTCGAGAATTATCGATCCTCGATCAATATCGATGGTGAGGCATTAAATCCTAAACAAATCCCAAACTTTTCACTTAAAATATATTAATATATATGCTAGCAACAAGGCGTTGAGGTTGAGGAAGGATAGATAGGTATATCAGTGCGCATTCTACGATAGATGATCAATAGCGACACCGGTGTCCACTGCTAACGGAAGCTTTCGAGTAAGAGCCTTTCTTCAAGTTGAGAGGATCACTGCTAGTGCGTATTTGAAATCGGTATCTTTCGTGAGTGTAATTTTATATTTTAAAAATTTTACCCACAGAAATTTCAAGCCTTTCCTGGATAAACTAATAAGCATGGATATAAATTAAAGCAATTTATATAATCATGGGTTTCCGGCTCCACTTTTCAGAATGCCTGCATTTTACTAATAATAACAGGATTTCGTACTTATGCATTGTACTTTAATAAGTAAGTCGACTGCGGTTAAAATACTAGAGCGTCATTACCAGGGCTACCCAGACTACCAAGTCTTGATGATGGCGCTCTTGCACCTAAGCTGCAGTCGAATTCAATTAAAGCAACCAGTGGAAACACAAACTGTTTTTAATATTTGCGTCAGAAAGCATGTTATGTTCCACTAAAGGCATCCTAAGCTTCTCTCAACATCATAAGCGGTATTAAACAGAATTGGAGTAATTTCTATCGTGCTTGGAGGTATTCCGCAAGGCCATGTCTGAAACAACTCGTTTTCTTCAGACCTGAGGAAACCTACAAAGCTGAAATTAACTCGAATCGCGTGCGAAGCGAATTTTAGCGCCTAGCGGCTTTTCCCAGGCTTCCATTCCATCAAGCACACGTGTGAAAAAAAGAATCCACTTCTATGTCTACATAATACCCCACAAGCCCCCTCAAGGGTGTGCGGTATGGGGTGAGTTATCACAAAAATGCATCATTGAGTACCCTAATAAAGTTAGCGAAACTACGACTACTAGTGCAGGGACGATCGACTATTTAGACTAACTAATTTTGATAGGACGAAATACACTGGACAAATAACAGCATAATAAATATTAACAAAAACAACAGTAAAAATTTAAAAAAAAATTAACTACGAAAAATTAAAAAAAACCTGGAGAGGGATACAAACCCACATCCCCTAATTTCGCGCCCGTTGCTTGGAACTTGATAGGAGCCCTTTCCCACCAAAATTTTCATATGTTTTGATTTTTGTGAATACCCCACATTAACTCGCGAAAGAGCGAAATGGCGCCATCGGATCTGCATGAAGCCGAGGGAGACAAGGTTAGATGAAATTGAACCGCCAAAATTCTAGAAGTTTTTTCTTTTGGCATATCTCAACTCAGTCCTCCTCCGGCCAAAACAAAAGAGCGGCGGAGATAGATTCGCAAAAAAAATCAAACAAACGCGCAGTTTCCTCCGCATTGAAGTTTCGAGGTCAACAATCTTACCACGTACGCTATTAACCAATCAATACGTCCTTCTCTCCCCCCCCCACTCAAATCCTCCCCTTCCCCGCCCGCCTCCGCCCCCACTCCATCCCTCAAACGCCGACACTACTGTCCCCTTCGGCCTACAACACAAATATACGAACGATGACGCCATCAACGACGTTCAGCGTATCCTACCTGCGTCGCCTAACCAACTGCGCTGCGAATACGAGAGGCATTATGACTAAGCCCTCGATATCCTTTTAAAACAAACGACCAAAGGTTCTCATACGCACACAAATGTACATACAGTTACCTCCATAAGGATATAGAAATCTATTCATTCAATTATACTTTCATGACGGCAAATAAGAAGAAGCGCTCAAGGTTAACGCGCTCCAATTACTGAAGCTATCTTTACATTCGCTTTAACGCACTGCTCACTTTGCGAAACGACATTTAATCGATGCTACACGGAGACGAAAATAAATCGCATCCATTCGCATTTATTAGAACCATATATGGCATCTGGGAGAGATTAACAAATCAGCATCGCTTAATGAGAGGAAGCCTAAATTTTTAAGAGAAAATGTTTTTTTTATTTTTCTTTTCCCTTTACTGAGAGAGATTAACAAATAAGCCACACTAAATGAGAGTAAAAACACATTTTTAAGGGAGAAATATTTTTAATTCGTATCCATTTTTTCGCTCGAAACCCATCAGCCAGAAAATATTCCTCATTGCTCGGTAGTCGACATCTCTAATTTTCACTGCACTTACTCAGTTACAGAATTGACCGAGGTTTGGATAATTTTCACATTGTAACCACAAACTCTAATCTGAAATGAATATCAAAGAGGAAACGACTTATGGGATTTAGTTTTATTCCGCATCCAAAGAAAATACGGCCGAAAGCAAGCGAAACGTCCTCCTTTCATTAATTTTAGCGGAACTGTGGACGTCCCCGTTACATTTTAAACGGAAATGTTTCCGCAGACTACACGGAAATCTACATTGTTCAATACAATGTACAATCTCTCACGAAAGATATTCTCGGAATGAGAATTATGCATGCTGAATTCGAGGAGTGTATATATCACGCGAGAGGCATAATTAGAAAGACCATACTGAGCAGCTAAATATCTCAACAATATATTACTAACTGTCCCTGGGAACGTGATCTAAACTATTTCATTCGTAATAAATGTGTGTACTTCACGAGGGTCTTCTATCATGTGCAGTTCATGCTGTAGTGCGATGTCAAATAAATTCAAACATTGTGAGTTTCTCTTTTAGCAGATTATTGGAGAGAGAGGGGAGCGATACAATATTTTAACATCGTACTCTGGATCACCTGTAAGTATTAGACGGGTGATTAGCGAGTTTGAAAGTAGTCTTTGGCAACGTAAATTCCCCCGATTCAATTTACAGCACACGTGCACCGTCTCCGTTAACTTCAGTCGTACATATTTATTGAAAATTACTGTTGTTGCTTTCGTTCGATCTTCCCCACGTGGGTTTGTACGGAAAACTAGAGCACGTGTTACTCTCGGAGTAACATTTCTTAGGAGCTGGATTTCGAAATTGGCGAGCAACGTTCGCCAATCTGGAAGAAAAAAATGCCCGACAAGACCCTATTTCCAAATTGTGAAACAGTTGAAGGAAATTAAACCCCTAAATTTATCCCGCTGTGTTTCGCAGCAGCTAAGAAAAGCTTGATCCACTGAGACACATGCAGCCGGTATCAAAATCATATTGCTCTCCTTGCCTTGGTCTCAATCCTCAAACCAGAGCACATATGGGCGCCATTAAACGATCGGCCTTCAAATGAATCGCGTTGCCTTGCAATACTTTGAGCAACACTAAAGAAAAAAGTGGGCGGCACATTGCTAAAATACTGACGTTTGAAGGTCAGGTCAGTCAATGGTGTAACTGCTAGTACGTATAGAGAGAGACTCAACAATATAGGTTGCTCGGATATAAGCTAGAAATACATTAAAACATTGATTTCCCGAGAACAAAGAATTCCGTCACGTAAAAATTAATTCCAATTTTTCGGCCTATTTTGAGGCCATAACTGTCGAATTTGTTTTAGACCCAAAGCTAAAAAATGCACTTAGTAAGATGTAGATAGGAGAGGTAAATTTTCCAAGATGGTTGTTTTTCATTAGCAAATCTGCTTAAAACTCCCGACTGCAGAAGCACGGACGGTAACGAGCAATTCTCGCAAAATTTAGAACGCGAGTTCATAGGAAGATCCAGTTTCATCCCAGAATTGTAGGTAATTAAATAAGTGCAATAGCTAGCGCCTAGCATTCACGACTCCCGCTCCCATTTCTTTACTCAGATGCAAGACTTAACGATGCCAAGGAGCATTGACACTCATCGAAGACCATTCTTTTCAATCCAGAGCGTTTTAAATGCTTCATGCTCAGAACGATCATCCAACGTCTCAGCTTTCATAAAACTGCTATGGTAGCTACACTATAAAAATGGCCAGAGATTGAGTACCAATCAGACGAATGACGAACTAGCATACCTGCATAGGAAGCGGTAAAATAATAAAACTAGTCCCGACCAATGAGGTAGATGGAGAGGGCACTACGTCATCAAACTGAACCCTTACGACCAAAATAACAACCATATTGATAAACCTTACTCTCTCCTTACTTGCCCATGTATTGCATAACGGAATGGACGAATTAGCGGATGTAAAGCATGAATACCCAGTATTTGTTTGAAATTAAAGGCAAGCAATAGGGCGCGGATTGTTATTAATTTAAACAAACAAACGAATGACGAACTAGCATACCTGCATAGGAAGCGGTGAAATAATAAAACTAGTCCCGACCAATGAGGTAGATGGAGAGGGCACTACGTCATCAAACTGAACCCTTACGACCAAAATAACAACCATATTGATAAACCTTACTCTCTCCTTACTTGCCCATGTATTGCATAACGGAATGGACGAATTAGCGGATGTAAAGCATGAATACCCAGTATTTGTTTGAAATTAAAGGCAAGCAATAGGGCGCGGATTGTTATTAATTTAAACAAACAAACGAATGACGAACTAGCATACCTGCATAGGAAGCGGTGAAATAATAAAACTAGTCCCGACCAATGAGGTAGATGGAGAGGGCACTACGTCATCAAACTGAACCCTTACGACCAAAATAACAACCATATTGATAAACCCTACTCTCTCCTTACTTGCCCATGTATTGCATAACGGAATGGACGAATTGGCGGATGTAAAGCATGAATACCCAGTATTTGTTTGAAATTAAAGGCAAGCAATAGGGCGCGGATTGTTATTAATTTAAACAAACAAACGAATGACGAACTAGCATACCTGCATAGGAAGCGGTGAAATAATAAAACTAGTCCCGACCAATGAGGTAGATGGAGAGGGTACTACGTCATCAAACTGAACCCTTACGACCAAAATAACAACCATATTGATAAACCCTACTCTCTCCTTACTTGCCCATGTATTGCATAACGGAATGGACGAATTGGCGGATGTAAAGCATGAATACCCAGTATTTGTTTGAAATTAAAGGCAAGCAATAGGGCGCGGATTGTTATTAATTTAAACAAACAAACGAATGACGAACTAGCATACCTGCATAGGAAGCGGTGAAATAATAAAACTAGTCCCGACCAATGAGGTAGATGGAGAGGGTACTACGTCATCAAACTGAACCCTTACGACCAAAATAACAACCATATTGATAAACCCTACTCTCTCCTTACTTGCCCATGTATTGCATAACGGAATGGACGAATTGGCGGATGTAAAGCATGAATACCCAGTATTTGTTGGAAATTAAACGCAAGCAATAGGGCGCGGATTGTTATTAATTTAAATAAATAAACAAAACATGTGAGGAGAATTCATGCTAAATAAGTAAGTGCATATTTCTAGTGAGTTAGAAATGGGAAACAGTAAAAAATACAAAATCAGAGCGTCAGCCCGAAAGCGCTATAGGAAGATGAGGGTCTACGAAGATGGCGGACTGGCTTCAGCTTCTAGCATTGGCCAGCAGAGCAAGTACCTTCCCCATCTACCTCAATGGACCCGACAATTTAAAAAATTGACAAGATCGTCTCACGGCTTGATCACCTCGTATTCATTTGTCGCGGATATATTTTATACACGCGTGCTTGCGGGTGTAAACAGGATTGACAGCGACACGTCGAGATGAGATATCCTTATTGGCAGCGGCTGCTCCTCCACTTCCTACGTGTCGACGATCAACTTGCGGCGGCCTCAGTGAAAGCTCCCTCAAAAGGAAAGCGCCACCACCTTTCACTTCGCAATAACCAGACCGTGGGTCGAGACTTGAGCTTAGAGGCCGTGGGATGGCTTCCCACGAAATTGAAGTCGACAATCTTGCGGGAGGCGAGAAAAGAAAAGAAAAAGGTCATAAAAAAAAGGTGTGCAGATCCTGCAAGAGAACGCCACGTTTAGATCTTTTCCGCGAGAGGGCAGTTTCAAAAGTCATAGAAAAGCAGAACAGTTAAGGTAGTTTGGGCGAAATATCATTTTACTGAGAAATCAATGGAAATGGTCTCATTTTAAATAAAATAACCTGACCCTTCCAAAGACACCAAAAACCTCACTACTTTCCCAGATTTTGGAGAAAAAATACCAGCCATTTTACATGGGAAATGGTAATTGTATGCACGCCAGGGAGCTATTATTTATTAAATGAGGGATGAAAACAAATCATATTGTCACTGCAGTAAATTCTTCGGGATCACAAAAACACCACTGTGAGGGAGTTTCAAACGTACCGCGCGAAGAAAATGAGTCAAGTTGAAGACTTATATCGGAATTTTTATTTAATTACTTAGAACTCCAGTGATATAGAAGTATATTGTAACACAATTAATTATATTTTATTAATTATAGTTTAATTAACGATATTTAATGTATGTCGCCTACAGCTGCTGAAATTAAAACGTACAATTCGGATATGGTCTCCATTATGACTATGGAACTATCTCGCAGAATCTACATTAAAATACACAAGCAAAATGCGTTTTTTGTATTGGAGATGGGATGGATTTTATCGATCACAGAATCTGAATCACATCCTGGGGGCCCGATTTTGAATCCCGGATGAGGCTTTGATTTTTCGTTCGAGTCTTCAACCCTAATTGGGTCCTAAAAGAAGAAATTTTCTGGTAATAGTTCTCAAACCTTCGGAAGGGAAGTTAAACTGTGGATCTCTGGGTGTATTTGGATTGAGGTACAACAATTACAACGCCAGGTTTCTCTCCCACCTTCCTTCATTCCCGCAAATACACCATTCATGAATAACCTGAGGCGTAAATTATTATAGTTTTCGGTCGTCCCTCTTTAATTATTCAATCCAAAAAATATAATTTTCAAAGATGAATAGACAGAGCAGAAGGACGTATACTGAAACACCTACTGTTTACTATCTTATATGGACAGTTACCTTGCCTGGCATTACATTTATTTTTCCCCGAGGCCCTGAAAAATGACTGAGCATCAAAGCTCGCATTCATAATTCCGCTTAATTCAATAAAAAGCATAGACATCCGCCGTAATGATGTCATTGGTTTTAAATATTTCGTTAATGTACCATACTTCTCATGGACTCAGGAATGTAACTCCTCTGGTACCACGTTTAACACTGGGAATGATATGAGAAAAAGTGAAACAGAAACGAATCAGGCTGAGAATTTTTCCATTCATTCAACTGGAAACGAGAATACGAAGAGAAGTCAAGCGCTCACAATATTTACGAAGTTTCCGTATTGGTGACGAGCCAGGCATCCGGTTCAAATTCCAACCGCATGTGAGCTTGCAAGCCGATACCGACTGTCTTAAAAACACTCGATAGAGGATGTTAGTCAGAGGGCGACAGGATTGCGGAAGACAAGACGTTCACGGCTCTTTGAGAAGAGCGAATCCAGCCGGCATCACTCTTCCTGGCGTCGGGAAGCGTAATTATACACGCATACAAATGAAGATCCCACCCACGTGAAAATTCCTCGCCGAAGGTAAAGGCGTTCGAACAACATTGACATTGTAGGGTTTTGTTGGCACGTCACGAAATAAACTCATTAAGGAGAGGAAGGGTTAGGACGGGAAGGGTTGGGCTAAGCAGTCCACGTGAATCTCCTCCCCTTTCCGATTCGATGGGAGAAGAAAGAACACGGGGAAAATGTGTGCCAAGAGAGACGGCCAAAACTTCCGGGGTTCTTTCTGGCTAAAAAAAATCCAACCTCCTCAAGAGCAAGACGACAACACGGAGCTAACTTAAGGAATCCCACGAAAAAGAACTTTCATTTTCCCTCGATACATTCCAGTGACCTACCCTAGAGGGAAACACATCAGAAAACCTACAATTAAATAGTAAAAACACGAATATTCCAAAGGAGAAAATATAAGTTTTACATAACTATAAAAAAGGCTCCAATCACATCGTTTTAAGATTTTCAATCAGTTTAGAAAGATCCGTCGACTGAGAGAGTAATTTTAAGAGAGAAAAGGATTATTTTAAGTAAGAACACCATTGTTTATCACTCGAAAATGACAACAATGAAATTAAGAGCATAAAATACAAGAAAGTTTTGAAAAGGATAATAACTCATTAAAATTCATCTGCGCAATATGGACGTGGTGAAACAGGAATGTTTGAGATTGACGACGTGTTTAGCATGAAATGAGAAAACATTTAACACCTAACTCATCATTGGAAATTGAGCTAGCAGGCTTACAGATGAACAATGTAGGAACAAGTATTCATGGAACGAGGGGAGCTCAGAAATTTCCCGAATTACACACCACTTTAACTACATTTAAAGTATTCCAAGTTCCACCATGACACAGCTAGAAATCCCTATGATTCCGGCAAAATTTCGTATCACAAATATCTCAGCCTTTGTACAAGGAATTAAAGAACAAGAATCCCCCAAGGCAACCTCCTTTTATGTCTTCAAGACCTGATGTCAAACACTTTCTACGCAATTACTATGGCCGTAGAACATGAAAAAACGGAGAAAATGCAAGGGAAGGTCATATAGATACGATATGTCATAAACGCAAAAAATGATAACGCGTAAGTTGATACATTGACAGCTCCGCTAACTAATGTAAAATGTATCCATTAAGAATCTTCGGCACTGAAATCCATACACACCTAAGCATTCAATACTTCTGCATTAAAATTTTGAAAAAATCCAGCTCTCGGATCTGGCTTAGGTAGAAAATTCAGCCGCTAAAAAAGTTTAACTCAAAAGGATATGGCGTGGAAAGTTTAAAAATACTAGTAAATCAGGTAATAATACCGTAAATGTGGACTATTTCATCATAAAAACTAATAATTTATTCAGTATCCCAGTATTTTCACAACTCAAGGCACTATCCTTTGCGTCAAATCCTGGACTACTTTGCCAGCCGTTGAACCATCCATTTTAAAAACTACGACGTGAAAATTCGTATTCTCGCTTGCTATTGATTAACTTATTGAACCTGAACCAGAAGAATGAGTCCTGATTCTCCGTGCAGATAGCACGAGCTAGACATCGAGGGATATACCTAAAGTGTGCAGAGTGACACCAAACAGTAATATAATGACAAACGTATGCTTAAGTAGATTTTAAAAATGGTGGTATGTCAAAAAACTTAAGATATTCACAAGGGTTGAAATTCGCTACGAAAAAAATCATTTGACTCGACCGGGATTCGAACCCTAATCTTCCAATTGCCGGTCAGGTGTACTTCCAGTTACACCACGAAGCCATCTGTCTTCAAGACGTATTTCGAGAGGGGATTCACACCTAACCGGAAATTGGGAGATCCGGGTTCGAATCCCGGTTAGGTTAAATGATTTTTTTTCATGGCGAATTTCAGCCCTCGTTGTGTATGCACCCGTGCTAGTGACTTCGTACCATATCATTTGTTAATGCTTTGATTGGAAATAAGATAATCAGATGGAACTATTGCAAAATACACAAAAGGAGTCTGCGCAGATAAGAGACGCACATCTTCGATGATACTAAACTTGTAATAGTTGGAGTACTGAGCAAACAAAATCCTCAAGAGTGATTAAAATCATTTATTTACTTCCAGAAAGTCATTAAATTCCAAGGCTTGCTCGCGGAATGATCTGCTGATGAAGCGTGCGAGACTTGATGCTCAAGTCACGCACTACACCAACTGTGGCGAACATAGTCTATCCAACTTCGTCGCGACGCCATCCGTTCCTCTGTTTACGCTGGAACTGTGCTGTCGGTTGAATACATATAAATAGGCCTAAGGTCGCTTAACCGGAACAACAAAAATGTTTACTTGATGTCATGCCGCGAAAGAGAAAATCACTAAGTCACGAAAAACCGAGTCACGACAGGCGACGCCTGTTTTCAATATAGTATCCGCCCACGAGCGAGCGCCAGGCAAAGGTGAGTTATGACACTTATACATTTATCCGATGGAACGATAAACTGTACACCACGCGAATGAAAATATTCTCAGAACTTTCTAAATTCAGTTAATATTCACTTCGCGGAACGGTTGGATATTGTGGCCGGAGTACACTGGCTTCCCTCGCGGATTTTTCAGCGGAGAGCCGATCCCTGCTTAAGTGCTTGGAGAAGAACATTATTAAGTGCAGTGCTGATGCAATCAAAGGAAGAAATTAACATGGAAAAAGGGCACAGCATTTTATGGGATCAAAGTATATCCAAAGCAAAGAAAAATATATCCCATTCAATTGTAAGACGCATTATCGCATATAAGAGTGAGATACGGCAGCTTAAGGAGAAAACAAAACAAATGCTAAACGTTACGGAGATGGATTACTGGAGACGATCTGTGGGGATTTCAAGTCGGGAAAGAAATAAAAACGAAAGAATGAGAAATATGATGGGAGTCGCCAACACAATAGTCGATCAAATTTTAAAAAACAGCTTGTGTGGTACGGTCAAATACATTGTATGACGAACGAGAGATTACCTAATCAACTTTTAACTTGGAATCCAGAAAAAGTAGAAAAAATAAGAAGTCCCAGAATAAGTTGAAGAGAAGGGAGGAGGCATAGAAAAGGCAATCAGAGAAAATCAGTCACCAGAACGGTTGAGTATGAATAGAGAGCAATGGCGGTTAGGCTAACGTCGGATAACGTCGTAGAACGTTGAAAAACCGATTTATTTTCAATAAACACCATTATACCAATCAATCACATACTGAGGTATTCACCTTCAAAATAATGCTCAAGACTAGTAACAAATAGGTAATAATACTAGATCATATGCATGGGAGTGTTTACATCAAGTGAATATATTCATTTATTCGTTTTATTATGAATTACTTTATTCATGGCAAGGCATGTAATGCGCATACGTTTGCTGGAAATGGCGAAGCAGTCATCTCCAATGGCTGAAAAAGCGATGGTTCCAAGCATTAGGTATATTAAAACATAACCAGTGACACTCGCGCCGAACTTTATTTTACACAAGTTAAGCCATATAATCGGTGATATAATTCATTTTATAGCCAGAATACTAGAAAAGATGGGGTTTCTCATTCGGTTTTACCGACGTAGAAGATTGAATAGAAATGCTGAGATGATAAGGTTTCTCACGCAGGAAAAAGAAATTACCAAAACTTCATATCCATGGTGTAATATGCATCATGTACGGCTTGATTCGACTTTTCGTCTGCTTAGTTACGTTTTTTTCTGTAAGCGTGATTTATTTACTCTTGTCCAACCTGAAAATAGTCTCTTACCTACACCCAAACCCTGAGTTAAATAGCCAACAACATAGTAAAACATTCAAAAGCAACGTCATACTCCACCCAGGAGGGACTCGAACCCGCGACTATACGGGAGGCAGGTGAGGGCTTAACCGGGGCGGACAACGACATGAACGAGAAGATTGGGTTCCTCTCATGTTTTGACACGCCTCTGACGAGACCCAACAGCCATAATTACTCAGTTTCAATCTGAAACGAAAGATGAAATCACGCCCCGCGTCTCAGAACGGAAAGAATTCAACCTGCGTTCCCTTTCTCCCTAGACAACTCTCTTTCCCCTCAAGACGACGACCTTGAGATCCCTGGGCAAGAGGTAACCTCGAAAAATCACATATTAATCACACAAGGCCTCGAGTCACGGAACCCTTTCGACCTTCCCACATTAAGAACGTCGGCATGTGGAGCTAATCTCACACGCGGTACCGGGGCGACTCAGTGTGTGCGAGCGCGTAGTATTAATATTATAAATTTCGGACGCGGGCTGGTTCGTGGAACACCGCAGTGCCGGAAGAACATTCTTCCCGCCAGACCGTATCGCGGACCAATGACGGCCGAGGCGAAAAAACACATTAACAACATCTCCGGCCGACCAAGCTTCCTGAAGTCTGACAAATAGGAGGCGTCAAAAACTCGTCAAGCGAACGGACGGCTGAAAAAAAAGAAAATATCAAAGCGGATTCAACGGGAATGTTTTCCTGCATTAGCACTGAACACGGTTCGCGAGATTTTTTTCACGGGGGAGGAACTTCAAGTTGCCTGAGGAGATCCAGGAAAAACAGGTGGGCGGATGAAGGAAATAATAGAGGGGAATGGAATACTGGAGGCCGAGTTGGCAAGGCAAACGCTGGGAGGAGGAATAAAGGAAAGGGATGAAGGAAATAATGTCATTCATACAGTCTGCGCGATGTTTTTACATCTACATATTACCCTGCCATCCGCAGCATGGGCGTGAGGCAGGGGATCTTACGACATCAGCCGTGTACAGATGTAAGGTTCTGGGAGGTATGAAATGGTGACGCGTATCATGGGAGTGTATTTAGTGGAGCTCAGTTTTAATTGTGGTCACTTATTGCGGGCGGAAAGAACGAGTTTTTGAACCTATCTGTTCGGAAATATACCTCTTATTTTATCTCTTCTGACAGGCCTAGAAATGTAGTGAGGCGTCATGATAATATTCTCTTGGTCGCTCTCAATCACACCAGTTCTGAATTTTTCAATCAAGCTAAGCCTAGCGTGTAGCCTCCTAGTCTCTAGGGGCTCCCATCTTAATCCCTCTAAAAGATGTGTAACACTTTATGTTCGCTTATAGCAGTTTTTAACGAAGCGTGCTTCTTTTCATAGTATTTTTTTTGTTTAAATCTTAATCCCAAATGTTCGCGGCGTATTCGAGGTTTGGTCTAATCAAAGCGAAGTAGCGTCTCTCTTTTAATTTTCCATCCGAGGACCTTTAATACAAAAGGATTCAACGACTTTTTCCTCAAGACTAAGAAAAAAATCATTTTTCTCCACCAATCAAAAATATTACCTCATTATCGCCCTACTTTTTAATGACCGTCAAATATTATATGCAGATGCATTTGCCAAAAAAATAGAGGCCGTTTTCCCGCGATATATTCCTCTGAGAGTTTCAGCGAAAAACTAAAAAAAACCGGTAAAGTTAGGCAAAAAGATAGGTACCAATCGGATTGATTGACATAAAATGTAACGGTGAGAAGTTCGAGGGTTTTTCAACGAGGGTGATAATTCTAATAAAAGTCCTTCATATGCGAAAGCGTTTTCAGTACATACAGAATGATTCTACGGGCAAACGGAATTACGTCGCATGATATAATTTTAGTTAGACACTCATCGATATATATTTAGTCTATTGCTGAGAGGAATAATAACAAAAGCAAAGTCTTCCATCATTTATGCCAATCTATTAGCTTAATACTTTTGAAGACTCCTTGAATTATAACAAACAAGTCAAGTACGACCTCTATCATGAACAAATATAAATCGGTTATACTCCATCATACACCGCACTATTGAAACAAGTTCAATGTTTGTATTTCAAATATCTCCGAGCAAATACTTCTTTCAGTAAAAGTGTACCATTATTACTTCAAATAAGTATGACTTGAAAAATCAACCAGAAGTAGCTCTTCAATTCAGTTCTTAATTTATTATAACTTATTATAATAATATTAATAAATAATATATTTATCCTACCATATATGCATCATTGCAGTTCTTTTTTCTGAATAAGGAAGTAAATTAGCCAATAAGGCATTAAGCCTGTGTTTAGGCCAGTTTCATAATCATAATGCGTGGAAAGGATACAATGAACTGAAATTTACCTTGTATGAAAATATGCAAATAAAATGACCACTGTGTTGGCTTGAAAAAATGCAAAAAATTAAGCAGTTTTACAACATATGTGATCAAAATTATAACACTGGATTCAATTTTCAAATTTCAAGTGTAATTATGCAAACAAAATTAAGTGCGTAATAAAATCTAAACTCGATTGAGATTTTAGTTTCGCGTATCGGGTGACCTTTTGTAGAAAGAGAGAAGAGATGCGATGATCTAACAAAGATGTTGTTCCCCGAAAAAACCTTGGAGATGACATAGCTTATGTCGTAACCTGGGTCGGTGTGAATATAACTCTGTGGAAATTGAATAACATCTACTATTGTGACATCATATCTCCTGTTAAGATGGCTGACTACCAAGCACACAGAAGTGAAGCTTAAATAAATACAATATCGATGCTTTTCCGAAACTTGAACCTCTCTGAAGGGCAGCGCAATGGAACGAGATTGATTAGGACTGAATAATGTAAAAATATAATTTGAACCAAGATAATGGCAGGCGAAATCTCCGGCCGCGACGTTCTCATTCCAATAATAACATTATATTCAAGCAAAAGTCAGCTCGAATGTATATGCCATGCACAGACATCGATTTCCTGTAAGAGCAGCGTTTGCTATGAGCTTTCATTAGGCTCAAGGACAAACATTTGAATTAGTTGGCATTTACTCACTAACAACAGTGTTTACGCACGGCATGTTGTACGTAGCATTTTCCAGAGTCATTATGCGAAGCGGCCTAGACGTCCTTCTACCACCTGAAAATCCTCACCACACAATAACCGTTGTATGAAAAGACGTGGTATGCCAGTGAATAACGACGGTGATAAAGACATCGACGCACTTGATTTTCCTGACAACTCAGAAGATTTCATTATCTATTTCGAGTTGAATTAATTATCTCTAATTGTTTTGTTTGTTTGTAATAGAGGATATATGATTGTTTCGCTTCCAGACAGACTATTGGAAATTAGACTCAATCTTCTAAGTAAAATTAAAACCGAATTATTTTCCGACAACGATATCAGTATCTTAAGAACTCCAACATACTCCGGTAGATCAGATCATGAGAATAAAGTAAAGGAAATATATTACAGAACAGATGGTTTAAAATGTTTTTTCCAGCGATCAACAAGAGACAATAATGGCTGGGTTGAGACTTAGAAGTAGGTAGGTTAGTTGACAGGAAGTGTAGCTGATTAATTCATGTGCTCCCTATCGCATGTTTCTAAATCTTCCAAATATTGCTAGGACCATATTTTGCATGTTCTCTGCATCACTCTTTTGTCACGCTCATATAGTTACGTTATGGATTATTTTAGTAGTTGCTGTAGCATTTGTAGCATACCGATAGTGCGGTGCTTGTTGGTGTAAGTAAATTTCCTGGCTCTGGTTCATGCTGGTGATAAGTCACCTCCTGCCAAACACCCTTGTGGTAGCTTGCAGGATAAAAGGTAGATGTAGATGTTTCATTTCCATCTCACACACATTTTTGTCGAGCAAAGTTGGTTACCTACTAATAAGTTACTGAGGATGAGGATGGGAATTTTGGGCGTCACGAGGGAGGTCACAAGTAATCAGCTCAAGAAAGACTCAATGCAGAGGTAATAGTATTGGGAGGAAAGAGGTTTGAAATGACTTCTAGAGGAAAAGGAACCAATCAAATCAGCTGCTTGAAATCCAGTTGGAATAATTTACATGCTCATTAATGTATTCCAATCGAGGTGACGCACGAGAAAAGTTTGAACAAGGAAAAGGAAGCGAGGCATTTCATCTTCATCTCGGGATCGCAGTATGACTAATGGAATTTAAGTCTGACGCGAGCACATTGGTAGTCCTTCGATCGAAATACCAGCCGTACATGGCATGCGTGGCTATTCATGTCTACACACGGCACGGCTCAGGTGCATGCACCACTGTTATAAAATTAATTAAGTACAAAAAAAGCTGCGCGCTTCGTTGAAAACTGCTACGAGCGCAAATAAGTATAATCTTCCGCAACTTTTAGAGGCATTAAGGTGGGAACCCCTAGGGACTCGGAGACTACACGCTAGGCTTAGCTTGCTCGAGAAATTCATAGCTGGTGTATGAGGGCGAAACAGAGATTATTATAATGACACCTCACTATATTTCTAGGTCTCTCAGAAGCGATAAAATAAAAGAGATGCACTGCCGAACAGATTGATACAAAAACTCGCTCTCTCCGGGCGCAATGAGCCACCACAGTAAAAACTGAGCTCCACTAAATACACTCCCTTAATAGTGGAGAATTCATTCGCCTTTACTGGGAATCGAACCCATATCCCTAATTTCTGCGCCAAGAGCTAATTGGTTAGAACACTCCCTTAATGCGCGCCAACATTTTATCTCCCAAAACCTCCCTACACAGCTGGTGACTTAACATCCCCTCCTACACGCCCATATGGCAGCTCGCAGGGTAGTATGTACATGTGCGGGTAGCTCCCCGATTAACTTCCGATTACATGCAACATGGGCCTAATTCAGGAAGGACTCGATGTCGATACATTCGTGGATGCGATGCTACAGCCTCGTAAAATCTCAACATTTAAATACCATTCATATTGTAATAAATGGAACTTTCAAGGCTGAATTGCGTTGCTGCCTAAGCTCGAAAATTCTAGATATTCCTGAATGGTGGCACTTTAGTTTGAAACCAGTCTTTGTTTACCTCAGCCCATCCTCATGGGACGCAACTTATCACTTGCAAGCAAAACAACGCCGAATCAATCATCGTTCTGAAATTGAAATTGTGTCCACGGAGAGGAGGAAAAACAAAGAGTCACGCCGTTCAGATAGCTCATCTCTCCGGCGCATCGACCTAAAATTACGAAGATTATGAGAAACGAAGGAAAATGTGTGTCCCATCGCACCCCCCCACCATAAATGAAGCATCAGTTGAGTCAACAGCATTCACCTGCAGCCCGAGGACTCTTTATCTATATGGGCTAAACGAATCTTATTTGCTCTCTATAAAGCCGGCGTTCAACGGAAAATTGTTTCCCTTTCGTTGTACAACAGACACTACCAATACATACTGTCTACATGAGACGGCAAAATTCAGATGCTCCCAAAAAAAACTTTGTCTTTAGCAGGATATGAAAGCGAATATCTTGGAAGCAATCTTTTACCGATTGACATGAATAAAATACAATTCAATACTCCGCGAAAATGAAAATGAACTCCACAGTCATTTTTTGCACTCCACGCCTCTATTTTCAAAGACGTAACATTGCAGCACTCACCTTGCCCAAACATTATCATGTTCCCAAGGTACTTTCCATTGCTACTAACCTTATAGGATTCGAAAAAAAACGTGCACGCAAACAAAACATAAATATAACCCACAGAAAAGAATATAGGAAGGCTGAATAAATACATGAGAAATTCATACGCGTGGAAAAACAGCGGAGAAAAAATACGGTCCTGATGGTACATGAAACAGGGTGCTTCACCAAATGAAAACTTAATGAAACATAAATAGTATATGTATACGTTCCATACTTCATGTTTCCACCCAGAAACTCAATGCAATGCATCCATGCGCGTTCATTCCTGCTGTGTTTAATTGAAATAGGAAAGAAGAAGATTAAAGGGTGAATGGAGACCGCCAGAGGCCTTAGTCCAAAAGAAAAATTTCGAACAAGTCCGGCATCAGACCGCGGATGATGTATTTTAAGCCATGAGGTACATCATATAGAATATATCACACCATTACGTCGACAACATTATCTGTGGATCGTAATAAAATAATAAAAGTGATGAGATTTCCAAGACAACGAAACGACCTAAGAAAAGAAGCTACGGGTCATAAAAATAGTAGGGCACAGAGCGGAGTAAGTGGAGCGATATAATCACTTGGCTGGCGCGTCGGAAGGAAGTGGGAGCAGTAGAAAGCAGATTACAGAGACTATTGCGCTAGCAAATGAATCTTGTAGCAATAGGTGGGAGCTTATGATGGGGACTTTGAGTAAGAATTAAAATAAAAAGTTGGCTAAGATTTTAATATAGATGTGGAGTTGGTTAAGTAAGACTATCTCAACGTTTCTCAAATTAATTTATCACAGCCTTGCTGCAATGCACGTTACAATCTCCGTCCAATTCCTTAGTTTCATCCAAATCCTATTTATCTATACATCAGCATGTCTCCTTAGTAACAACATAAAATGATGGCTCCATATCTAGTCGCCACATAGAGTATCATTTTGTGGCGCAGAAACCTGTGCTCTTGAGAAAATAGGACGAGAATAGGCTACAGGCGTTCGAGATGTGAGCGTGGAGGAGGAATAAGTATGGTGGGTCGAAATGAAGACCAATAAGGAGTGCTAAGTGTGGAGAATCAGGAGGGAAAACCTTTGAAGGAGATTGGGAGGAGGCTGAGTACGTGATTGGTCGAGGTATCATGGGGCGAAGTGAGGCTAAAAGCCGTAACAGAGGGAAAGATATTGTGCGGGCGGGGAAGGGGAAGAAAGAGAATAAGCTGTATGGATACAATGAAGAAGGGGTAGGACGTTTGCAGAGATAAAGAGAAAATGCAACTAAGAGATAAGGTGTTGGAGAAGGATGCTGAAGATCAAATGGACTAGGAAAATAAGAACTGAAGAAGTATACCCAAGACAAGAAGAGAAAAGGACCATATGGAACACTACACAGCAAAAAAGAAGCAGATGGATAGGACTCATCCTGAGGTACGAGGGTTTGTGAAGAATATAACTGAAGGCAAAATAGAGGGAAAAGTCCCTAGAGGTAGGCCAAGGGATGAAAATATAGGAAAAATAAAGGAATAAAATACATAGGAAGAGCTACCAGGAAGAAAGCCAAATAGTATTAGACAGGAAAGGATTAAGGGCTGCAGACAACCATTGGATTAGGATTAAGCCACCAATGATGAAGGAGATAAGGTAAAGGAGATACCTATTAAAATCTAGAGGATTTATACTATCATTCATAAAAATCTACATTCACCCGGCTGTTCACCGGTATTTTTTTTATGCTAAGGGATATTTCCGACGTAATTTTCTGCGATGAATCCGATTTTACCCGCAACAATTGGCTATCATGTCAGAATTTTGAGGTATTCTAATGTTGAATCAAAATGGCAATTTTTAGGTCTATTTGAGCTTGGATATCTCAGAAACCAAAGGTATCTCCTTTATATTATCTACTTCATCATTGGTCGTTCAATTCTAATCTAATGGTTGACAGCATCCCTTCATCCTTTCCTGTCTAATACTATGTGGCTTACTTCCTGGTAGCTTTCCTTAGGTATTTTCTTCTTTATTTTTCCTATGTTTTCCTACCTTGGCCTTCATCTTGGGACTTTTCCCTCTATTTTTCCTTCAAGTATATATCTTCAAAAACCCTCTAACTGCAGAATGTACCCAATCTGCTTCTTTTCGATATAGTGTATCACATGGTCCTTTCGTCTTCTACTCCTGAGCATATCTTCAGTTCAGTTCAGCTCTTCAGTTCTTATTTTCTCCGTCCATTTCATCTTCAGCATCGTTCTTCAACACCTTATCTCCTTCAATGCATTATCTCATTATCTCTACAGACGGATTCAGCGCACAAAATTACGTCGGAAAGCGGTCTTCGCATCAAATCATTCGAGACCCTAAAATTGGGCAGGCCTGTGTAATCATTCAGGGAAAACGTTCATACCACGGGGAATGTCGACATTTCACCGCCTCCATATGCCCCCGAAGGAATGCCGCCCCTTTTCAGTGGTCGCCACGTCGACGGTGGGAGAAAGAGGCTCGCGAAACGCTCAATACGGTGCATCGAACTGCGGAGTTCGAAATTGTCAGAGGCGCACGAGGTGGCCGAAGGCACACGCCCACTCGCGGATCAGAGGGAGCCCCGACTTCACCCACGTCATCCGCCCACGCCCACTTCACCCAATCCTCTCTCTCTCTCCCTCAGTTCTGCGCAGCACACTGCAACGTTGGTGGGGGAGGCGTGGGAGGGCGGGCAAGGAAAGTTAGTGCGCCGCTCCATATACACAAAAGACTTATTCCGCGTTTCATTTCTTTTCCCTTTCACACTAAGCCACGGAAATGTCATGCAGGAATGGGGGTCACCGGAGGATAATGCCTCAGATTTTCCACCCTTTTCCACCCAGATAAATATAAAAAAACTTCACTCCCACGCCTCTTCACCCTTTTCGGGAATTCAAAAATTTTTCTTATTTCCTCTCCCGTCCATGACTTTCAGTAATACCATCCCGAGGCGATGAAAAAATACGGGTTTCCAGGACGCGGCATTTGAAACAAAAAAAATAAAAAAAATTCTTGATAAAGAGTTATCTCGACGGGGCGCCTAAAAAAAGGGAAAAACTTTAATTTAGATTCTGGAATTAGACTTTTGTTTACAGTTATTTTACAACTCGTCGAGGAAAATTATGGGAAAGTTCCTGGAGAATGATGCAATACGTTCCAGGAAAACCTGAACATTAATAAATAAAGTAACTGTATATGAGTGACTCGTACAGAGATAGCCGTATCAATTCACCCTCCGCATCAGCTCCACGGTATAAGATTTGAAATTAAATCAGAAACACTACAAAAAACAGTCCGAAACGGCATCTGATTACTTTCAAAGTGCTTGTTTATAATATTAGAAGGCACAACTCAGCATTTTGACGGGAGGAATATGGTTGCGTTATCTGGGAATCGGTACAAAATGGGCAAAAATACTCTGATATAAATAGAATATGTTCTAGAAATGCTGGAACGTATATAAATATTACCTCCCAAGCGTAAATTTTGCATAAGGAGGTCTTATCAGTTATCTTTCCCTCAATGTTCCGCCGGATACTCGGTGAATAGATACGCCACACAGATGCAGCAGATTTGAATGTATACTCAGGAAATGGTAAAAAAAACCACAATACGCAAATGAGCATGAGATTTTTGTGAGCAACAATGTCAAAAATAACTGATACCATATATAGATGTCACCGAAGCAGAGTCCTTGAAATATCCTCTTACGCAAAGGAAATTTTAGCACACTTTTGTGAAATTGCCTCTGGAAATATCTTACAATAACAACGCAGTAAGTCCTGAGTCTACGTAAGAGTTTGAGCACCAAAAAGTTGCGTAAATAGCTATTTTTCGGAGGAAATGAAAGACTACACGGAATGATACTCGTATTCGTAGACCTGAACGATATTAGAAACAGAGAATGAGCCGATACTCCTACAAACGACAATCGATGCTCGAGATTTTGCTCTGATTATCTCAACGAAATAGCATAACTAAGGTATTAGAAAGTGGTAGTTAGTGCTGACAAATGACTCTGCAAAATCTGTCAAATGTATTTAATTGGCCCGGTATTGAAATCAGCAATACCTCCAAAATTACTGTACATCTATCCCAATTTCAAGATATAATAACAAATTTCTTGACCTGGCTCGCATAAACCGGTCCAAAGACAAAATTTGCTGAGCTGAAAAACCTTCCTGATACCATAGATCCTGATGGTAACGCTAAAAATATTTTAGTGATTTCAGAGAGGCACATACTGTTTATTATCTTTCCAGTAAATCAGGGGCTAAAAATATTTGATCCACGAACATTCAGCTTCTTGTTGAAAAAGTCTTAAATGTTAAACAAAATATTGGATTCTACTGTCCCGATATCGATAAACCAACTCTCGGCTGATACTTACATAAGACATGAGTATCTGCCCAGCCCTGGCAGAAACGATAAGAAATGCAACGGAAAATCAATAGATCAGACAACTGCGTCTCTCTGAGGAAAGTACGAGAATAGACCTGATTGTGAGCACTCAGCGAGATCGATTAAAACATGAATAACCTTGACTTTCGCAGAAAACATCTGTTCTTCCGTTCCACACCTGTCTTGACATTCCTTCATGCCTTTCCTCCTTCACTGACTTACTATTCCGGGCTTTCAGGAGAACTATCATTCCTCACCCTTGAGAGAAAGGAACACCGTCAAATCCATCGCCAAAAGATTCAACTGGTTGCAATCGATTACATAAAACTTTCCCAGCAATTTTTGAATCCCCAAAAAAACTGCTTTCTCAAGCATACAAAATGTTTTTAGCCAGTCGACTTGACCATAAAAAAAAGCGCAGCCGATATGGAGTGAGATCATATTAATTGCTTTCATTTACCTCAAATATCAAGCCATAATTTTTGTTAAATAGGAGAGTGGGTGTCTCGAGCAATAAAATACGCTAACAAGGCTGTAAAATAATTAGTATGAGAGTATGTTCCAACAACATCCCGTCCACTGGACGCCCTACCGACACTGGTTCCATTGCAGCGGTGGGTTTCATCACGGCCATATTTGGAACCGGATGCGAGCAGATTCCAATGGCTTCACTGTGTCAGTCTCAAGAGTTTTGGCCGTGGAGTCGTAAATGGCACTAAATGTTCTCGAAAGTAGTCTTCAAAACTGTACCGGTTGGAGCTTAAAAAATCCGCCAATTTGCAATCCAAGAGCAGATAGAAAAAAGTATGACTTCTGATCGTCTGAGTGAAAAAAGATTAAGCTTAGAAACTAGGCAAGGTAGATACATAAAACAAATCATTACCATTGGCTTTTTCACAACCTGACACACAACATTGCTGGTTTTTTCTGTACCAAGTATTTCTATCGAAAATAATATGTTTACTTACAGAGACCAGTTAAGAGCCAGCTGATATTTGCTCTGTTAAATTGTTTCTTTTTTTTACTTTTATTGCTACAATCAACAATACCGTTGACAGAATCAATGGTTTAAGTAAAAAAGGCCGGCTAAAGGAAAATAATCCTAATAAAGTAAACAAAATTAATACTCTGCGCTGCTCTATATTGGAAAAACATGGAAGCAAGACTTGAATTACTTATACACAAAACTGAGAACAGGCAAGGAATGCCTCTACGCACTTACTTAAAGATGGAAAAAAACTGACTTGCATCAGATTCGATATCAACGGCTTAGTAATAATAATAATAATAATAATAACGGCTAGTTACATATATTCGTCTTATCTTCATTGATAACTGTTGAATTAGTCCTTTATTGTTGCAGTTTTCATTCAGCGATTACATTTTACAAAGGGAATAGTTGAACTGAATATTTGGTGATGCTTTTCGATACTGCTACGTACACCTCTGGATCGTGCAATTTGATATAGAAATAATAAAACGCGACCAAAATGACACAAAACTATGAAGCGGAGAAAAAGACCAGAAAAAAATAAAAAAAGAAACATCCAGAGGCAGTCGTAAAGTGTGTGGGAGACGGTTTTACTGTGGGAGACTTCACGTCCACACACGTCTCGATTCCACAGGTCCTTATAAGTACACAAATACGGTTCCATTGCACGCGTGGAATCCGACGGGTAAAAAGACAAAAGAAGGCCTGGAGAAAAAATTTCTTCGACACATCCACCCACGGCTGTGATTAATGCGCCAAGGAGCACGCCCATAGTCTTTCCCAGACGAAAGAGAGCGAGTCGAAAGACGGCGTTAAGGCATTTGGTACAAGGGCCGGGGAGGTTGGTCGGGACTTCCTTTCGCTTGGCTCTTTCCTCCACTGTGGGGTCCTTGAGGCTCGTCCAGGACCTTTAGCTCGCGAGTGAGGAGGAGGAGCACGGAATTATTTTGAGGAGACAACGAATAGGAGGGAGTCAAAAAATCAGTCGCACAGTTTTCGGGCACGAGGGTCTTCCGCCTGCTTTATTTTCGGCTTTCGCTGCCGGCCTTTCTCAACACGCCGAGGCGACAGGTAATCCTCGGTAAATGTTTCAACCCTCGCTGCTAAGTCCTTCGCACGGACTTGGTCTCAATCGTTGCCGGGCGTGAAAACGAACATGCGCAAGGGCTCGAAAAGCGAAAGTGGGACAAGTTCACGTCAAAACACATAATTGGAGGAAAAAATATTTGTTTGAAAGTTCAGCTCCTTACCACACCCATGAAATTGCCGGGTAGTAAAAAAATGCAGCACGTCCAACGGCCGATGCGTACGACTCTTAACCACTCTTTCACGGGAAATTTTTTTTCACTGTGAAAAATTTTCACGAAAATTTTCCACCCAGATCAGTTATGAAGAATACAAAAAAACTGTTTAATTATGCGGATTAATGAAAATGCCGACCGGGTGTGAAATTCAAGATGAGGCAAAGAAAATGGAATAAATGGGCAGGAAATAATATTTTGGGTCACACGCACGATGCGATATACAGATTTCATTTTCGTTCATACGAGTGAGCACCAGAAAAATATAACGGGTGGCCAAGATAAATAAATGCGCGAGAAAACAAGTGATTTCCGATTATTTACATTTTTAATCCGTTTTCTAATATATTCAATTTGATCCTCTATTCCGTAAGACGATTTAACTGAGAAATACTTGAAAGAATGACTTTTCTTTTTCAACTACCTCTCTGTGTTTGACCATGAAGTCATTGTAACAGAACAAGTCGACGACAGGCTTTTTAATTCCACCCACCTATTAAATCCCCTATCGAAAGCAATGAAAAAGTATTCAGCCAAAAATTCCTGTATCTTTGAGATCAAAAGTGCAATCAATCTCTGATTTCTCCCTCAAATTTAACGAAACATATGGCTAATTATGCACTTCTTAACTTTCCGCTAGCTCACACCAGGTAAAGGGTTAGGTGAGGACAAGAAAATCCAATCGACCTAAAAGCCATTTTATTTTTTACCCAAAAACATTACGCGTAGGTGGGACATCATTGTGTGCTTCACAAAACGCAAAACTCATCAGCACGCAAACCAGGTACTGCAGCATGATATAATCATTTTTCCTTGATTTAAACGTAATAAGCCCCTGGAAGCAATAAGCATTTACTAGGATACATGAAATAGGAATGATTTGATTTTTTCCATGAAATGCTTATTTTTAATATGCTTTTCCTGAACTATATTTAGATGCTTATGATATTGCTTGCTATAATACTTATAAATTTATAAGGAAAAATCCAATGCGCAGACCACCACGCCACCCAACCTAACTGATTTCCGAGGCAATTATAAAAGAAATCACCGGTATGGATAAAAGCAAAATATCATCATATCGTTCACTATCTATATGAATTCAACGCTAAATCTGTGTACTACGTTATTTAGATAGACAAAAGTTTTTAAGTTAAAAAACTTAAAAGATAAATTTTCCTATATTACCACAATAACTACTAGTAAATACCATACTGCTCTTCGGTAATCGTAATAGTCCAACAAATGCGTGATATTTATAGGTGTAACAAAAATCTTTTGTCGAGACATGGAATACAGTCCAGATCCCCGAATTCAACATTTGAAGCCCCATAACTTGCACATGATTTATCCCAGATGAATTTTACACATTTGCGCCTCCCATATAGGTTTTATAACGGCACATCTTTAGTTGATTGACGAATGTGATCAGCAGATAATCCTTTCAAACGGTCATTTATGCCAAAAATATTGAGGTTTGAACCGATAAAGTGTGTTTATATTTGCCGTGGTGTTAACAGCAAATATTAGAATGGAAAGTCTCATCAACTGGCAATTATAGTTCTCTTCCCCGCACGTTTGAACCTCAAAGAATACCAAATATTTCTCGCAATCAAAACTTTCATTAATTCCAAAACCCTTGATGTTGTAACCGATTAAATTAGTTATTATTTACCGTGATTTAATCAGCAAATACTACGAATGCAAAGGCCCATCGAGTACCACTCGCAGTTCTGTTTCCCGCAGGTTTAAACCCCAAGGAATCGCGAATATTTCTCGCAATTAAAACTAAAATAATTTTGAGGCGGAAGGAACGGAGATAATACGGAGGGAAATCATTACTTAGGTCTGTTCTCGCCGGGCCTTGGGAAGCGCGACCACCATCGAAGCAGGGAGAGTTAAAACCGTGGGCGAGGTAACCTACACACGTAGCCGTTTTTCCCCACCGCACATCTAACCGCTTAGTAAGAATGATGCGGCACATATTCGCGGAATAATATGCCGAGAGGCGTGCGCGGAGGCGCGAAGGACATAAATAAATACGGCCGACAGAGTGCGCGCATCACCGTTCCTCTCTCGACTGCCGCTGCATAAACGGGCCACCACGTCACGGAGAGAGGGGGCGGGGCAGAGGTGGGGGAGGGGAGGGATGAGTTGGAGGAGAGGAAGGTGAGCGACGGGAGGGGAGGGGAGGTGGGTGACAGGAGAGCAAATTGCGCCACAGGTAGGCGAATCCTTTCGAGTGCGAAACTCCCACCACTTTTTCAAAAAAATATAAATAAAATATAATCCAGAGAGGAAGACGCGAATTTTATCCTCGCGCTGCCACGACGACGACCTTCCACTGCTCGCGCGGCGATCGGCCGAGCAGAAACTTTTAAAAAATGAGAGCCGATCGAAATAATTTTTCCGCGAAAAATGAACAATTTAAACACCTGAGCGAATTTGGTTTCTTCCAGTCAGAACCGTTGTGTAGTCGCATCTTGCACGCAAAAACGAAAATATTGTGCGAAAACCATCAAGTGGTGGTCGAGGATGAGATTCTTGAGTTGAACAGTGTGGTTATAAGTGGGATTAGTCCGCAGACGCATATTTCCCGTTCTAGGAAACGTATGCATATCAAAGAACCGTTAAAGGCTTCACGATACTGGATATTCAACGAAAGATATAATTTTGAACGCGAATATTCTCCTCGGTCGGCTGCGTCGACCTTCCACGGCTCGCGCAGCGATCAGCCTGGCGACTAAACAAAAAAATGACGACAAAATTATTTTTCGCGAGAAAATGGGACATTTCTGGCACCTGCGCGAATTTGGAGAGAAAATCGCATCGTCATCGTTCTATTCCGCACCTGTTCACGGAAACTTAAGGAGATCAAATCATGGAAACGTTGGCTATGAGAAACATTTCAGTGACCACAACCACGAATCTATTTAAAATGCATGTATTACAAATAGTCGATAAAGTAATAATTGATTTAAAATAGCAATATTCAACTCAATGAGCAATAAACCTGCTAAAAAACCCGTTACGGAAGGCTGCGTGATATTTTTACGAGTGGTTTAAAGTCAAAAAACAAATTTTCAACGTTCCCAGGCAGATGTTCGTGTGGGATTTCTGCTGTCTTCTTTAGTGAATGTAAACTGAACGAAAACTCTGTATATAATTTTTGAATAAGATAACCAAACAGACCCTCGGCATCGTCCGCAAATTCTCGAATTTCAACCGTCGTCAGTTCAGGTAGTTTGAGCAAGATAGTTCCTTAGTCATGATGTAGAATTAATTCGGAATTTGCCTTTTAATTTCAGCAGAAGTAGGAGGCAGGATTTAAATATTGCATCATTCATGGTGCATTAATATACTTTCACATGACTGTAAATAAAAAGATGCATACAAGTATTTAACCCGACTCATTTTCTTCACGCGGTACCTTCAAAACCGAAGGTATTATTACAATCCTGAAAAATTACCGCAGAACCTATATGATTTATTTTCAAAAATAGTTAAGACAGCATACAAACTACACATTTAATTTTTTGACGAGATCTAGGTGTTATAAATTCCTCATTTTTTAAAATAAGGTCTCTCCGGAGTTCATACAAGTACCATTCCCTATGTAAAAGGACGTATTCTTCGTCAAAAATCTCGGAAAGCAGATCGGTGAGAGGCTGATATTTTTATACCTTTAGATGTGCGAGACATTTTTCTTGAAACTGAGACCTAACTCAATGATTTCTAGGTGAAATGATATTGCGCGCAAACTAGCATAAAAGATACTTCGTTATTTTCCACGATTATTTATCAAGCACAACGCGTTTTGCAGCTTGCTGCGTCGTAAGGTACCATTGTTTACATAATATTTATTTTCAAAAATAGTTAAGAAAATATACAACCTACACGCTTAATTTTTGACGTGATCTAGGTCTTTAAATACGATCCGTCCGGAGTGCATACATGTATCATTGTTAAAGGCCAGGCCTTGTCGCTGTCTTAGTAGCCAATTGTCTCTTTCTAAGGCTGTTTTTTTGTATTTCTCCATAGGAGTTGCAGTTCATGATTGACATCTAACTGTGAAGTAAGGATATTCTTGGTCGTCCTCTCCTTTTCTTCCCCAACACTTTTCCTTCAATCATGTTCTTGGTAAATTCGTTATGTCTTACTAAGTGGACAACAAGTTTAATTTTCCGGGAGTGAATTGCATGGAGAAGCGTTCTTTTTTCGCCTACTTCTTTCAAGATTTGCTCATTTGTTTTTCTCATGACCCAACTTGTTTTAGTCATTCTCCTCCAGAATCACATTTCGGCTGCCTGAAGTCTGTCTTTTTCTTGCCTATTTAATGTCCATTTTTCACAACCATAGGTGAGTATACTCCACACGAACGTCTTTACAGATCTCTTTCTCCTTTCAATTGACAGGTGATTGCTTACCAAGAGGTTACTCCCCCGGTAACACTAATAAATGCGTCGGACGGGAATCGAGTACGGATTAACCGCTTGGCAATTCACTATACCCTCCGAGACTTAGTTACGTGATTGGCTTAGGATCAGGAATGGCATTCTAACGCAGCATCCCCATGGGAGTAGCAAGGTGAATGAAAAGGCGACGCCGCGAATTAAAGGAAATTCCATCGAATGGGGAGGGATTCGGAATCTCGGGGTGTATATGCGGAGGATGACGTCTTTCCAGTGGGTGTCGAAATGTCCTCTTCACATAACATTGCGCACCAGAGAGAGAGAGAGAGCGAGTGAGCTAGCGTAGAAGTGCGGTCGGGGGAGATCTGATGGAGCCCCTTTACAACCCCTCTCCCTCATCTCCGGTTGAGTCATCATCTACGGTTGCCCCTGGCGACGACAAACGCGCCCCCATCGCAGAGGACTTGAGTACGAATGGAAAGGAGACACCGCGGCGGCGGCGAACGCCACGTAACTATCTAACTGTTCGCAAAGCCCCCGAGTTCTCGAATCGTCGGCAAGAGGAAAAATCGCCGACTTTCTTGAGGCCGTTTCGGACGTTGCGTCAATTAGCGACGGCATTCCAGTCAGCCGGCGGAGTGAGTCACGCGCAGGAATGCCGAGCGTGCACTCGACGCGCGCATTGGGGAGACCGTTCCGTGGAATGGTATTATAATAGTACGTACCCATGAAATGTTTGCGTGCGATGTTCTTCGAAAAGAACTCAACGCTAACAAAAACTCCTCCACGCCGTGCCCATTCCAACTGGCGCTTCGCCATAATGAGACACTACGGGACGAAACCTGCGTATCTAAACCTCCATAACACGCAGCGATCCACCTCAAGGGTACAATTAGGATGGGAATCGCTTTCAGACCGTCGATTGAAAATTGGACTCAATCTTTTACGTCAATTAAAAACCAATTTATTTTCAGAAGCAGTTATCAATATCTTACGAACTCCAACATACTTCGTACTACATAACATTCGGGAAATATACGGTCGAGTATACAGGAAGCTAGGCTTTATCAAGAGAGTACTCGGAAAATGTGATGAGAAAGTGAGAGAACGTTGTTATTTTTCAATCGTTAGGTCTCATCTGGAATATGCTGTTAGTGTATGGGATCCATACGAAACGGGCTTGATATCAGAGTTAGATCGCGTACAGCGAAGAGGAGCTAGGTCTGTGAAACGATGCTACGATAAGTTGGCTAGTGTGTCTGGACGGTTAGAAGAATTAGGATGGGAATTGCTGTCACAGCGTAGATTAAATTATAGGCTTAACCTCCTCCACGTCATCTTCCATAGCGATAATAGGAAGTTCAACGAAAGCCAAGTAGAACGTGATACTGTGTTTTGTTTCAAGTATGACGCGCGGAAGCCTTTAACTCATGGAAACCGAATGGTGAGGCACTTTCCTCTGAAATCGTGAAAGACCAGTTACAGTTAATTCACTTATGTCAAACTTAATTAGTCATAGATTCTTGCGAGGAAAAAAAGCATGACAATATTCACGAATTTCTCTCATGAGTTAGCCGGGGAAAATAAGTCAGATCTGATACATAACCAAGCACTTTTTGGAAAACCATACAGCAGCAATAAACATCAGCTGTGTTGGAAATATCTTTCAGGTGGTTAGTTTAAGTTTACACATAATTTGTTATTACCAAGTACCAGATCGAGCTATTTTGTAACAATATGAAAAATAATTTACGGAGCCCAACGTACCACGGTAGAGATTAAAAGTGGGTGAATAGACTGGAGAACGGACAGGTTTAAAATAACATTGTTCCCGTACACGTCAAGAGACCGTATTCACTGCAACTTAGACTGCATAATTAGATTTGTTGATGTTTATGAAGGTAATATTTTATTTTCACACCGAAGTCTGTTTTGTAATTAGCTACGTAGTACAAAGAGCAAGCTATGCCTGTTTCCTGCATAAATCTTGCACCTTCGCTCATATGCGTGGTGGCAATATAGATTAATACTCAGAATTTCTATGATATTGGCAGAAAACCTGCAATGTAGAGTATTTTTATGGAATTTCATATCCTTACACATATTTGGAGTATTTGTGAATGCATTAATATTAGTAGTTTCGTTAACGTTAGTAGGAAAGAGGGCGATCACTGCCATCCACCCTTTAGGTGGCTTTATCTACATCTGCATATAGCCCTGCGAGCTACCTCAAGGGTATGAAGTAGTATGTTTGGTGATCTTCACCCCCTGCCACACACCCTCGTCGTGGCTCGCAGGGTATCACGTAGATGTAGATGTTGGGTGTGATATAACACCAGCAAGCATTGCATTATACTAGAAAACATAGTATTGCGTAATGTATCATCATTGGTCGTTCAGTTCTAAGATATTTTGACTGCAGCCCTCCATCTTTCCCCACATCTACATCTACGAAATACCGTGCAAGCCACCACTAAGGTGTGAGGCACGGGGTGATTCCACACCAGGCATGCAGCACTCATCCCAGTTTAAATCAGAACCACGCACGTTTTCCCGAATGCCAGGCGCAGGCCAATAGTAGTAATTCAGGAAAATCATTTTACTGACGACGTAAAAAACATACTATTAACCCCTTCGTACTACGGCAGATTAGATCGCGCCAATAAAATTAGAGAGCTAGATTGTAGAACCGATAGGTATAAAATGTCATTTTTTCCGCGTACCATTCGGGACCATAACAGCTGTGATCGTCGTCATGAATAGTTCGAGTATTGACAATAGGCAGGCAGTTAATCTTTCTCATTATATTCTCCTCTTTCTTATTTATGCATGATGTAAATAATGATGTTCTTATTTATGCATGATATTTTGAATCTGTAGTAGTAGTCTTTGTATCCCTTGCATGTTAGAACGATTGGAGATACAATGTTTCTTGGGTATTAGATTTGTAATTGGCGCTTTGCATGTGTGGTACGCGGGTTTTAATGTAATGTCGGTGTTCTACCATATCATTCATGCATGCCTGGTGCGAAAGCACCCCCTGCCACACACCCTTTGGGTGGCTTGCAGGGTATGACGTAGATGTAGATGTAGATGTATATATCCTACTTACATGGCAATAGTGTATGTTTGGTGATCTTCACCCCCTGCCACACACCCTCGTGGTGGCTCGCAGGGTATTACGTAGATGTAGATGTAGATGTAGCCAGCAGCCAAATCTAATGCTTGTTAGCTTACTTCGTGGTAGCTCTTCTAATGAACTTTCTTCTTTATTTTTCCTATTGGATTTATCACTTAACCTTCCTCTGGGGACTTTTCCCTCTATTTTTCCTTCAATTACGTTCTTCACAAACCCATTGTTCCTCAGGGTGTGTCCAATCCATCTGGTTGTTCTTTTCTGTATAGTGTTTCATATGGTCCTCCTCTTCTGTAAACTTTATCATTTTTCATTTTGTCCGTTCATTTTATCCCGAGTATCTTCCTCCAGCACAAGGTTTCGAAAGCTTCTAGGCTGTCCTGGTTAGCAGCGCGTAATCTAAGATAAAATATATAATACCTATATAAAAACTGCCCCAGGCCTAAGGAGTTTTAGAACCTTTTGGAATTCAAGATCGAAAACGCTTTTTTCCTATTCATTACCGTTAGTCAAAAGTGGAACGGTCCGTCGAGAAACAAATTTTCGGCTTCCCATAGGAAACACGTGTTCGCAAGATGCCCACGGTCTATAACGAGACGCGATAATCAAAAACCTGTGGCCCAGGAAACTATTCCTGTTTCAAATCTGCGTTCCGAGGTACGGAACTATGCATGGAATGCACGAGGAACGATCACTATCGGGCAGATGGTTCCCGTGACTCACCATTACGTACGAAAGCGTGACGTCATCTTTCTTCCATCCGGATGGCTTTGAGTCACCATAGCGTGGAAGTCTATATTCGGGTCTTTCGCTCCTGTTACTCGACGGGATCGAATCCAAAGACGACGATACGAATAACAAGCGATCCAGAAGTGATGTTTGTAAGGAAAGAGTAACCCATAATTCATTCTCAGCGGACCAAGCGGGTTTCAAACTCCGCCATATTGCGACTGTGGGAGTGATTGACGATGTCCGCCCACGACAATGTAAGAATCGATGACAGCGAAGAAAGCCGAAATGGACAGTAATGGAGTCGGTCAAGTTTGAGAAATATAGAGAGCGTGAAGAGAGGATACTTTTCATCTTGAAGCCATTGCGGCTGCCAAAGAGACAACGAAGCGATCACCTAGGATGAGAATCGCATTCAGACCCTCGGTTGAGAATTAGACGCAATCATTTATGCTATTTTAAAACTAATTATTTTCCGACAAAGTTACAAAAAATCTTACGAACACCATTGTACTACAGTACATCAGATCATGAGAATAAAATATGGGAAATAGATCATAGAACAGAATGGTTTAAAATGTCGTTTTTCCCGCGATCGATATGGGGCAATAATGGCTACGTTAAGATTTTGAAGTAGGTTAGTTGACAAGTAGTGTAGCTGATTAATTCATATGCACGCAAATGCATGTTTCTAAATCTGCCGAGTGATGCTAGCACCATGTTTTGCATGTTCCCTGCATGACTCTTGTGTCACGTTTTCATAGTTACAATATAGATTATTTTAGAAGTTTCTGTAGCATTGTAGCAAACCGATAGCATAGTGCATGTTGGTGATAATTAATTACTTCACTCTAATTCATGTTATTGATAAGTCAACCCCTGCTGAACACCATTGTGGTCCAGGGTAATAAGTAGATGCAGATGTAGAAGTAGGTCAGTCGACAGGAAGTGAAGCTGATTAGTTTATTTGCTCCCCAATGCTTGTTTCTTAATCGGCCACGCAGTACTAATATCACATTTTTCACAACCCCTGCAAGACTTTTGCATCTCGTTTCCGTATTAGCAACAAATATTAATACAAATAGTTTCTGTAGCACTGGTAGTATACCCATACTATAGTGCATGTTGCTGAAAGTTACTCGTACATAATAGTGAATGTAGGTGATAACTCAACCCTTGCCAAACACTCCTCTGGTGGCTTGCTTGGTAATAAGTATATATAGATTTAGAAACAGCATCAAGAGACTCCATCACAGATAACAGATCCGTAGAGGAAAATTTTCAGGTGATATTAGATGAAATACTTGGCAAGAGTTATGGACAACTTCAACCACATTCAGCCTAAAACAGTAACACTAACAAGTATCACATCGCTTTTCCCCGAAAGCCGCCAATGATATGCACCACCACAGAGTAAGCAGTAACTGTTTACACTACGGTACCACACTAGATTTTATCCCTATTTCACAACTGGGAAATAATTCACTAGCATCAACCTATTGCGAAAGAAGGAGAAAATCTCTTTAGGTCAATTTTATCGCATGAAAGACGGTAAAAATACGTTACTCTGGAGAAAACCTAATTCATGATGGATTTCGAGAAGATACCCCTTAAGTTGTAGAAAGGCTTCTCGGGATTTCATCCGGGTTGGAAGGTCCATGACCAACGTTTCAGCTGCTTACTCTGCAGCCGTCCTCAGGGCTGCTGAGTAAGCAGCCGAAACGTTGGTCATGGACCTTCCAACCCGGATGGAATCCCGAGAAGCTTTTCTAAATTCTATTCACCGGGAAAACCTGAAATCTTTCATGCCCCTTAGGTTTTTCCAGAATTTAACTTTTTATCTCTTTTTTTTTGTAGGTAGTGAACACTAGAGCGTGGTCCAAATACGCCAGCGATCTCAATATTTTCATGAAAGCGAACGAAAATGAGGAGAAATGTAAATATTATATTCCAAAAATTTGCAGAAGCAGGGCATGCGGTGACTTGAAAGCAGTTTTGCAACTGCTAAAGAGTGAAAGTGGTGCCCGTTTTTCACGGAAGATGACTATGCAGTAAGAAGGCCAATTGGTACGCATAAAATGTTTAAAAACATATGAAGCTTTTCATAAGCTGTGTTCGCAACTTGGTGGACAAAACCTTGAAAAACTACCAGTAAATACCTCAATTGCAGAATTAACCCTCTATGGACGAGCGAGTCAAATATGTTACGTTTGAAAATCAATGAAATATCTACTTTCTAAGAGGCTTTTCCATTTAGTTGCTGCGATAGACAGAATTTTAACGTTTCGAATTAAGTGTGTAAAGTTGCGTCCCTTTCGGCGGTTTGTCAAACAATTTGAATAAATGAATGTGTGACGCTATTCACTGACGATGGTGTGCCTGAAATAAACAGTTTCAGCTGTCATATGAAGAAAATATTGGGAAAGTATAAAATAGGTACGTTATGAAGGTAATTTTGATGTATACCTCGAGTAAATTTTATTATGTAAAGTATTATTTTATTAATTAAATGTAATAAAAATACGTCACATTTCAAAATAAATGTTATTATCAAAATAATTGCTATTTTTAATGCTTAAATAGCACTTTTTAAAAACTAATATAGTAGCAGTATTTTTTCCATGCTGACATTTCATAATTCCGTCCAGAGGGTTAATACAACTGCATCCGGCTTGCCGGAATCAAACATGGAGAAATTTCTATTCTGAAATATCTTATTCGCAGTAAAATGAACAAAACTCCCTTGAAGGAGTTTAAAATGATAGTTAAGCAAAATGCCTATATCGGATAAGCTGTTTTGTAAGTTCACTCTTGTTATAAAAGCCACAGATAGAGGGGAAGGACAACTAATTACTGACGCGGGATAAATGAAACCTTTTGGCGGACCGTCCGTCCAATGCGTGTTGTATCCTCCCGTGATAACGGCCCATTTGGTGTTGGTTCAAGTAATCGAGGGAGGGAAGATAAAAAAAATTCATCGGAACCGAGCGCCCACGTCATCGCCTTCGGAGAAATTGCGAGCCGCCAGGCAAAGTGGGACTTGTCATTTGGGGCTTTCCGGCTTATTCCGCGGAATCGCATTGCAAAATTCGGCCTACTTTCGGCCCGGCGTGCGGTGGCCGCGAAGGCGCCGACTCTATGGGGCCTCCGACGAACGGATCATCGCGCGCCACCAAGCGGCGAGACAATACAGATATTTACGTCCCTATCTCTAGTACCCAACCGGATTAATTGTTTCATCTCCATAAATAATATAGGAGACTAACGGCCAGTTTGCAGGATTGACACACATGTATTCCATAAATTTATGGGATCCATAAGCTATGGCAACCATTCAATAAGTGTTGCATAAACAATCGACAAATGTATTGGTTTCATAACTTATGGCATGGAACAATGAGTTCCATAAGTAGCCAATATGGCGGATGCGCAATATACCGCTTTGAGACTTAATTACTTGTTTACTTAATTACTTAAAATAGTTGTTTCTAGACAAATTACAAGCCTGTTTGCTCTTACGGACTAATTAATGTGTGCATATACATAGGATTAACTTCCATAAATTTTATCCGGCGGTAGAAGATTAGATCAAATATTCGAAGCGACGAACTATTGGTTATGAAACTAATAGATGTGTTCCTGTAACCCGAATATATTTATGAGATCTATAACTTCATGGATCTCATAACCAAATGTTATTGCAACCGGCCATAACACAGAAAAACGTAAAGGGGGGTAAATATTGAGATGCACAGAGGCCACCTAAACATGTAGTATGATTAGGCAAAATAACTTCTTAATAAATCACAGTCTCAATACCATTCTAATCGCAATTTCTATGTAATAATTGCGCAGCAAAAAGTACAATATAATGGTGTAACATTGATATGCACCGCCGGCCCGCGTCTAACGATCCGCAGGTCGCTGAATCGATTGCCGCACTGGAATTTCTCAACTTACGGAGGTGATTTTATACATTTACTTTCACACAGCTATAAATTAGATCTTACATTATTAGTTTTTCACCGACGCAGTTTACATTAACATTTATCCCCAATATTTGCAATTGCATTACGTAATCTACAGATACTCAATTTTAAGTGCTTGAACTACACAGAATGGATACATTGCTAAGCATTGAATCCACAGGTAATAAAATAGTGGGTGGGATAGTGGTAAGAAAAAAGTGGAATATTAGAAATATTCACTTTCCTCAAGGAAGTTTTCGGCCAAATAACTCGGGAAAAAATATCAAGGAGCAACCAAGATCTTTGCGAAAACATAGTGCGGTATACGACAGGCCGGAAATTGCGAGGCGCTCTGATATTCCCATAAATCTGTCATTTTACCCAGTAAGGCAGATCATTTACACACACGTGGCAACTTAAACACCTCTTTTTCAACGGCGGAATTCTAGACTACGTAAAAACCTTGGCAAAGTACTTGAGCAGCAAGTTCGCATGCTCAAATTTTCCATATGGCTAGTACACTTTCATTCACAAATGCGTAAATTATAGAAGAAGCCTTCGGACCACCGTAAAACAAATATTGCATGCAAAACTCCCTTAAATACAATTTTAGCTAGTTTAATAAACTCAGGAAAAACCTAAATTTGTAAAATTATCAAAATAAGTAGCGTAAAAAAGCCATTGCCAAACTCAAATGCAATTCAATTGCATGATTTGCATAAAAATAATTAATACGTGAAGATAGGCAATGTATAAAAAAGTGCTAATACTAATGTACATAACGTTGGTAATTAGCACTGTTATATTATCAATCATCATGTAATTACTTATACCTGTACGATGAGTGTACGCTGCAAGCAATAATTAAAAATAAGGCGGATAACGTCACGCGCTGTGGCTAATGCGTAGACAGGTTCGGAAGCATATGGAATAAAGCGACGGGGTCTTTGACCTGCTGAATTAATTCGGACCCGTGAGACAACCGTTGCCGATGCGGGAATAAAACTGAGACGCAAAAACATTTCTCACCGAGCCATATAAAGTCACACTTCCACGGATAGAGCGTAAGGCATGCGAGAGGATCGATTCGATTGCAAAATTGTTTCCGAACACGAAATAAGCGCGCAAACATCTGTTAATGAGCGTCGCGTGAAGGATCTTATTGCACTCATTTAGTGAATACACACTCCCGAGAGTGGATTGGGAGCAGCTGGATACACAGCAGAAAATACGGCGATGAGCATAATTTGTGGCGAAATTAAAGAGAAGACTATAGGACAACTTTACGAGCTGAACCTATGCGAGAAAAAAGATATTTTGGATTGGTTTTGAGTCACTCGGGACTGGCCACGGATTAAACCTTAGTGAGTCACCTGATATGCAAAATTGTTCTATATTCTACATAGGTGGATTTCCGGGGTGTGTGGCAGATTGTGCGTTTTTATCAATATCAATTGTCAATACGAAGCACATAGGGGTTTACTACCAATGTGTAGCAAATATGAGTGTTAATTTACCTTAAAACTACGCTAGTGCACACAGATGGAAAATTTATGCACAAAACATTCTTGACTTACTGTTGGTTCTACCTGTTCCCGGACAAGGCGGTTGAATTTTCTTCTGTTGAATTTCGCACATATTTTAGACATTTCGAATGGCGTTCAGAGGAACAAAAGTAAGAAGGAAAGTGGGAAGATTGAAGCGACCAAGAAAGAGGAAAAATGGAAACCCAGGAAAACATGGAGGAATTAGAGGGGGGAGAAGAGACGTAGTGACGTGAAAGAATGTCGTGTGACTTCAACGGATTTCCCAGTTAGAAAAAATGGAAGAGATTAGGTAACAAAGTCAATCCTTAGAACTAAGAATAAAGAGAATGATGACGAAGAAGAAAAAACTCTGACCAGGATTACCTAGAGATAGATACGCAGTTTCTATTGACGGGGATGCAAGGAAGAATGGCTGTCAGGGCGTTATAAGATTAGTACTAGACACGGCAGAATGGTTGGGCAGATGCCGGTAAATCTAGGGGTTGAAAATTTAAAGAAGAAATAAATTTATGGCGACGTGCAAACCAATTACGGCTTGCACTAAATAGGTCTTCCAAGTTTTCCTATTCAAAAAACACATCGAGTAAGGGACGATAAAAATATGTACATCCTAAACATTTCCGCTGTTCCTGCTTTTTTCCGACCATCTTTTCATAAATTAAACATTTTAGAATAAAAATTCATTAACTCGGACAGATCACTTATGAAAAAAGGTAAAACAGTTACACGATCGAATCAAGGAAACTTTTGACATTTACGCCCGATTCGAATGGCGAACCATTAGTCATTTCAAGCAATCGAATGCGCACTTCGGCTGATTTTGTTTTCACTCATGTCACGAGTTAAAAACAATTGTTCGTACGACTATAACTAACCGTAGGACCACATAAATCCTGATCCCTGATTGGTGGAATCCATCGTACCATATTTACGAGAGAATGAGCTAACGAAAGTACTGACAGAGTAAGAAGAAACGATAGCCGTGGAGCGTACTCCAGTAACAAGAGTAATAATATGTGCCGCAGCAATCCATCAAAGCAAAATAATACGAAAATAATTTTATCACGTCATATTAATCTAAATGCACAAATTTCGTGCATTATTCACGTTGGTAGGTGCCAATTCAAACGGGAAAATAATATGCTTCAAATTCGTATGCCGGGACGCCATCTTTTCCCATTAATAACCCGCGCATGCGTAAAAACGTATTCATGCACCTCATTGCGACGAAGCGATCGGTTCATCCAAAAGAAAAGAAAAGAAAAAACTCAAAAGAAAGGGAACGAGAGCGAGTAAAGGAGGTCAATTCAAATCTTGTAGGTATACACAATCCCTCCTCACCCTCAACCGGCCAGGCGCACTAAGCGGAGAAGGATGACGCAACAAGGGCGTCAGACCGCTCGCGGCAGAATTTCATTCACAGCTCGGGCGTTAGTTACGTAACAGCACCAACACTAGAAGATGCCTTGGAACCCCTCAACGATATGGCAGCAGGAAGAAAGATGGACGAGGATTGCGTCACCCAATGCAGCCGAAAAATAACGCACACACACACAGCGCACGACGATCTCACGAAACTGATAAACGGAAGTGAAAAATGGATGAATAGAGGCGATGCATTTCACACCACTGGCTTATCTTTCCGGGTTGTTGCTGGTGTTGGTGATAGTGGAAAAAAACACGCACGCGGGGCACGCGTTAACGATCCAGCCATATTGTTTACAGAGGAGAACGAAAGGAAAAACTGATAGATAGCACCAAGCAGGCATCTGCCACGCGCGTGAATCCTGAGGGCTGGAGAGATAAACCGTTTACCAAAGCAAATCAAATGGATGGATACTCGAGAAACACAGTCATGGCAGGTCTGTTGATTCTCCAAATACAAAACGAAGGGTCCTTAATGAATGTATTATATTTTTTTTCATTTTTTCCACTCTCTCGCTCGGAATCTTGGCGGGACGCTTTAAATTCTTCTCCGCACCAAACGAATCATCGTAAACTTTCTTTTACTCAGTTAAAAGTTTGAACAAAATGTCCGCCGACATTCATTCCTCAGTGGTAAACTCCTTAACCTCGAGCACAATGTTTTATCAGGTCTGCTGACTTTACTAACATAAAAGAGGGCCTTAATTTGATGAACTCGATAGTTATAAGCGTAACTTTGGGAAAAAACCATAATGACTGAATCAATATAAAATTTGTACTTATTGTGAAAATTACAAAGTTAAAGGGCACTTCAAGTGCAGTACTCCGTCTGGGGGATGAGACGTTAAACCGTGGTCCCCTTGGCTTCTTTCGTTAATGCCGATGCCGGGTGGTTTTTATCCACCCTTCCTCCCTTACCTGTCCCCTATGGCGCAAATGACCTTATCTGTCGCTCGCCTCCCCAAATATCCAATCCAATCCATTCCAACAAAGTTATAACGGATTCGTTTTACATTGGTCAATTATTTTTCCTACCGCCCGATCTCAATGATTCAAATACTTCTTCATATAGGTGTGATTTTATAAAAAACAATTGTAACTTTTATATGGGAATAATATTTTAATAATAGAGATCTGAAAAGGCTTCCGGTGATTCACCGTGTTAGTTTTCTTTCAATGGCAATAGTTTCGTCCGAGTCCCATAGGACATCTTCAGGATCTAGGACGAAATGTCGTCATTCAATGGCAATCAGCGTGGTGAATTACCGGAAGACTTACCAGATTTCATTATGTAACACCACGGAAGCCTTCGTAAGTATTTTAACAAAATTTTTCACTAGTATTTATCCACTCCTCGTACACTACGCTTTCGATTGGTTTAAATTTACACTAGAGAAGAGATAACATTACCAACCCTTCGTGTAAAATGGGATAAAACCATTTACCCCACATTTTTTATCAGTTTTCAATTGCTCTTTGTCCCATTCAAAACTGATACCTTTCTCTTAGGATGATGAAGTAACAAATATTCTTCAGTACGATATATGGGAAGGATTTCTTGTTATTAACGGCTTTGTCCAGGGTGCGTCCCTTTATCACAAGTCATCGTCTTTTGACAACTGCGCACCAAATTTGGCCGAGATCGATTTGGATAGCTGCTGCGTAGTTCATAACAGCTAGCAACTAGCAGCATAACATATCAGATACAAATAGCAATAATAGCACCATTTGGCCAATTTAGCAAAGGAAGTTAATGGCGATCAATGTACCCCAGAATCATTACTCTACCGGCGCTTGCGCGTGGAGCCACAGTTACGCAACGTCTGATGCGCATTCGTATTGTAGAAGCGACACAGTATTATAGGACTTGGAACATAGCACTTGTTACGGCAATGATAAATTATTACATTAACTAGTAAGGTAACTTTAGTAAGATGAGGTAAAAAATTATGAGTAATATTCCTGACCTCCCCCACTATAGGCAGCACCTTTGATAAGAGTTTAAAGCATCAAAACCAGTATGGTACAAATAATAGAAGAGTGAGAAATTACAAATGCAGAGTTCTGGAATCTCTATTTAAATAATATACCCCTAGCTAAGTAATACCTCCGCATAAAAGACAAAGTTACTACGTCAACTAACCGACTTTCTGATGTAGTGTGCACCGATTAAACTGTCAGCTGACATCTAGGTTACGAATATACCAAGTCATCTTGCAGTTAACGTAAATAAAAACAGAGTAAAACTGGGCTCACGAGCATTCTTTAACTCCATCTTGATCAAATTCTTTGAAGAAAATTCGCTTAAAATGAAGTCTATTACTTGTGAAGCACGAAATGCATATTGCTCGGCTGTTGCCAACTATACCGCACTGTTGACAAATCGGAGAAAGCTAACAATATGGTCAAGTCAATAAATGACGTCGCACACTCTGAGAGTAGGGAGTAGAGGGGTTGTAAAGCTGCCCCGTGACGTCACTGCGCGGTCGCCCGAACCAAATAAAACGCCTACACGCTCCCGTCCTAATTACCGACCCTGGCGCCAACGATTTTACTTCGAAACTGACCCAGATATAAAGTTCAGAGCTTAATTTGTTAATACCCGCAGGTTCCCTAATTTCGTCGTCGCCCTTGCGTTACTAGCTGTTTCGTTTGAGAGACATAAAACGTTTTAACTGGACACCATTACACCCGCAAGGGACTTTAAATCCTATTCAATGGAGACCATTAGGATAAGGCAAGAAAATCCTACGCAATAGTCTAGGGGCTGAAGGATAGGTCGTAACGTCATTCAAAACGTGGTAAGGCTCGTCCCATTCGGTTGGGATTATATTTTAGCATATGGGGGCTAGGCTAGAAACCAAATAAAAGGCAAAACCGTTTGTCTCCCACAAAAACACACTGTCCTTATTGCACTTGCGTGCCTATTTGTATACAAAAGCCATAGTAAAGAGCCAATAATTATAAATTATAAAACGGAAAAAGAAATAAATACATCCATTTGAAAATAAGTCTGAAACATGCATTTTATGAACCAATCCATATTTTAGTCCGCGCCAATAACACATTATTACTACTACACAGGTATCTGCGACTATTTTGTTTATGACCGAAGCCTGAAAAATAACGCAATCGTCTTAAATGGATCAATAAAATTTTTAAAAAGGGCACAAACATTTTTAAAATGAGAAAATATCAAAGCTTAAAATCTTCATTAATATTCAGCCATGAGATCTTAATTGGTAAATGGATGAATATGTTCGACATTATTTTGAACATATATAGAATCGGATTAGAACAATATAGAATCGGAGCGATATCCATTTCCATGACTGAAACATAAAAAAATGATGCAATATTTGTGCTTGATGACCACATACGTGAAAAATGAGCGATAAGTACAATCCTCCACAGTACGCAGGCTCTTTCATGTCGAAACCACCCCTGATCTGGGTCAATCTATTAATTTCCTCACGCGCACGACTTAACACCCCCCCCTAACGGATGACAATAACAAGGTCCGCTAAAAGGAGAAAAAAGACAATTGGGAAACCACGCACTGCAAACGATCGCTTGTCGTTTCTTCCTTTTTCATTGCTTCGTCAGCCTTTGCCGCGCCGCAAACGTTTAGATCCGAGGCCATAATTCGAACCGTTAGCGACTTAAAAATCGTGCAGCCTTCTTTTTACATCTCCCGTGCTCCACGAGGAAAAAAAGGAAAACAAATGGGATGTCAACGTGCATTTCACTCGATAAGCCACGCAGGGCATTCGTGCTATTGAAAAAAACATCGCGACGTTTCCCAACTCTTGTTCGTTTACAAGAACATTTTCTCGCACAGGACACATCTCCAAATCGGCGACGATTTTAGGCATCCAGATATATTTTATCTAAAATTTACGTCAAGATTTGTGCTTTCGTTTACCATTTTGATTTTAAAGGTACCAAAACAATGACTCCAAAATGGCGGCTCAAATCCTCGGAAACAACCAAAAAATTTTAGACATGATCATCATGAGAAACGTCGGACGCTTTTACACACCAAATGTTACCATTAAAATTGACAGAGAATATCCCAGTCAACTATAGCCATTGTACTCGCGTGAATGTTGCAAATATGTCACGTCAATTACGTCGGCTGGGCAGTTCAGTTCTGGGCAGTTCTCGGCTGGATAGTCCAAGCGTTTGAGGTTCAATCAATATAACCTTATGTACGCTTAAATCATTAGAATGTAAGCATTTTACTAAGTTAGAGATGGATTTTGGTCGTTTAAATGACAAAAATATTACTACTACTTACTACATTTCATCACGGATCCTATAAAGCTTCTTAAAATTATTTTTTAAAAGACAATCTTTAAACTTCAAGCCACCGCGATGTTCGACAATTCAGTGCGTGTTGCATCGATCCCTTTCTTTCTCTCTCTGTATGTGTGGGTGTAATAAACTAGAATATGCATATTACCAATCGTTGATTTGTTTCTCCTCCAGGTTACGCAACGATTATGCACAGTTGAATTTCCACGTAAGATGCGTCGTATATTTTTCGACTCGCTCGCATATTTTCTCCCTCGCTTTTTTATCTCTGTTTCCCTACACGTGAGTGCGAGAGAAACTACGCACAAAAAATACGCTCACGGAGAGACGCGCTCGGCCATCGTACGTACAAACACGAGCACCTACTGCCCTACTTCATCCGAGGAAAAAGATCGTATGCGGAGCGTTATTATTGCCGGGTTGGGAAGGGCTGGAGGAACAGCGGACTAGCGTAGGAGAGAGTTTTCCAGTGGTGTCCGGATTACCCGGTTAACCCGCTCTGATCGAAATAGAGCCTTTCTGAATGGCGTGCCCGATTTTGGAATCTTTATAAAAACAATGCCAACATAAGATGTTTGGAGCTAATTTCGTTAATGTTCAGATTTGCATAAAACATAACATTCGTGTGTTCATTAGTAATATGTATAGATCACAGGAAAAAATTGCATGATATACATATGGTTCCGTACCAGATAAATGCTATTTAACACGCAGCCTAATGGTTTTTGGCACATATTTTGAAATAACTCGATGATATAGGAACAAATTTTTTCCCAAACGCAAAAACACACTTTTCATATTACCATAACGGTTCTTAATAATTATATAGGTATCTTGCTGAATAAAAAAACACGTATTTATGTACGATTTATGCTTAAATTTCGAATTTCGCGTCGTAAAAATGCTTCCATCGAGACGAAAATTTAAAAATATAATTCTGGTGTCGATTTTATGTCAAAATATGTAGAGTTATTTCAAACTTATACATAGTTGTACCAATGTGGAGTATGGCCCAAGAATTTCTTTTCGATTTGCTCATTAATTAATTAAACTGTGTACTCAATGAATCACGATTTGCGCCCCGACCGCCTTAAAACCACGAAGAAGTTCGCGCGGCGAACGTAAATCACTTGCCCACACTTGTCCTCCCTCCAACCTCCCCCCACGAAACGCAACGTCAACACCTCTCTCGTCCGTCATTGATGAAAAGGTCCGCCGGTCGAGACTTGACACAATCGGTACAGGGAGGCAGACTTTTCTCGGAGCGCCTCGACGCAAAAGGAGCCCTTAAATAGACTTGGAAGTTTCACCCGACGAAGTCCACGTCGAGAGAGAGGAATAGAAAATGGGCACGCTATAAATAAAACGTCACTATACTTCGTCGCCGGCGTAATCACAACCCAGGACTCTCAAAACCATTGAGATATACTCAAAACGATCACAACATTCAGTAAATAATCCTTACGTAAACAATTGTACCTCACGACGCAGAAAGCTGCGAAACTCGTGGTGCTCAATAAATAACTGTGGAAAAGTACGATGCATCTTATTCCAATATAATATTCTTCCGCGAAAGAACGCCTGAAGTCGTAATGTTTATCCAGGACTCTCTTGAAAATAAACCTGGGAGAAGGTATTGTGTGGAATGAGCCTGGTAGATCATACGAAATTGTTTAAGACGAAGTGAATAACAGATATCATGATCTCAAAAAATAAAACTTACATTTCCACACAATTTTCAATATCACAATCCTACCCGGGTTTCGAGAATACCATGCCATTTTCAAGCCTCGTCAATTTTTCACTGTGTCGGAGTGTAAGCATAAAAAATTAGTGAAAATGTAAAAAAGTTCTATTTTTTATCAGTATCCAATTTTCACCAGATATCGCTTGATTCGTTTAAATTAAGAAATGAAGAACTTTACGTAATATGTTGTTTAACTCTGCAGTTCAAGAAAAGATTGAAAAAGCAATGTCAAAAAACTGGTTGAAATAATAACAGAAGAAAAAGTTGACTCAATACGAGTATCAAAACTATAAAAATTTGTATATTTACGATTAAAAAATTATGCGTGTCATCCTGTAAATGAATGAGGATGGGCATAGCCAGCAAGTAACATTGTTCAAGAGGTTGGAAGGGATTATAAAAAGCAGCTTCTGATGGGGGAAAATAGATATTTTCAAAAATATCGGCGGTCAGACACAAACAACAAGCTACAAAATTCATTATATATATTGCGATCTATAGTGGGTCACCATAATAAAAACAGCAATTTATGGCGCTCAATACATGATACTCGATCCTGAATATGCACATGAAATTACATTGTCGACGTTCACAATGACATTATAAAATAATCAATGGGATATTTGATAACGATAAAAATATTAGAATTTCAACAAAATCTATAATTGCAAAACCAAGGAAGTACGTGAGATAAAACATTCACTGCAATTGCGATTCGAAATCGATGCCATTATTTTATAACGATACCCATTCAGCTTCAATATTTTCAATATTTTTAATAATAATTTAGACGACACCATTTATATTTATACCCATGAGAGTAAAATTGCCAAATTCATTCATATTCGCCGAACTTCTTAAAAAAAGAGTAAACGCCTTTGACGAGATAATAAGCGATCATTTAGACTAATCTACGCAAAAAAACAATTTGAATCACCAAACCAGATAACCAGCCTCGAAATGTCATATTTAAACAACTTCGCAAATGGCGCGGCGAAACAGGCTCAACCATGAGTCAAAAAAAAATACAAAACATGTCCGGCGCGCGTCAAGGGAACATCGCTTTTAATTTTTCCTCCGCGAATTCAGCTCATTTTTACAACAAGGCCGCCTCGCAACGATTCATGCAAAAATATGAATCTCATTTCTTCCCCTCTCTCCACACACAAAAATAGCGAGGAAATCTTTTATTCTCGTTGCGTCTCAGGCCTTCCAGGAGAAACGAGTGGTAACCCTACACGCCCCGCCGCAGTCACTTGTTTTTCTCCCTCCCCTCCTCTCTCCCGCCACGCTGCCCCTCCCCTCTCCTCCCATTGCTGCCTCTCCCTACTCCCCCTCCACTAGCTCCCCATGAATGAAGGAGGAAGGAGGTCGCCTGGAGGTGTGGCACGGAGGGAGGCACACACTGTTTACAAACAAAGCCACAAAAGCAACACGTTCTCCCAGAAAATTTCCATCCGAGGGTGTCTGCCCCATTTCGGGATGGATGGATGGAAAACTTTAGAAAACACGCGTGTATGGATGATGGTGGTTGTAGAAAAGAATTTTCACCCACACGAGGAAAACCCCGTGGGCACATGCGTGGAGAATGGAGATTGAGAGAACGACAAGCGACATGGAAAACGGAAAAAGCAATATTATCGGGGTAGAGCAACGGTAAATTGAGGCACCGATGGGGAGTCAAGTTATCTCACAATTCGCTGCGATTCTCGACCGTTAAATGAAAGAATTCACTTAACTTTGGTGCTATTTCATATAAAAACCAAGAATAATTTACTCTCTTCTCCTAGATCCAACCTTAGTCGGTGATAGTAAACTAATCTATTGCATTAATAACAAGAAGACTGTTTACACGTACGTGGATGCTGCTAAGGAAGAATAACTTGTCCCTGCAGCATAGGTCACTCTCACAAATTACATAAAAATAATGTCACTTTGATTTTTAAACATTAAAGATATGAAGAATGCATTTGCGTTTTGTTCTCCCCCCAAAACTTGACTATAAAAACCTCAATCATGAAGAACACCTCGAAGCGTTACGTCGCGGAAACGATTCGGAGTTAAAAGAAACACCTAGTGATTTTTCTCAGCTCTTATCCGAAAATCAATCACTGCTGTAAGTTGAACTCCCATTTTTTTTAAAGTAAGCGGCGTTTACTATTAAAATTTTAAATAATAATATTTAGGAGCGAGGGTAATTAGCAAAAACTCCTCCCAAAATATGCGTCCTCCCAGTCAACAACGCCCCACAAAAAAATTGAACTTTCACTCATCTCAGCAAGGAGGCGACTTATCGGCAAAAATCGCATCTCTTCTCGAAACCTTTTTCCCGGAGCATGACTTAAGATCTCTGGCATGTCCGGAATCACTTTAAGGCCCAAGAATGTGACGCACACACGCGAGGAATGGATAAGTGATCAGATACAAAAACTTCTTCAGCGTCCCGAACAATCCCGCCGCCTTTCGCGGGTCCACGAAAGGGGTCGTGAATACGGGATTATTAAGCGGGCGATGACGTCCGCGACGGAATGCGATTGTTTTATTTTTCAATTTTACGACCGCGTTTACGTAACCGGGACGACCGGAGGGCAATCGAAACCCAAGCCGTTTCCCGAACCGCACCACCTCCCAAATCGAGACGAACTTGGAGGAACTGAAGTGCACGGATATTTACAAAAATAAAACACAGTATAACACACGCACACACACGCAAGCAGACGAGGTCGATGCAATGATGTGAGTCGGTGGGAAAAATGACAAGTAAAAAAACGTACAAAATAACACGTTTGCGACGCAAATACGAACAGGTTTGGAAGTCACACGCGACGAGCAAAAACCGGACGATTTTTTTGGGATCCGGAGACTGCGGTCCCGCAAACATTCGCCGGACTTCCAACACGGGAGACTAGATTTATCACATGGGAATATATTCGGCGAATCTGGGGTAAGAGCCACGAGAGAACGACGAGAGAACGACGAGAGGACAAGGAAAGGCTTGGCTTTAACAAAAAAACAACTGGATTGAAAGGCACGGGGACTATTTTTTTCACCACATAATTATCGAAGGAGGAAATAACATATCTACGATACATCCACACCACCGAGAAGCGGCTTAGTTCCCACAAACCTTCATCACAAATTGCAAAATTCATCCGTAGATTATTTCCAGCCGCAAAAAAAACATATCAAAGGCGGAAAAGGTATGCCTAATCCACAACACAACGACGAATTCAGAGAACTCGGAGGAAAGAAAGATCTATCACAGAACACCTTCACTACTCGCATTGCTCACCATAAAGGAGACATCCTACCAACACGAAACAGTTCAAAAGGGAAAAGACACTTGTGGGGGCAGAACAAAAAGTCGTGAACTCACAGTTATCAACGTGTCTGTAGACAGTGTCGCAGTTGCAGTAATGCTGGCAGAACCTGTGGTTCTCCGGGTGAGACTCCAGATGGTCTGGTAGCATGTGGTGGTACATGTGTTGGTGGTGCTGGTGCTGCTGCCGGTGGTGCTGACCAGGATGAATCATTCGTACCCCAATCTCCATGTCTCCAACGCGAGACTCAAATGTTCCAGGAAAGCCGACTCTCCTGGGAGACGACGTATTTCTGCCCGTCTTGGGCAACCTTACGACTAGACAAGGCGAATCTCCTAAAGTGTCGAGGATCGTGCTGTCTTCTTCTGCCTGCGGAGATCCACACGACCATGGTCCACAGGAACGAAGAGGGAGACCACACACGTGTCACTCCCCCTTTTCGGACCGAGCTTCTGGGCCGGGAGGGGAGGAGAACTTATGAAACAGTCCACAGTCCTTCTGGCTCCCGTATCTGGTTATGCTGAGAATGCGTCGTCTGCAAGCGATGCGTCCGTGTGCAGCTCCGCTCTCGTGAGTCGCTGTCACCTATCTGGCGACCCCCTTCCGGATCCGTCTAGGATTTAGACTGCCTCCTCCTCCGGTGGAGAGACGGAGGAGCGGGAAGGGAAGGAGGAGGGACGTAGACGCTCTCAGCGTAAGCGGGGAACGGAGGGTGAGTCTCGAGATGAGGACGACAACACTCCAACACAGACGCGAGGCAGCGCAATGAAATCGGCGCGCGTTGAGCGCTACACGGCACCAAACCCCTCCTTCACCCCACTCTACGACTTGTGCACCGTGGGGGGGCTCTGGAAAGCTGGAGAAGATCGTGGACGGAAAGGGGTTTGTGTGAACAGGAACGGGGAGGATCGAGAGGGGCAGGCAGCCTTCCTTCCTTTCTACCCCGGACCGCCCCTTACGCGCGAGTTCTCTCCTCTCTGCCTCCGCCGCCCAAAACAAAACACTGTGGCACTCACTCACGGAGCGAGCGAGCGGGCTTTCCCGCGTGCGCAGATCGATATGAGCAGCGTAAAAAAGCCAGAGAGACCTGCGCGCGCCTCCTGCAGATCGAACTGCAAAGCGACGAAAAGGTTGTGGTGGTGGTGGTGGTGGACGTCGGAGGGTTTTGGACGATGGTGGTAGTGTTTTGCTGGTTGGAGTAGTGAGAAAGAGGAAGGGTAGGAGGACTTAGTCGGCTGTGGGGTAAGGGGGGGAGAAACAGTAGGGGCAGGAATGTGAGGGAGGGTTGAGAGAGATGAGCCGGCCGGAGGATGAGAAGCTAGCTGGGGGAGAGGCTAAAGGCAGCAGCGGGAGGGGAAGAGGGTATAGGCGGGCACGGGAGGGAGGTATTCGGAGGTGTACGACTCCTTTTCCCGCGCTCTCCTCGGCTCGCGTCGCAATAATTCAACACGGGGCAGGCTCAGGCGGCGGCGTCGGTGCAATGGCTCCGGAGTGAACGACCTCCGGCAGGCAGTACGTCGACGACTACTCTCTCGACGCCGCTGCTTCTTGGATGGCGGGAAAGGGGAATCGCTTGAGCAGCCGTGGCGGGGGATATTTAGAAGAGAGGGGGGGAGGGACTACACGGACGCCGCTGGAGCTGGAAAAACCGTAGAATGCAGCGGACGGTAGGGGGAGGGGGGTACGGAAAGAAACGGAAAGATGGAGGAGGGGAGGTGAATAGCTTCGTTGTAACGTAGATTCCCCTCGTGGAAGCTCTTGGAGGCCTTTGTCCCTGGAGATATGGCGCCCGCTTCCTCTTCTTTCCCACGACGTAAACACTGAAGCTGGAGCGATGGGAAGGGTAAGGGGGTGAGGTCCCGGAACGGTTTAACGAACTCCTCGCGACCCCTCCTTCCTTCCGTACGCGAGGGAGGAGAAACAAGAACAATCAACAACAAAGGCGAGAGACCTCAACAATGGCGTTCTCGCTGAACGGAGTCGGGATCTTCCAGTTAAAAACAAAATCCAATAATTCAAACTTCAAATCCTCCAAACACCGGTGAAAATACTCGAAAATATTTGTAGTACCCGTGAAAGGAGCGTCGTCTAGTACTCTTGACGAGGGCGTAGTCCAGAGATCAAACTGAAACGTTTACTCTTCTGAGGGAAAATCCTCGGGGATGACGCGCAACAATGAAACCGCGTAAACAATGACGTGAGAGGTGAGGTCTCTCCGCGTTGACACGGGGTGCACCTTGAAAAAAAGTATCTTCACCGTCGAGGATCACAAACGATGAGGACGCAACTCCAAACCGGGATATCGTTTTGCAAGAGTCATGCAATAAACAATGCGGGCGGGCGCCAAGACGCGGTCAGGAAAATTCCTTCCGAGGTGGAGGTGGAACGGCAACTGGAAGTCGTGCAAGTTTCTGCCCGTTCGGCGCGGTTACTCGTCCAATGGCATTGAAGACAAGTCGGTCAATGAACTCATAAACACCGCCGTCACACACGCTCCCCTGTTCTATCGGCGTGGAGGGGGTCAGAAAAGCATCGATGACTCGACTCTACGTACCCGACGAGGGGGTTCGTCGGGGGTGGCCGAATCGAATCCGTTGTAAACGAGGAGGGTGGGAGGG